>PDLM01000009.1:1160377-1531413 GCA_003369665.1 Coleophoma cylindrospora | reverse complement strand
CAGGTCAGCTCCGTGGCCTTCTCACCGGACGGCAAGCTGGTGGCTTCAGGGTCTTACGACCAGACAGTCCGGCTCTGGGACGCCGGCACAGGCGCACCGCTGCAGACGCGAAAGATTGGTATAGTTAGGACTCTTTCATTCTCTACCTCAGGCCAATATCTTAGAACGAGCCTGGGAATCTTAGATCTGAGCCTTTTCCAATTGTCACTATGTTCTTTCGAGCAATTGCGTCCTCTTATAGTGTTAGATGATTGGGTAATGGAGGGCGATAGGAGACTTCTGTGGTTGTCTCCTGATTATCGAGCGAGATCTGTGGTTATATCGGACGACACGATTGTGTTATGGCGTTTAGTAGGAAATATTTTAGTTGTTCGACTTGATGAAAGGGCTAAGTATAGCATAGTATAGAAACGTCTCGACTATATGTTGTTACGAACTCGTTATTGCTTTGTACATATTTTATATTTATTTAATAACTTTGACTAAGAGAGGTCTGGGGACGCCATTGCTTATATAGATCTCAATCAGGATCAATTGATTTAGGTACTTAGTTGACTGGTAGGATCTGAACTCTTCTAGAAACCGTTAGAAAGTTCTAGAAAGTTCTAACATCAAATTGGTGTCATGTGGCCGGCTCTTATATTCGGCTATCTGGGGATACTGATTCACCAGTAGTTTACGCCGACACAGAATATTGGTCATAACAACGGCACGCCCATTTGCAGACATTCCAGCATAACCGAAGAGATATTTCGATATTAGCCGGCTAGGTACAGTGTACATACTATGCGAACTCTCCTGGTTGGGCCGAGCAAGCTGATCTTCATCTTGTGTATTTTACAGAGAACTTCTTTTCGAAGCCACCCCAGACTTCCTTCTACAATATTCATCCTGGGTGGAAGAAATTTGTCTTAATGAAAGAATTATACTAACCGGTTACTCCCGTCTTGCATTTGGCTAATTCGGTACACGTGTCACCTTGCTCGTGCTCGGTTACTTGAGGTCCCAGGGTGGATTACAAGATCATCCCTTCGAAGCAATACCTGCATAACACCCAACGTGCAAACTGACCGTAGCGGTTGAAAAGATCGCGCGGGATTGTCCGCCGCCGTCGAGCCTGAGACTGCGAGTCTCGTCTAACTTATCTTTCCGAATGCACTGACAGACTGGCTCAGAATGAACTTGGAATTGGTATCGTTGGTTGATAGAGATACCGATAAAACCAGATGGAAGATTGAGGATATTTTGCTAGTGTCTTTCCAAAATCAGCGGCGTATTGTTTGGAAAGCACCTAAAGTCCATACCTCCTCGCTCTAGCACATCTATCGTTATCCAAGGATTTCATAAAATATATTGCAAAATCATATAGCTGCAACGAGAACAAATTTGATGTGGTTACCCTCGCACAGCAAGGTGTTGGAACTAGCTAGATGTTCTCGCTTTAGTTCTGTTATTGATTCATGGTAACATTGCTCTAAATATCTTATCATAATTCAGATTACTCCATGTCTTCCATCAGTGCCAATACCGAGGCGCAACGGGCTTTGTTATCAACCACGCTTTCTCTAGTGCCTTTAGCACCTCTTCCGGCAGCTGACCCTTTTCCAAATCAGCCAGGTTCTCTTCTAAATGCTTCAGACTGCTGGCCCCAACGATGATCGCATCGCCAAATTCTGCCTTCAACATAGAATGGTGCTCGAGCCACCGCAATGCTATCTCCGCGACAGTCAAGTCGTACTTCTCAGCCACTGACTGGATGACGTCTAGTGCATCAAAGTATGTATCATTGAAGTAGCGGCCCTGGGTCATCCGGCCCACCCACTGCTTCGGATCAAAGCGCGAGCCCTCTTCGAATTCGGTTTGGTTGCGCTGGTACCGGCCGGTTAGAAACCCAGCGGCCAAGGGCTGGAAGGCATACAACGAGATGCCGTAGTGACGCAGGCAAGGAAACAGCTCAGCCTCGATGGATCGCTGAAAGGCGGAATAGTTTCCTTGGTAGACGGTGGGCTTGATCCAACCATGCTTGTCACAGATTTCACACACCTTGGCGACCTCGAAAGAAAGGAAATTGGATATCCCGAAACGATTGAAGTAGCCTTCTTGGTGTAATGCGTTGACCTCGCGAAGGGTGTCTTCAAATGGCACGGTGCGGTCGGGGGCGTGAAGGTAGAACATGTCGATCTTCTCGGCCTTCAGTGCTTTCAGGGAATCCATGAGCCCTTTGCGAACATCCTCCGCCGTGTGGCTGTACTCGAAGCCTCCTGGCATGGACTTGCCCTTGCTGGGATAGAGCTTGGTATCCATGACGATGCCGCGTTTCTGCCAGTCGATTTCGGAAAGAAGCTCTTCGCTGGTTCCATTTCCGTATGTTCGCGCAGTATCGACCTCGTTGTGGCCATGTTTCTGAAAGAGGTCGAGGACTGGGGCGGCATCTTCAGCAGTACAGATGCGAGCGTGGAATGTATCTTGAATAGGCATGTTAGCTCGTCAGTGATGTTGCGGGTTTAGAAAGAGTCACTTGGTCTTCCAATGGCCATAGCCCCAAAGACGATTTTGAGCTCAGTTTTGGCGGCCATTTTGGCGAACTACTATGGGAAACTTCAGGTATGTTAGGCTGATATTGATGAGGACGTTTTCTGGGGTATCCAAATCATTTTATAGAGGAACAGCCACGGCTCAGAGTTTCGGGTGACTCTATCTCCGATGTACATCATTTTATACTGCGAAGAACTGCCACGGCCGAAAGTCTCGGGTGACTTGTTTTATCTCCGGAGCCAACTACAGCGCCTCATTATTGAGCTCGCGACTTGTTACAATTGTCGTTGATTCGCTTCTGCACGATTATCGGAGAGGACCCTCCTGAAAATAACGTGGTTCTTCGGGGCGGTCAGGTCTGTGAAGTCGCTTTATACGTCATATTCTGGGGATGGCTCGGCAGACTAATGCAGCCTGCTTATGGGCTACGGGCACCTTTTTTTCCATAGGTATATTCAAGCACGGCCCGAAAGCATCGGCAATTAATGATCGATCTATCTCCCAACTCCTGGTAAACTCTATCTATTCTCGTCTTTAAAAGAGTGTTGCCTTTCGAATCAAGAGGAGTTTTGGACAGCAAGGACTTCGAGCCTCAAGCCTCCGCGGTGCTCAAACATTCATCCTGGCTAGAATCGCGAGATACCGCGAGGTGCACGTGACAGTCGATAGCGAGTTTGCGCGCCTTGTCATATATAAGGTAAGCATATTACTTCCCTGGCGTGCATCTGATAGCACTATTCAGGATCTCCCAAAATTCAGTCGAGTGACTGATATACAATCGTCTGAATCGATGGACACCTTCGACTTGCATCTGGTTCCAAAGGACTGCCGCTGATAGCTTGTCTGAGATACATGATGTTTCCCTTGGAATTGAATATAATCTCAAACTTAAAGCCCGCACATGGAAAGTCTATGAAGCTCTAGGAAACTGTGGAGGGTATCCTTGGTATGCTACTCCGTTGTCTAGATTTCAGGACAACCATGCTCCCGATCAAGCTCTGCTCAATATGTTGTTTGCTCGCCAGACTCGAGATCTCATGCAGGCATTGAGCATTGCTAACTATCCTTTTGATGCTGGCTAAGGACGGCACACAGTCGGCTTGCCACATTGAGACTGCAGTTGCTCTGACGTATCTCTGTGACAGAGTTGGTCCTCTGGAGCAAGATATTCGTTTGCTGTAAGTTGTGGCTTGCTTTGTGGCCTGCTTTTTGGCCTTATCAATCGTTTGTCTAGAATTAAGTCGACCAAGTGGTAGAGCTTCTGACTCCAACGACTTGGTGTAGCATATGCAGTTGTCGTATCGACCGGTGTTTATCGACGCTTTGGCAATCGACACATGTCGGTCCTGATGGAGAGCTCAATCTTGCCCGTCGCCATTGTTTGGCACATTGATGGAAGTTCACTGTCTGTGATGTCACAACGTAGAAATGGCAAACACCTTATCGGGCTATTCATGAAAGAATGGATTTCGCATGCGGGAAAAGCCATGCCCTCTTCTCTATTGCTTATCGCATTTCATTCCTTTCCGAGAATGCCGGACTATTGGCGAAGAGCTGCGCCTCGAGTCTTCTGTTGGGCTCCTTGTCGTTCGTAATGGAAATTGCGCCGCGAATATCACCCATCCTCCTCGCATTTTTCACTGAAAGCGTAAAACCCCGCTTTTGTGCAGGTTGGATGACTCTCGCGGGGATGCAACAGTGGGTGAATAATTGAGCCGTACCCCGTGGGTTCTTCTCGGCAGTTTCCGCAAGTTGACATGGCAGTTGGGCACTTGTGGTGATGGATTTGAGTGCATTGTGCTCTCCGGGTCTGATATCAAACGAAGTCAGAATCGCATGGTGTCATTTTGATTGCGACTGCACTTGAGTAATCCGGATTACCGACAGTAATATGCTTTTTTTGTCGTTATGTGATAATCCCGATCCCATTGACAAACCAGCTTGTGGTGCCGAGGATCGCTCTTGGCTGCAGCATGTTTACTGATAACAAGTTACCGACCGACCAATATGTTGTCGTCGCGCCGCGCGACCAGTAATCTCATCTGTACTGTTGCACGCAGAAGTAGGGCAACTGTTGGCCGCTTCGCTGCATCAGGAAGGACATAATGAAAAGAGTTCGTCGGTCTCCTTGCATTCGTACTACCCATCCCAGGTCTTACCAATCTCATCACCAACGGTATGGATGAGAGCATCATCAAGACACCGACCAATCAAAAGTGGATCGAATGCCAATGCTTGAGAGTTTATCTTCACCGGCGTTGCGCTGATTTCTTTACCGGTTTTGTGCCGATTAACTATATAATTCAAGATCTCTACAAGATTTCTCGGTGCATCACTGCTTCTATTATCCCCATTAGGATTGCTTTGCAAAAATGGGCCGAAATTCTCTATATCTCGCCGTGCTAGCACTCTTCTCGGTACAGATCGAAGGAAATGTCATTTCTAAGTCATCATCGATTGACTTCCTAGGTCCTCTCGACGTTGAAGTTAATGGAATTCATAATATCCACATCGCTTACAACAATCCGCTAGATGGTGACCTGTCAATCCACTATGGAGAATGTGTTCAGTCATCACGTTCTCCCATACGGACTCACCACCGTGTAGGAACGACCAGCATTGGAAGTAGCGCCTTTGTCAAGCGTAATCTAGAGTGGATAGATTCTCGCCCAGAAAGATTTGTCTGGGTTGTGCCAGCAAGCCTTCCCGATCGTGGTTGTCTGCACGCTTATCTCAATGGCGAAGAGCTTGTGGGAGTTTCTCAACCCATCAATGTCATAGCTAAGCGATCTCGACGTGGAGTTCCTATCGCCGACTATGTTGATGCTGAAGGCCCTTGGTTCGATGGTGTCAAATATATCTCCGAGAAGGAGCCAGATGAGGTCTTTGTTGCAAAGGCTAAAGGGTCCACCATTGGTATACTTGGTGGTGGTATGAGTGGCCTTATGAGCGCTGTTAGTTTTCAAGTTTTCAACTCAATTGGGAGCATAACTGACAATTTCTGTAGCATATCTTGGACTCAGTTGGTATTACCAACTGGAAAATCCTCGAGGCGTCAAGTCGTATTGGAGGCCGTGTACACACGAGCTATCTTAACAGCACTACATCCAGCCAGTATCAGTATCAAGAGATGGGACCTATGAGATTTCCAGTTAGTGTGACGGACTCGACGACCAACACCACCATCCAAATCAAGGACCATCAGCTTGTCTTCCAGACCGCGGCAAAACTCAATGAAATGAATGGCAACGACCCTGCTTATGCGGTCAATTTCATTCCTTGGATTCAAAGCGCGGCAAATGACCCAGTCAGTACTACCGCACGTAGGCCCGATGGAACTGTCCCCGGCGCGGCGGAAGTTGCAGCCAATCCATCGTTAGCGACTAACACGACCTATTCAAACGCCACAGCAGCTAAAGAATACATAGCAGCGTATGACGATTGGCTGGGAATCACTAACACGAGCATTCTCGCTGAACTCGGCTCAAATATCTTCAAAGTCCATAAGGAAGCCGTCGACAAAGGTGTCTTGGATTACTCGGAGTCAGAGTACCTCCGATTCAAGCTTGGCGCAGGCTTGAATATCACCGATGAGATTTCTGGCTCAGGTCCCAACACCGATAGTTGGTTCTATGACGATCTCTACTTCATTGCTACGGAATGGCGAACCATTGATCAAGGCTTGAGCAGACTTCCCGCGGCTTTCGGGCCGCAGGTTCTCAACCGGACGATGTTTCAGACTGTGGTACAGGAGCTGGCGTACAACGCCTCCACGGAGAAAGTCAAAGTGTCTTGGCGGCCGGGAAATCCATTCGATATCGAACCTGAGTCGATGGAGTTTGATTATGTTATCACGGCTGTTCCGTTCTCCAAGGTTCGACTGTGGAAGCTTCCCGCCTTCTCGTCGCTTCTTACCCGGGCCATCAAGTCGTTAAATTATGAGCAATCGTGCAAGGTTGCCCTTCACTACAAGACCCGTTTCTGGGAGCATTTGGAATATCCAATGTAAGTGCTTCTTCCATTCTGTGTATGGTTTGGAGACTAATACAGCATGCAGCCTCGGCGGATGTGGAAGCACCAACATTGCAGGCATCGGTTCCATCTGCTACCCTTCGTATAAGATCAACTCCACCGGACCAGGTGTCATGCTTGCTTCCTACTCCTCCGGTGTGTTTGCACGAACGCTCGCATCCATGACTGAATTAGACCATGTGGCGTACACGCAGCGTGCCATGATCGAAGTCCATGGACTTGTTGCCCAAGAGCAGTTCACGGGCGCATACGATCGTATCTGCTGGGAGGCGAATGAATTCCAAGCCGGCGCATGGTGCGCGCCGCTCAGTGGCCAGCAGGACCTCTACCTGCCCGCCTACTTCCGCACGGAAAAGCACACCGTGTTTGTGGGCGAGCACACTTCGTATACCCATGCCTGGATCTGGTCCGCGCTGGAAAGTGCGGTCCGAGGCACGACCCAGCTGCTTCTGGAGATGGGCCTGGTGGACGAGGCCAAGCAGGTTACCCAGGACTGGATGGCGAGATGGATCTCTGTGTAGATGCCGTGCGTGATTTCCGGCGGCAAGCTACTGTAAGGCTTGTCCCGCCAGTTAGTCATAGGAGCTGACTCCCACTTCCGGGAAGTTTATGGGTGTGGCACCGCGGCGAACTCGTAGTATCTCCACCTCCCAGACCGCTGGGACAGTAGTTAGCTCTCATAGAACGACAAGTGAAACCCTTCGATTACTGTGGTGCAATGTCTTACTCTGAAATCTTCCATCGCTACAGAGTAGGTGGTTAACCCGCTTGACTCTGTCTCAATGACCAACACCCTTCCTCAGTAAAAATTCAGTCAGTCGTCCTGTGCTAGGCGCAGATACGTTATAGTCCACATTAGTGGAATACGATAGATTTAATCGATAATTGTCGTTGACTGGGATCCATGCAGTGGTTGCAGCGGTATAAACATTGGAATGCCCTACCTGGTGAACAGACCACAACATAGAGGGTGCAGAATCTTCAATTTAGGGCCACGCCAAGCCGCACAATAGAAAGTCCGGACGAGGAGGCAGCTCAGACAGCAGCCCGATATCTTGGTACTGGCTTAAGGCCATAGCCGTGGCACCAAGTGGTATGATCAGTCGTGAGCTCGCTTGGCTCCCTTGGCCAGCGTGGGCTGGGCGGAGCGAGAGGAGGGCTAAGCGAAGGGCGCTCACCACTTCTTGCAATCAATAGCTTAGCGCAAGAGCGACCAATGCAGCAATGGATGCTCGCTCCCTCTTGCATGTGCACTTTATAAGGCTTGGCCCCCGCCATATTTTTGGCATAGTGTCTTGGGTTGTTCTCGGCCAGGCATCGTGATACGAGCAACCGGTGATGCTGCGCTTCCTCACGATGCAGCTCTCGCTGGTGCTGAGAATCCCGCCTCCCAAGGATGGAGCGCAGGCTCTTTTTCCGTGTAGGTGCTGAACTTGGCATCCTTTATTAGGTTTCTTTGTCGTCCGGTTGAGTAAGATGTCACGGCCACCAGGTCAGCTTAGTATTGGCAGTGGGATTGAGGCTGACCAGAGGGTCTTGGTATCGAGAGACAGACGCATATAAATATCCTTTCCCAAAACATGCTGTGTCTTGAGTATTCACCACTAGTTCTAAGCTTGAGCTGTCAATATTCTCTTTCGAACAAGTGCGGTTTCTGTCGTGGCCAAAAATGGCGAATTTCCTCGTGTTTGGGCTTGTTTTCTTTTCCACCCTCTTTACCGCCGCCATAGCCGGCGATTCGGAATGGCTGAGTCCTGTATATACCGAGTTCTATCAGAATCCCCTGCCGATTCCTCAGGACAAGCCGGTCAAATAGTAGATGCCCAGCCCCAGAAACACTAGTCCCAATTGCTGATTCGTTGACAGCCAATACACCAATCCAATCACAGGAAAAGTCATCAAGTACTTCGAGATCGATATCAAACCGTTTCAAGCACAAGTTTACTCCAAGCTTGGCCCGGTAAATCTTGTGGGCTATGATGGGATGTCTCCTGGCCCAACTATCCGAGTGGAGAAGGGAGAGGAAACTGTTGTGCGGTTTGTCAATCGTGCCTCGATGGCTAACTCCGTCCACCTTCATGGTTCTAATAGTCAGTCTGACCTCCTACCAAACTTGGTATCTATATCTGACGAGATTAGGTCGTGCTCCTTTCGATGGCTGGGCTGAAGATCTTACGCAACCCGGTCAGTATAAAGACTATTACTATCCCAATGGTCAAAGGGGACGCACTCTATGGTATCATGTAAGACAAATTCAACCCTAGGATTAAGCCTTTTTGGCTCATCTCTTCATCTAGGACCACGCTATTGAGCATACGGCTGAGAATGCCTACTTTGGTCAGGCGGGCTTGTATATCATGCACGATCCAGATGAGGACAGACTTGGCTTCCCCAAAGGCACCTACGATGTCCCGATGGTTCTATCCTCCAAGCAGTACAAAAGCAACGGGGACTTGTTCTCCCCAGCAAGCGAGACAGTTAGTTTGTACGGAGATGTCATCCACATGAACGGGTAAGCACGATTCTTGCACAGCAAGCCGGAACTATTCTGATATACAGTTAGTCAACCATGGCCATATCTCAAAGTCGAGCCACGAAAATACCGTCTCCGTTTCCTGAATGCAGCCGTCAGCCGAGCTTTCCAGCTCTACTTCGAGAAGGATACCAAGACGGGAACCAAACTGCCTTTCACGGTCGTGGCTTCAGATTCCGGCCTGCTCTCCACCAGTGTCTCCGCCAGCACGCTGGAGATCTCCATGGCAGAGCGATACGAGGTGATTTTTGACTTTGCTGCCTATGCCAATAGCAACGTCACGATGCGGAACAACCGTGACGTGCAGGCGGATGAAGACTACAACAGCACCGACAAGGTCATGAAGTTCATCGTAGGCGGCAACGTCACGGACCCCACCAACAACGGAGCGGTTCCTTCCGCCCTCTCTACCCTCGACACACCCGCTCCCAAATCCACCGTCGACCGCACGTTCAAATTCGAGAGATCCGGAGGCGAGTGGGTGATCAATGGCGTGACATTCGCCGACGTCAAGAACCGCATCCTAGCCAAACCCCCTCGGGGCACGACCGAAGTCTGGCAGCTGGAGAACAACAGCGGCGGCTGGTCACATCCCGTCCACATCCACCTCGTGGACTTCCAAATCATATCGAGAACAGGCGGCAAGCGAGGAGTCCTGCCGTACGAGGCCGCAGCGCTGAAAGATGTGGTTCTGCTGGGCGTCAATGAGAAGGTCAAGGTCATTGCCAAATACGCCCCGTGGGACGGCGTGTACATGTTCCACTGCCACAATCTGATCCACGAAGACCACGACATGATGGCTGCGTTCAATGTATCGGCCTTGCAAGATTTCGGATATCCTGAGACGACGAAGTTCCTTGATCCGATGGAGCAGCGCTGGCGAAGCAAGACGATTGATCCGGCGATGTTCACTGAGGAGTATATCACTGGTACTCTGCTGCCTATGTTCTCGGGGCTGGATGCTTATGGTAGCGAGGACAAGATTGAGAAGGCGTTGGATGATTACTACAAGACTCGTACTACTGGGCCGGTCGCCGCTGCTTCGACCGTGGCGAGTTCGACTACGGCTAGGACGAGCTCTTCGACGACGCTGTCGACTTTCTCTACCATCACTTCTGCTGCCAAGACGTCGAGTAGCAGCAGCACGAAGACAACTTCGAAGACTACTTCTACGACAACGAAAAAGAAGGATTAGTGAAGTGGTGTGTTTTGAGCTTTGATATTCTTTCGGGGCGTATTCACGCCCTTTAGCGTCATAGAACGTGTTAGCTGTTATGTTTTTTATGCTACACAGGATAATGCTTAGATGAGTAAATACCAATATAAAATGGATGATTTAAAACAGGTGCTAGTGGCATGGCTGTGATTTGAGCCTTGATATGCCCTCGAGGCCACTTTAAGCTTTAGCGTTGCTAAATATGATGGTCATCCTGTTTTGAATGCTATACTAGAAGAATCTTGAAGATCAAAGAACACTGTAGCTGGATCTTCCGGAAGAAGAAGCAATAAAGTTGGCTATGATCTATGTCTTTATATTCTCCTTGAGTGATTCAACTTTTCTAGTATCATATGTATGCCATGCTAGGAGCTCTAAGATGATAGAATATCTATACAGATGGCTAATGAAAGGAAAGAAACGGTGAAGCTGACTGTGATCTATGTCTTTTATTTGTCTTGAGTGACTTCACCCTCTATGCATTACAAAATGTGCTAGACATCATGTTGTTTATTTATACTGTACTGGAGAGATTCTCTGCAGATGAACTATCAATGTAAGTGGATAATCTGAAAGAATTGCCTAGTAAGATACTTGTCATATCTACCTCCTTATTCACCTTGAGCGACTTCAGTTCTAAGCATGATGTTATCTGTTTGTTCCTACATTGTCTATGCCCTGACATATAGATCTTCAAATGATAAAATAATCATAAAGATAGTGAATCTAAGGAAAAGACCAGTAAATAGCTGGCGTGTTTGCTTCTTTTATTCTGCACCTTGGGGTGCTTTCAACCTCCAAATTATTTAGGATTTGTGGGCTATTATACTGTTCATACCATGCAAGATAGATTTTTGGATGGTAGAAGATTAATACAGCTGAATCGTTCTAGGAAAGGACGAAATAGATACATTTACTACTATGTGTACCTCTGAATGCACCTTAGGCAATTGCGTTCTAGAGCGTGGTAGTTGTTATACCACTTCTAAAATACTAGATAAGTTCTCCAATCATAGAATATCAATATAGAAAAGCATTCGAAGAAAAGGATGAATCAAGATTTTTGCTATCTACACCTTCGTATTCTCGTCGAGTAACTTGAACCCTTCGAGCGACATTTTATACCGCATTAAGAATTTATTCGAAAACAGAATCCAATATAGATATCCAATAATCCAGATAAATAATTTCCTTTTTTTTCTCTCCATAAAAACAGCTATAAGCCGACATCTCTATATTCTCCCCAGGTAATATCAATCTCCCAGAATTACGGAAATTCTCTCGTCGTGCAGAGAGCTTACACCATGCTAGATAGCATGTCTAAATTACGGCGATAGCATACCACCACTCCCCCTCCCCCCAATAAAGCCGGTCGAGGCCCGGGTCAATATTTACGAGCCCCATGCCCGTAAACCCGGCGCCCCGCCCCAAAACCTATAAAATATATACGGACGGGGGTCTCTCCCCCACTTAACACCGTTGTATTTCGAACACGCTGGGGGGCCAACACGCCGCGTGGAAGATCATTCATGAAAATGTTTGGAACCGGCCCCGTGTGAAGTGCAGTGCAGTGCAGTGCAGGACACAAGACAGGGCAGGACTAGTGCCAACGGGTGCAAGGGGGGAGTAAAGTGGGCCCCGGCAGGCAGGCGGGCCACAGAAATATACAGTATAGTGGCGGCCGGAGGGTTGGGATGGTGCATGGATGGATGGATGAATGGGTGGAAGGGATGTCCGGTAGAGCGTGGTATTGGGGCACGTTCTGGGAAAAATGCGAAAGGACATCAGCCCATCACGCAACTGGGGCCGACACCCGAACGCCGTGCCTCATTCAATGGGGTTTCTCTCTCCTTTAGCCTGCCGAGCGCTGGGTTCGGCACTCGGTAGCAGGGCAGAGGCTGACGGGTCGGGCAGCTTGGCTGACGACGTGTGGCCAGCCACCATCGTTCTTTGTACGGCACAGCCCCGGATCCATGCTTACGCTGGGAATGGGGAGGGGGAGGGGGGCGCGAACGGGGAAAACTTGGGATGATACAGATGACTCTCTCGACGAAGACGGAGAATGCTGCGCTGGGCTGGCTGCCGGGGGTTCGTGGCGCTGAGTGGATGGCGGGGAGGGCGCGCCCTGGGATTGATCTGACATGGGCGCGGGACTAGGCTAGGCCCGACGGGTTCTTGGTCAGCAGATGAAGGAGGCCTGGGACTATGGCCGTTGATCGTGAGTCCAGGACAGGGCCACGGCGAAACGTTATCCTCTTCGGGCCATGAGCGATGACTGCATTCTGGCTCTTGGTCGATCACTCAAGTGCTTACATACCGTGAGATTGTGGGTGCTCGGGAGCGCGTCATGTCGGAAATTGAGAGGGTAATCCTCCAGTGATGCTGCTGCTCCTGCTCCTGCCTAAGCCGGTTCGGACGACTAACGATGGTGCCAGCCGAGTTGCATCAAGTAGCACGTCTGGGCCCTCGTGTCTGCCATTGATTGATCATCGGACGATTCCACGCCGCTGCGCAAGGTACAGTTCAGTATATTCCGACTGGGCTGATACCAAAACGCCGCTCGCTTAGCCCTTACCAGGCCGGCAGAGGCCAGGCTGGGATCCGACGAGCCCAGGTCTCGAGCTGCAATGAATCATCACTACGTTTTGTAAGAGTCACTACAAGGTGGTGGGAAGGAAGATGGAATTAAGTCCCATGGCTTTGAGTTTCTCATCATGTGTATCTCCTACTATACCCCGCCCTTCAAAGAGAGCTCGGGTGTCTAACTAAAGGAAAAAGTCCTTCGCGAGCCGAGCGGGAGACCTTTTCCGGGTGCTGGCAGCAAGCAGTATTCAAGAAGCCCAAACAAAACCCCTTCAAAATTCCCGGGAAAGAATAAAAAATGCCCTTCAATACCTGAAACCCTCACCCACAGGAGACCCAAGCTCAAGCAAGTGCTCGCCCGAGAAATCCCGCAACGATGGCAGGCAGCAACAGCAAGAATCCCACGTCGGGGCAGCGCCGCCCCAAGTTTGCCGAGCTGCCTCTGGACCCGTCCTACCCAGCCCACGCCGCCTGGGGGATCTATGGGATGGACGACGAGCTGGGAACGCTCAATCTGCTGACGCCAGAGCGCACGGTCGCAGCAGCCAAAGAAATCAAGACGGGCACAAGAGTTGGCCTTAATTGGGGGTTGGAGCATATGGACTACACGGGCGGCTTCCGAGAGATTCTCAAGCACGAGATTCTTCAGATTGGAGAGAACTGCAACGTAAGCGCCCCGGTTCTTGTGAGCGAGGCTTGCGAGTTGGGGTTATTGACGGGGAATAGGACGACCGCTTGGAGTTCAACACGCAGACCAGCTCGCAGTGGGATGGGTTACGGCACTGGGGGTTTGACGACGGGCGGTTCTACAACGGCCTGACGCAGAGCGAGATCCTCGACCGGAGGAACTCCACGCTGGGCATTCACGGTACGCGCACCCGTGCGGTGTCCTCAAGCTGACCTTGGCTGAGGGATAGTGTCTAGCATGGAACCGGGAAGGCATCGTGGGCCGCGGGGTGCTCTTGGACTTCGTCGCGTATGCGGCGCGGAAGGGCATCGCGTACGACCCGGTGCGCTTCTACGCCATCCCCTTGGAAACCATCCAGCAGATGGCGGTTGAGAGCCACGTCGAGTTCCGCACGGGGGATATCGTGCTCTTGCGCACAGGCAAGTGATTCCCTGCGCGGGGGGCTCAAGACTTACTCACCTCGTTGAAGGGTTCACGACGGCGTTCCAACAGGCGGCGCTGAGGGTGAAAGAAGAAATCATGGCGCAGCGGCCGTTCCAGTATCCCGGGATGGAGGGCTCGCTCGAAGCCGTCGGCTGGCTCTGGGACACGGGGATCGCAGCCGTGGCGGGCGACTGTCCTGGCTTCGAGAGCTGGCCGCCGACCAAGCATGCGATGCATCAGATCCTGCTGGCGGGATTGGGCCTGCCCATCGGGGAGATGTTTGCGCTAGATGACCTGGCGGCGCGGTGTGAGAAGGAGCAGCGGTGGACGTTCTTCTTCACGAGTGAGCCGTTGAACCTCAAAGGTGGAGTCGGTATGTAGACCGTGGTGGCTTTTGCCTGCCGGGCATATCCCGTGCCCACCCCTTCCCTCCCCAGATGTCACCAAACTTACCGTCTCTGCAGCAAGCCCACCCAACGCACTGGCAATATTCTAAGGCAGAGAGAGAGCAGAGTGGGTGATTGGTTGGAGAACGACGATGGTGGTCATTCAAAGTCTCTCGGAGAAGCTTATTATTCATAATTTCCCCCCATCCACAAAAGCCTGTCGGAGAGCCCTGTTATATATATTTATATTTTTTCCATCAGAGGTAGACTGGCTTACCGATCGCACCCTCCTAGGTTAGCGCCGTGCCGTAAGGCTTAGATGTAGATCTACCATGTTCTAGGATGGTGCTGGGTTGCACAGGAAGATGGGGATTGTGACATGGCGAAATGTCACTGGGAGCACGGTACAGGAAGAGCGTGGAGCAAGGATCTCGTACCCTAACCGAATCACACTTCTTGACCACAGGTGCAATGTCACTCAAACCAGCACCTGGAAACAGTTTAGTACGCCATAACAAGCATTGAATCTGCGTGACATACTTCGTATACAGCCAAATCTGTACTGCAGGTTGCTGAAACGTGAGGCTTATGTGTGATGTGGTGGAGACTGGTAAGGCTGTCCAACAAAGTCCGTGGATAAGGGCTCGTGAATTAACTCAACGACTAAAAGTCCTGAAAGCAGGCACCTCCACAACTGCGAGCTCATCTCCAATCCCACGAGCCTTTGCTTCATCCAAGGCAGCGACCGTTGCAGTTGCACCCATCCTCGAGACCCCCAACACCACCACATAAAGCAGTTCATCCAAAGTCCGAATGCGGCCCGCGGCTTTGATCTGGACATGAGGTCCAGCATGCGTTCTCATATAGTAGATGCGGCACGGTAGCTCCCTGGTCAGCGTACTCGCCGCTCGCCTGCTTGACAAAGCCATAGCCTGTAGAGGTCATGACTAAGGCCACAGCCCGTAGAAGTCATGACTAAGGCCACTCCCGCCACGGTGTAGATTTGACACCGGGTGATGAGATGCCGCTCGGTCAGGTAATCGGGTCTGAAAACCACCTTGAGGAGTACGCCGTAATGTGCCATGGCGTGGATCTCTTGGGACACATACTCCCAAGCGTCTCCCAGCACTCAGCCGACGTTGACCAGCATGCCAATTTCCATCCCGCCCTCTTGCACCGTGGACGTCGCTTCGAGGACCTTGATTCCCGACGTACTGTTTCCGTGCGGAACCCCGATCGCGGCACAGATCCCGACGCCAATTCCTTCCACGTACGCTTTGCCATGAGGAGACAATGTGTTTGATGCAGG
Source organism: Coleophoma cylindrospora (assembly GCA_003369665.1). Lineage (NCBI taxonomy): Eukaryota > Fungi > Ascomycota > Leotiomycetes > Helotiales > Dermateaceae > Coleophoma > Coleophoma cylindrospora. The sequence goes on along the minus strand of PDLM01000009.1, from coordinate 1,515,708 downwards.
CAGTGGCAACCAGTTGGTCTTGGATATCTCTAGACCAGCGATAATCCGTCGTTGGTTATAGTCAAATGCAAGAGCAAGTGGTCAATCATCTTCGCAAGCCTGGGAGGAGAGACTGAGATTGTCTTCTCCCGTGAAGCAATTTTGAATTTTCGAATGGAAATGATCGAATCTAATCAGTGCTTCAATCCTGGCTAATAGCGAATCGCCTAGTTCCTAGGGGCTAAGCAAGACAGCTTGCTTAGTTTAGAGAACCTTAAACTATATAAATAATAAATTATATAGTTTATTAGATAGTATCTTTATTGTAGTCTTAGTCTACTAGCTAGCTAGCTATATTAAGCGTAGGTTAAAGGATCTTAAAAGTTCGTTTCTATCAAAGTAAGGATATTAGATGACTGATAGTCTCCTTACCTCAGCATTCTCAAATTGATTATAATCGTCACACTCTAACTGTGCTACACCTATCCGGTTGAAAAGTCCGCCTTCCCTACCTCGGTCCTGTCGCAAAACAACAAAACAAGCAAGTTCAATAACGCCAATATAAAGTCTTAGAGAGCCTCTGCCTAGTAATAAACAGAAACATTCATCTCCATCCCGAAGATCGTCACCAGATGAGCCTGGACAGTCGGCATCTAATAAAACATGTCGTTCAGTCCAGTTAGGGTACTGCAAATTGATATTATATTGACATCTTCCATGGTCGCCAACACTGCAAATCCGTGCGGGAATTACAGCCGCCGTTATATCAAGAATGTTGTCTTTGCATGGTCCGAAGCTGAAATCGGCCCCTAGTGTACTGTGGCTGATAATGAGCCGCTCGTCGCGTATACAATTATCGGTTGATTTATAGCCGGTGTCTGAGCTGAGTTGCCCTTGATGTAGACAAACACGGGACATCCAAGACCAAGTAGGTGCTATAGCGGACCTAGAATGGCTTTCTGAAGAAATTGGTGCCCCTGCCCAGTAAAGACCACGAGCTATATCATTCTTCCAGATACCAGCAAGACATTTATCTTTAACAGTCCTGTTAAAGATGTCTGCAATACCAGCAAAAGCGTGATATCGGTCCCACGGTCTCGAGAGGTCTAAGACTGAGTATTCCATTACTAGGTCCAACCATAAATTATATACGTATTGCAGAGGAAGGGTTCCTCGATATAATCGCGAGAATAGCTGCTTGTGTAAAGTGGACCGCGCGCTACCCGCAGATTCTGCTCTTGTGTCGCCTGATAACAAGGCTAGAATTTGGCTCTGACAGTCCTGTCGCTCCATTTCCATACACTCGCAAGAGTATGAGTCCCTGCACTCCCAAATAAGCTCAGAGAGACAAAAGTGGATTGAACGCCGTGCTAGAAGTCGTTCTTGAAGTGCCCACGCCCGGGTAAGCAGAGGAGCCTGGTCCCATCGCCCATTTATAACTCCATCGCACAAAAACCTGTGATCACTCCGGTGAGATACTCGTATAGATACTGTACTCGATGTGTCGGTAGCGAACTTTAGTGTATGAGAGTATAAAGGACGAGTTGCATAATCTGAAAAGTCAGGAGTTCTGCGTTCCAGGAATAGGCCGTGCGAGCTGTCTGGGAGGGACGTGGCCGCGATATTAAAGATTGCATTAGAGTAGACGTCTGCCATCTTGCCTGATTCATTAATCCAGTCCTCGTGATCGTCCTGGATAATGCATAGCGAGTCGATCCATACGAACTCGTACCCAAGACGACGTACAAGGTCTATGAAATCCTTGAAGAGTGTACAGAGTTGTTCAGGTGGTATTCCTTCCTTCCTATTTTTGATATTACTTGAAGTTGTCATCGTAGGCTGAATATGTGGATCTTGACCCCAGCAATGGCTGAGAGTGATATATTTCCCGTATATACTGCCGTCGGTCTCTACCAACTTCGGCAATTCCCCAGCGATATTTAACACCCGCTTCGGAAGCGGGGATAGAGGCATCTGGCAAAGTGGATGCGCTTGCTCACAGGCCGTCAACCAAGCATTTATGGTTTTGGTGGCTGAGTCGATGGTAAGATACGGTTCAACAGTCTTCGCACTTCCGAAAGCTGGATGTGCAGAGGTAGCATCTTGGATAATGTTAAGAAGATAACTAATATAGCGAGGAGGCTTACATACCATGCTTTGTGAAGAACTCTATTCGCATTCGAATCTCAGATATCCAAGGCTTATATCGATACCTGAATACTGTGAGACTCTTACCAGGCCGCCGTTCTAGGCAAAGGTGGTATGGCCTGACGTCGTCGTCACTACTTATATCTGATTTTTCCGGATAGTCACCCCAGAATAAGTGAGTACCCCGGTTGATAATATCGCAAGTAGAGCATCCTCTCTCAGCAGACACTTTTAGACTCTGGAATTGAAGCGTCAAGTATTTTGTAGGATTAGTTCCGTCATGTATCGCGCCGTACTCATCGCCAGGTTCGAACAAGTAGTAGTCCAAATTGCGACATACAGCGCAAGGAGAAGGTAAACTTGAGTCGATTTCCCTTTCCATGGTGTTTGCAGTTTGAGTGTCTTGGAGGCAAGTCAGCTTATGTTCCGTAGGATGATTTACAGATAATGATTCTATTGTGGGCCGTGATCTTTGGTAGCAACTTCCACGCTGGAACGTGAAAGATGGAGATCCAATGGTTTGGTGACCAAGGTAATTGTGCTGTAAGCAGGCACGATAAGGAACTGCAGGTGCCCCACACCCAATGAGCATCCAGGCAGTGGACGGGTTTCTGACTCCGCGATGAGGGGTGGCGCGAAGCACGTGAGCCTGACTATAATCGTGGAACTCAGACTTACTCAAGCGACGCAAATAGCTCAGTCAAGTCATTGAACACACACGTTGACACCTGAAATGGCATCTACAACAGAAGCACAGAAGAATCTTAGATGATTGAAATCGTGACTATATTGTCTACTGCCTTTATGCCTTGGTACCTCGTTTATACATAGCACCACCTGTACCGGCCTACGGCTATGTTAGTCTATGAGTTCCTGTGCATGATTGTAGCAGAGGCCTATGGAGATCAGTACTGAGGAAAGACGCAGTAAGAACAAGGCACATACCTGATGATTGGGGAACACAAGCGTGTCTGCAATGACGACGTTTTCTCTTCGGCCAGCAGCGAATACGATGATCTCAGCAATATCATCAGGTGTCAAAGGCTCACAGCCACTACAGTTGTTAGTCGGGCCTCATAGAGACGGCGGTCTACTTACGCGTATACAGCATCCGCCTTAGACTTGTCTCCATAAAATCTGATCACGGAGAATTCCTATCTTCTTCAGCCTAGATCAGCGGCATGGGGTGGGAGACTTACGGTCTCAACCTGACCAGGATCGACCTCAATAACTCTGATTTTGGTCGCAATCAGTTCCCTCCTCAGTGACTCGGTGAAGCTCTTGATAGCAGCCTTGGTCGCGCAGTAGATACCACCCCCGACGTATGGTTCTCGGCCAGCAATGCTTCCAATGTTGATGATATCTCCAGCACCTCCATTAGCCCGCTTCAAGAAGATGGGCAGAACAGCCTGTGTCATGTTGATCAAGCCAGTGACATTCGTGTCGAACATGACCTTCATATCCTCCTCCGCAATCTCGGGAGCTTTGGCGACACCCTTAACCAGTCCGCTGAGATGTATTAGCATATAGTCTGGACCAAGGCGTTGAGCGTGCATACGCATTGTTCACCAGAACATCGATATCTCTCCACTCCTCAGGGAGGTTCGATACGAAGCTTCGGACCTCATCCGGGGAGCTGACATCCAGCTTGAACGGCAAGACCTTGACACCGTCGCCCACCTCCTTCTTGATCTCCTCAGCAACCTGCTTCAGCGTGTCAATTCGTCTCGCAGTGAGGATCAGTCGAAGGTCCTTGGGGGCTGTTCGCGCGAACTCCAGGGCCGTGCTCTTGCCGATGCCGGAAGAAGCACCGGTGATGACGATGGTCTTGCCTTCAAGGCGCTTCGACATGGCGGAGGACATGGTTCGAGAGAGGAAGCTTAGGCTGGGGGTTGCGGGTCGATGGCTGGCGGTAATGGTTCGGAGAAATGGATGAAGGGTTCGCAGAGAGAGCATACGTGACAAGGCAGGAGAAGGAGAAGAAGGAAAGAAAGGTTGTTGGTGTCTGAAGAATGTGTATGGCGCAAGAGTGGAGGGGCATTTGCAGCATAGCTTAGCTTCACGCAACATGAACCCCTCCTTATCAAGGATCATCGTTTAGCCGATGACGCTACGATTGTGGGGAAGGGCTCTCTGCTCGCAATGCCTTCACGCTTTCTCTTGTCTTGCAACACAGGTGGAGTATACCAGTCAAACGGATAAGCAGTAGGCTGGGTGACTTGATGGAAAGGCTATTCTTCCTTGGCTAGATTTGTAGACCAGCCGCCCGGGCAGGATTAAGTTCCTTGAGCTATGGACGATCACATGGCACCTCAGGCCCAGTGTAAGACGAGGGACGTTGGGCTAGAAGGACTGATGGCTTGGTCTGAACATGAAGTGCCTTGTGTTTGGCTCTGAATGCTCGGCTCCGGGCTTGGTATTGCTTGGTACGTACGGCAGCGGTGCGTCACGGTGTCGGCGGCGTCCTATTGCGAGTCTTGACCCGTTCTAAGCACCATTTAGGCAGCTGCCATCTCAAGCGTCAGCGTTTTCTGTATGGGCAGACCTACTGGTCTCAACTTGAACAATACCTCAAATATCCTCGCTCACCTACCTAAAGTCTGCTCTTACACTAATCTTTGCCAAAATCACTAGACATCGGAGATGCGCCCTTTCCAGTTATTGCTCTCCTTTGCCATTGGCACAACCGGGGTCGTGAAACTTGTTGCTGTGAGTTTTCACACAAGATTGCATATAAGGAGTAGCTATAACGATTCCTTTAGGCACAAGATTCCTTTGTTGCCCAGACCACATTTCCGACCGATACGACAGGACCCGTGACTTCAACAGAATCATTCTTTGCTCAAACCACATTTCCAACCGATACGACAGGGCCTGTAACTTCAACGGAATCATTCTTTGCTCAAACAACATTTCCAACCGATACGACAGGACCCGTAACTTCAACAGAATCATTCTTTGCTCAAACCACATTTCCTACAACCACTGCGCCCTTGTCTAGCACACTATCATCAGGATCAAGTTCTTTCTTTGCCCAGACAACCTTTCCCACGGGCACTGCGATATCGAGTTCTTCCATCTCGGTTTCGACAAATGGAGCTGCATATCAAGCCCATCACTTCAACGCTGGGCACGGAATAGCATGCGGAGCTGCATTGGCTGCCCTGCTAATTTGAGGGTTGCCTGTTCGGAGGAGGAAAGAAAGTAGTAGAGGGCTGCGCGTTGCCGTCCGGAGAAGTAAGTTTTAGCTGGAGAAAGGAATGTAAAACTCTTGCTCCCAAATTTTCAGATTTCACATTCACCAGGTAATACTGCCAAATCTGCTTATGAATTCGCCGTTCTCAGCCCGGCGTTGTCGACACTCCAAGTTGGCTTTGCGTCTCTGCAGGTTAAAGGTCGTGTGGACATTCCTGACTCTCGCCCACGAAGGGATTTGGCCGTTGTGTTGATGCTCTTCTTCCACCTTCTGGACCCACCCAGCAGCCTTGCCTGCGAAAACGCTATCCCACAACCCTTCTCTGCGTGGGTTAGAAACCAGCAACTTGATGGCTTGGCTTCGAATGTGATGGAGCCGACACTTCAGCGCAACAAAGTAGAGTGGAACGACAACCCCTAGGTCAACCGTGAAACTGACTGGGGTTTTGTTCAAGAACCCCAGGGCTGCCCGTGATAGATCAACCAGTTGCTTCATCTCCACGGTGAAGTCATCATATACCATCTCATCCGATGCCAGCGCGGTTGCAACGGTGATGTGGGAGGTGAGGTAGTGCAGTCGTACAGTGATGATCCCCAGCTCTTCGTAATTGATGCCTCGACGGACATACGCTTCAAAAGCCTGCTTCCACTGCAGGAGTTCAGCTGTATATACTGCTTGAGATGCCAATGCCTCGGCCATGAGTTTATCACCCGCAGGTGCGGACGCATTCCCTTCAGACACGGTTGAGAGCTTCAATACCACATCATCAATGGAGCGCCCCGCACCCTTGTAAGTCTGAGATCCAGGCCAGCATGCGTATGAGGTGGCCGCAGAGTAGTACATCCAATGCTGCAACCTTCTCATAATCAAATCATGGTAACCTCGGGCTTCCTCGATGCAATTGAAGCAAGCGGGCATATTAGCTATAGCTTCAGTGCCCTCACTCCGGAGTGCATCGTGCAAGTCACGCGATCGGTCATCTGCAAAGGAGTTCACCTGGACTTCCAATCGTCCAAAGATGCGAACCAGGTCATGTTCGACCACGCTGGGTTGAGGCGACGAGAAGCCCAGAGGAGCTTCCACATCCGAGTCTCGAAAGGATGCTTTCCACGCCTGAATCATTTTGAGGGCATTTTGGATCTGAGCCTGCGCCAGCTTCCTATTCCCATGATACGACTCAAAACAGATAATGACAAGCGATGTGATGAGCGTCGTTCGGAGATCTTGGTTTCCCGCGGCGGCATCCCGCTTCATACGATTGATAGCTCGACTGTACTGCTGCACGGCGATCTGATGATGGAAATTGGGATCGCTCTTTTCCCCGTCCAATGACAACGAGGAGCGCTGCAGCAGCAAGGTCGAGACTTTATCCAGTGCCCCGATGGCAATGGCAGCGTGCCGGATCGAGGGTAGGCTGCATGCCTGCAGGACCAGTTTACGCCAAGTCTGCGTTTTGAAATACGGGGAGATCTCCAAGGCGGTTTTGTCGCGGAAGAGGGTGAAGTATTGGAACTCGTCTTCATTCTCGAAGGGTTGGTCAGCAATCCCGCACGGCAACTGTAGGGCATCGCTGATGATGCTCGGCAGCAGTGAACGGCTGGTCAATACACGTGCTGGAGGAGCTTTGGGTGGGGCTGCGGACGGTTCTTGATACCCGTCGCATTCTATGTCGAATTTCAGACACCGTAGACAATGAGGTTTGGTTTCGTCGCATTTGACTCTCCGGATCCTACACTCCCAGGGTTAGCAGTAGAGTAAGTGCCGGACGCCAGAGAGACATCTGAAGCTAGAGACGACCTACTTGCAGGTGCCACAACCTGTGCGGACCTTCTTGTGAGCAGACTTGGGGCCTGCTCTGCCCGGCTTCTTTTTCCCGAGAGTTACCGTTGTCCTCATTGGCGCCTAGCCACGGCGATGGCCGTCACATTCCAGTTGCGAGCAGGTCGATGAGAGAGCAAGTGGGATTGGAAAAGGGAACATACGAAGATGACCCACCTGTCTGACAGTCAGACGGAGAGCATGGCTGACCGATGACTTTGGCTTAGCGTGATAACGCGCGGCACATATGAAGAGTCTACATGTAAGAAGTCCAGGAGAGACCCCTTAGCCACACTGGCGTGGAGATGGCGGGGTTGGCAGCAGCATGATGGAAGGGTACGTCCATTCCATCTGATTGGCAGTTCAGGGAGCCAGGCTTTGCGATCCGCCGCCCCCGAAACCGCCCCGTTCCGCCGCCGCTCGAACTTTCATTTCCACTCCACGTTTTGCTTGGCACTCACAAGCGATGCACTGCTGTAGCGTAGCGTAGCCTCCGAGACCTGGTCTCAAGACATCGTGGACGACCGCCAGGAATAGGCTACACGTGTGAACTAAAATGTCTGGCACGAGTTTGTCACTTTGTTTACGAGCACTCGGTTCGACGTTGGGCTAGAACTCTAAACTATATCCAAGTAATACATGGCCTCCGCCAGATACCAACCAACGGGTGTCGAGTCTACAAGTATAGATCTATCCTACGGTAATCACATGATCACCCCCCGACACCGTGACGCTGACGTAGCCATCCGCATATGTGGCACTGTCCATGAGAGCATTCATCGCCGACCAGGCCACCTGCCCGTCGATAGACACGGATGTGGAGGTGTCGACGACCGGGACCGACATGACCCCCGTGCTCGCGGTGGGTGCACTAACCGCCAGCCGAAACTTCTGATAGTTGTTCGCGCTCGCCCAGTCCACGCTGATGGCTCCGTTGGGCGTCGGGACTTGACCCCGAGCCCAGGTCACGTCGCCCGGGATGGGCTTCACGCTCCACACGCTGAACGCGGGGCCCGTAGGAATCACTCCTAGGACATAGTTCGTCAACGCGGGCACCACCCCGGTCGACCACCCGTGAGCGAGAGAGGTATAGTCGCCTTCATACTTTGACCCGTTATCGCCAATTCCCTCCCAGAACGTAATCCCAGGGTCATTAGAAGCCATCCAGCCGTACAGCCGGCGGATCTCGTCCAGAGCCGACCCGGCGAGCCCCGTCAGGAAACGAGCTTCCAGCTCGAAGAAGGAGATGAACGCGTACACCCGCTGCGAGAAGCCGCTGCCGGTAGCATCGTTGTCGTAGAATGCATTGCCGTAGAAGCGGGCGTTGTTCTCGGCAAGGTAGGAGAGCACGGATTTAGCTTGCGCGCGGCTGGCGACGCCGCTGGTGATGCTGATGCTGTTCCCGTCCTGAGCATGCGAGATACCCGGAAGCGTGTCAAAATAGGCACCGGTACTATTGTCAAAAAGATACGTGTTGATGGATGCCGAGATGTTCCGGGCTCGGGCGGTCCACCTTGCTGCATCGCCCTCATGGCCTCCAATAAAGGTTGCGATGGAAGCTGCGTTGTCCAGAGCTTGGACGTACAGTGCATTGTAGTAGGTCACCGGACCCGTCCGTGGGAGAAAGGCATAGTCTCCGTATCCACCGGATGTTCCCAACCCTTTGGTCACTAATCCGGTCGCGGGATCAATCGTCGAGGGATAATAGCTATCTAGCACGAGTGCTATATTATCGTAGTAGCTCTGGATATAGCTTTCGTCCCCAGTGTACATGTAAAGGTCATAGCCGCAAACCACCCACCACAGGGGGTAATCAAACAAAGCCAGAGTATAGTCGTTTCTAGAGATACTTAGACAGAAGCTGCAAAAGAACTAAACTCAATCAGACTTACATGCTGGCTGGAGGAATCCAACCATCCGCCCTTTGGTGATCTCCAAGATCTGCCAGGACGTCGCGAGCCGCAATCGCCACGTCGTGGGACAAGTAGATGGTCCGCGCCGCAACGCCGAGGTCCCCGACATATGGATCGCGGTCACGTTTAGCACCATCATATGCGACCAACTTACCCACGAGGCTTGCGCTCCCCGCCCCACGGGGATCGGTATCGTTCACCCGGAAAGTGTCAATGCACATGTCATTGGTGTACACGGCATCATACCAGAACTGGTTGAGCTGGTTATCGGAGCTTTCAAACCAGCCGGTAAAGGTGTCGGGCGTGCCGAGGAATGCCGTGAAGTTCAGGCTCAGCGAGTCGATTTCCACCTGCCCGTAGGCCGACGTATACGGCGCATCCGCAGGTAGAGCATCAAGGTAGATCTTGAGGTATCGGAATCCATGAAGCCCGTCAGCGCAGACCTGGGTTCCGTGGAGACACCCATGATCATCGAGCCAAGTATACGGCCCAGAAGGTACCGCAAACTTAAAATACTGAATTAGCGACCTTCTGTAGAGGGAAGACTTAAAAGGCCTTATAGGCGGGCAAGAAGACCCTTTGACTTACCTGATCGGTTCCAGGCGTGATTGAATCTCCCTATTGCTGTTCAGCCTTCACCCTAAGGACGAACAATGCATGGGCCGGACTTACATTATAGGAGCGAGAAAAGTCGCTCACGTCAGTCAGGTACTCCAAGGTCTCGGAAAAAGCCAGCCTCACCCCCGGCGTGTTGTTGGAGGCACCGGCAAAGGAGACGGATAGAAAGCCGACGACATTCTGGCCGAAGTCAACGACGATGGTCGGGGCTGTATCCGAGGCATTGAGTCTCGTCAACGTTGTCGGCTTCCCACCAGAGGTAAGCAGGCCATTGGGGTTGGTGACGTTTCCCAGCGTCAGATTGGCGACAATGCTGGCCGGAGAGACGGTCCTAGTCGCGGGGGAACGAACGTAAGCCTGCCACGAGTTTGAGGTGGTGGCTAGGAGGCTGTCCTGCCATTGATACGACGAATGCTTTGCTGAAGCGAGGCGGAGGTTCACGAGGAGGACTACGAGCACACAAAGCTCTCTCCCCAGCAGGATCATGGTCAAACGAGTGGTTCAGAGTATGAGCGAGATGGAAGCACATCAACAAGCAACCATGGCGGTCCGTCACGGGAATGGCGGTTCACAGTCAGAATCGGGCCGGCCCTCTGGAAGGGTAAGTACGAGAAGCGATTGTAGATAGAGGAGACCAAGGCGATGGACGACAAGAGCAACGAGCGAGGAACGGGCAGGTTGTGTTGGTTAACTATGGGATTGGATGCGATGGGGTGGATGGGCATGGCACGGCAGTGTGCAGAAGATGGCGCCTCGAGAGGTCTGAAGCAGGTCCCATCTCATCTGATCCACTTTCCCACGGATACTTCAGTCCACCGCATGGGCTTTAGGCAGGTCAGCGGGCGCGAAGGGGGAGGCCTTACCCGTTCCAGCTGATCGAAGGGCAGTTGCAGGGGTGCGTTAAGCGCCTCCAGGTACGATAAGCTACAAGTATTGGGGGAGATATCTCCATCCCATCCATCCCCGGACGGTAGGCCGACCGGCACTCGTTCCGATCATCGACCTTTCTTTTCTGTCGTCACAACCCCAACGGCCGTCTCACCACGTCCACGTTCCTCCATCATCGGGGTCACCGTGCCAGGCCGTCTTTTCGCCTAGGGTTTCGTCCCTCCACGTTCAGCGTTTCCACCTGACTCGTGCAAGCGTCCGTCCCCCGCATTTGGATGCGCGACACATGACAGGTCGGAGGCGGCTCCACCATATATCATCAACGGCCGCCTTCACCCATGACTTTTGGTCTTCCAAATATCCAGCATTCTTCCGGTTAACACTGCAACAAGGAGTCAGGTGAGGCAACTTGGTTTTGTCCGTTCAGCAAGAGGGTAGAGATGGCCTATGCAAGGAGCAAGAAGTCCAATCGCCAGTGGGATCATACCGGCCGCGCTGTTGGTTACCAAGCGGGCGATGTTTCGACCGGGTAAGTTCAGTGTGCGAGAACGCCAAAGTAGTCCTCGTCGTTGCCAAGACATAGGCATGGGAGAGGCATCAAGTGCCTCTGACCGACCCACGAGGGGTTGGCACGGTTAATATCGTGCGCATATCTTGATAGGGTACGGTCGCTTCAGAAAGTCTGAAGATATCTTGTCTCTCCGATACTTGAGTTCAGCTGGCGGGAGTATCATCCCTGGCATGTCGAACGGGTGCTTCTGTTTAAGATTCCCGCTCCAGCTGCTGTTCCCTCCCGCTGCACGCCATCCGTAACCGATTGGTGCGGCCTTCCTGCATGCTGAGCCCTACGGGGCCCAGAAGAGGTACAGTACCTCACCTGCATGCACGTTGCCCACGTAATAGGCCGTCTGATTCGTGACGCTGCGAGGGCTGAAGGGCACGCAAATCTCACCTGATGTAATTGGATGGCGAGGGAAAGGGCGTGCAGCTGCTTGGATTTGACATACAATATGCTCATAGCCTATCGCTCGGGTCGTATTCCTACTGCATGTCGTCTTGCGGCGGGTGGGTAAATAGATATACAGTCCTTTCAGTCACTATTAATACGATCGGTCCCAGGTCTTGTGAGGACTACAGCACTCGTGGTCTTTACAAACTTACAACCCGAGCCCTCCCCGTAGCCGACACCCAAATCTCGGGCTTCCTCTCCTTGGCACCATGCCGGCCATAGCAACTTCCTTTGAAGGAGCGCTGTCTGGTCCCATGCTGGTGCTCTATCTCACGTGCTACTTCATCATAGAACGCCTGGCAAGAAGTGGGTATCGTCGTTTCTTTCCGGTCTTCTACGCCCAGATGTACCAAGACCGGAAGGACATTGCCTACTTCGCTTTCCTGCTGGGGATTGTTCTGAATATGTTTGCCACGCCGATGTGTCTGGCAGCATTTTGGCACACCACGGCCGCTAACGACGTGCTCGGTCGTCCCAACCTCTCCTCCGAGGGGCAGATATGCATTGCATCGAAAGCCGTCCTATGGGTTTCCGAGCTCAACCGGCTGGATCATTCCACGGGGTATGTGCTCCATCATCTCTCGTCCATTACATATCTTCTATACCACCTGGAGACCCAGTTCCCGCTCCAACCCATCTACGCCATGTTTTCGGCGTTGGCGACCGAGCTGTTTTCCAACACGGCCTGTTTGGCAACGTATCATGGACTGGAGCCGACCACTTCGCCTTGGACGTTCCGACTGCAGACGACCAGTACGGTTCTGCTGCTAGCGCTCCGGCTGCCTTCTATTGTGTATGCCGCCACCTTCTTACCAACCTATGCATCCTCCAACCCACGGTTCTGGCTCAATATTGCCTGTCTCTGCATCTATGCGCGCTTCATCATCCGGAACATTATGGCTGCTTCGGCTCGTTTAAAGTTGGTGCAGATCGACCTGCAGCAACCTGCGCGACTGCAGATCGGCCAGAGGCTCAACGTCTCGGTGTATGCGATATTCTTCGGGATAGCTTCATTTACGACGGCGCTTCTCGCAGCCTACCTTTTTGAAGTCAACTCACCCAGTGCCATGAGCGACGCCGAAATCAACCGCTTGGGCCTCCATCTGGTGGGTGCTGGCGCCTCCGGGCTCGTCGGCGCCCGTCTCCCCGTATTTTCCCATCTAGGCGCCTTTCACGAGCTTCTCCGTCTCCAAAAACTTACCCGATGTGGCTTGTGGCTCCAGGGCAGCATTTCGGCGGTCGCCTTGAGCGTTCTCTATCTCCCCGTAGCTACCGATAGATATCGATTACTTCTATCCTTGGTGCTTGCGTTCCCTTTGGGTGAAGCGCTCGGTCGTGTGGGCTGCCATTTTGCAGGTTGTTGTATGACAGGCCATCGGCCGGAAAAGATAACCACTCCACTGCAATCTGCACTCTTCAACTCGGCCATCGGTGCCATGTTATTGGCACTGCATCTCACTCACCGCGTTCCACTGCTCCCCGCTGCGGCTCTTGCCCTTGCATTGAATGCTCTTGTTCGACTTGCATTACGCCCAAATGTTTTTGCAGCAGCCCAGTTACTTTTGGGCCTGGTTTCCATCGGCCACAGTATTCTCAGGAACGCTGCAATTGTGAGTCGCCCACAATCCATAATCAATAGTGCTGGCCACCCTGGTGAGCATGCGATGCTGAGTCTGCAATTACCGTGGGTGGCTGTGCTGGCTTTTGCATCACTACTGTCGGGTGTATTCGTACAAATGTGTTCGGAGAATAGTCCCCGGGTGAATATTACCATGGGCGGCGACGCTGCCATGAAGGCGTCGAGCTCCGTCCCAGCCCTGGAAAGCGCACAAAGCTCTCCTATCTCGCGAGCTAGGGAGTCGTTATCATGCCCCGGGGAAAGCGTCGAGCTGGTAGATAGCGGCGGGAAACAGCCTCGATAAGCCCACCTGAAAACAATTTACTTAGGTTCGTATGGGCCAGCAACGCCTACATGGGCGATTCTGGATGCTGGATGCTGGCAGTCGGCTAAAGTCTACATCTATGTCTACCATGGCACACCCTTTTTTTCGTCCGCTCGTAACTAAACTGGTGGGGAAGGAGGAGAAGCTGGTGTGTAGTGGGAAACCAGGCAGAGAGTTGGGTGCGGTAATTTGCCGGACGTGACGGTGCTCCATCTTCGTCATTTTTTCATGAGTAGGCGCGAGGGAGATCATGAAATGTGGTGCAAGTGAGTGATGTGCAGCGACACTTCGCTCGATGATCATTTGACAAGCAACGAAAAGCATTATCTGATTGATAATGCGAAAGGAAAATGGGGTCCGGATGATGCGCAGCGACACCTTGCGCGACTGTCATTTGACGAGCTTCATCTGATAAAGCGGGATAAAAAGGCTTCTTTCCCTCATGTGGGAACTCTGCGCGGGCCCTGTCGGCACTTCCGTTCGTGCCTCTGCACTTCGCGTCACCTATCGGGCACGTCGCCTCGTACAGCTCTCCCCAACCCAGAAGTGCTCCTCCCGTCCTCGTAGACCCATGCGACCGTACATTGGACCTTTCCACAGCTCGAAGTAGGGGCTGCGCGGAGACCCATGCCATCAATCCATGGCCATCGACCGCCAACTTCGTTTGTGATGTTGCTGTCCTGAGAGCCTTTCCGCAGGCCAAGGGAACAGCAATGGTGGAGAGGACGACGAGCCAAGATTCGGGGGAGCGACACAGGACCGTCGCCGTCGGGATGGGGACGTGGAGACGGCGATCGGCTCGAAGCCGCTGCCAACCCTCGACTGAGCAGGACCAGCACTGGCTTTTCACGCGCTTGAACGATACGGTCACGGCAACGCAGAGGTGAAGAAGGGGACTCCATGGTGTCTGTGTAGCGTCAAGCCCGGCACCGGTCCTCCAGGATTCGAGAATCCTGGAGCCTTCCTCTCAGGGCCCACCGATCCCTTCCCCTAGGCGACTTTGGCCTTCCCGTGCCTGAATTTACTTTCCGGACTTCAACCGCGTCCATAGATGGATGATGCTCTATCGTCGTGTAATCAACAACTTGATTATGAGGATCCACTGGATGAGATCTCTGCCTCTCGGGTCTCGTTGTGCGCTCGCATTCAGAGATTGAGCTGAGCCATCCGACGTATAATTGAGCGAAGCTCCCCATTCCGATGTCTCTTCTTTCCCTCTCCATCCCTCAAGGCCTCAAGACAAACAAATCCACAAGGTCACAACCGTCACAATGGGTCTCTCCTCGCTATTCGTGGTTGCGCTAGCTACTGCTGTCAATGGAGTCCATGCGGCACATTCGGCCTCGGAGCCCGAGCTGCTGAAGGATATCACCCAGATTTCGACGTATTGGGGTGAGATGGCAACATATTACGACAACCCTGAAGATTATTTTGGGGTCGAATATGTTGGCCTCCCTGATGGGTGTCAGGTGGTACGTACCAGCACTCAACCCGGTTGCGAGACGTGATGTTAACCCAGCATAGGAGTCGGTTCAGAACCTTCAGCGACATGGCGAAAGATTCGCCATTACCTACATCGACGATGGCCTGAATAATGCCCGGTTTGTCGAGAAGATCACCAACTACACCTCGGCGGCCAATACGTCGGCGCTCTTCACGGGACCATTGACTTTCCTGAACACTTACCAGTCCATCATGGACAATACGGGATTGCTTACCGGTCTGGGTGCCAGTGCCGAGTTCAAAGCCGGCGTCTCCTTCTGGAACAAGTATGGCCGGACCCTATTCGGTGCCAGCAATGCTCAACTTTCATACAACGCAACTTTCTTGAATGGGACGGCACGACCAAAGATCACGTTGAGAACGACCTCCCAGGCCCGAATCCAGAACAGCCAGATCAACTGGGCGCTCGGTTTCTTTGGTCCTACTTACCAGGCGGAAGCCAACCCAACTCTGGCCAACGCAACCTCTGACTTTGATGTCGTGATCATCGCGGAGGGCGGCACCGAAAACGATACTCTTGCATCCTACGACAGCTGTCCCCAATCGGGCGACTCCACGATCGCTTATCTGGGAGATTTTGACGTTTTCCAGTATATTCCCAAATATCTTGGAGCAGCTACCGCGCGCCTCAACAAGTATGCCCCCGCAGGTTTCCAGCTCACCACGAACGATACATATGCTATGCAGGACCTTTGCGCTTATGAACAAGGCTACATTGGAATGTCTGACTTCTGCAACATGTTCACGGCCGACGAGTGGGCTGGTTTTGAAAACACGCTTGACATGGCCTGTAAGTACTTCATTATGAGACCTGTATGCATGTCTAACCGGCTCCAGACTATTACGATTACGCCTGGGGTAACCCCACGGGCCGAGCTCAAGGAATTGGATACCTCCAAGAACTCCTTGCTCGTCTCAACTCCACGCACATCACCAGCTCGCAGTCTTCGGTCAACTCCACTCTTGATGACAACGATACTACCTTCCCACTGAACCAGAAGACATACGTTGACTTCTCCCACGACGATATCATCATCTCGGTACTGACCGCAATGTCATTCGATTACCTCCGTGAACCCCCCTCGCTGAGCCAATTCCCTCCGAACCCCGAGCGACACTTTATTCTTTCGCACTTGACACCGTTTGGAGCTCGCTTGTTCACGGAGACTATCGGATGCAGCTCTCCCGATCCAGCTCCGGTCAAGGACAGCAGAGTCCATTATACCCCAACTCAATACGGATACGATGCTTCCAATGCAACTTTCAAGTTTGTTCGCATGCGTCTTAATGATGGTATCCTACCATTGAACACCATCCGCGGCGGGGCCTGTGGCAATGCAACCAGCGGCAGAGTCGATGGTATGTGTTCGCTGGAAAAGTTCCTCGAGAGCCAGGCTGAGAGCGATTACATGGCCAATTACCAGTATGCATGCTTTGGCAACTACACTGTCGAGAATGCAACGAGTGGCTATGATTACGATGGAACGATTGGTTTGTAATTGAGACCATGTTTTATAAAATAATGTAATGTCTCAAAATACGACATCCGTGTTACTCTTCTGTCATTGCTCCAGTGCTAAATCTTCTAACTGTTCTACTTGCTAAACTCACTGTGTCCTTATGAGGTCATTCGTTATTATTGAGTATGCATCACCAGAGGTTCTGTGGGACAGTCCAAGTACGTGTCCTGTCATGAGAGTCTATGACCTCCTCTTTACACACCAACACACACACATTTTCTTGGATACATCTTGAGAACGTGCTCTCTCTCTCTTTCTCAATCCCCAAAGAACAACCATCTAAAATACTAATCTTAATCGGTCCTTTTAATCCCCCAAAGATGTCCCTCTCCCTAGACACACTGCTCTGGCCCCTACACAGGCCGCAATCTATCAAAAGTAGCTTCCGCCCGCCCTAACCCGAGGTCTCCTTCTGGATCTTGATGGGGGTTGTAAACCGTAGACCACTTCCGAGGATTTCAATGCTGCGTCTCGATCGTGCTATCTGTATTCCCCTTGTGGGGTTGGTCTTGTGGAAGAGAACGTCGGTCACTGCGGAGTGCCGGACGTCGTCGCTTAATATCCTTCCCGGTTGCAGAATGCGTGGCGTTGTATCTGAACTATACTGTTTCCGTCGAGGAGACGGTTTCCATGAAGTTAAGTATGGCCGTGGGCTGGAAGACAGGCTGTGATTGTTCGGGATATTGGCATGCCTACAGTTAGTGGGAGTGAGGTGGGCCGAGGGTTTACATCTCTTGCGGGATGTGGTCCGCTGGTATGTCGTACGCTGCTCCTTTCTGTGCGGTATAGCTTGCTGTTAGGCGTGTACTGGGCTGTCCTTGCTCGGGTACGGAAGTGCATCGTTTAGAAACTCGGTTTAGATGGCTTGCTCATGAAGTTTTTGTCTGGCTGGGTTCTCCGCGATCCCTGGCCTAACACTCGCTCTAGATGACACAACATGAATTAGGGCAGCACTCTGAACGTGCGGAAAAGAACTGGATGTTTACTTCGCCGAGATTTCTGACCTTGATGGCTACTGTGACGTCAAAAGCGCATACAGCGATCTTCCTCCCCCCCCCCCCCCAACTTGCTGCCTCCCATCCCGTAGTTTTCGGGAACTTGTCATCTGCACGGTTGGCATCTCTCCCCCGTATGTAGCCTTGCACTTCGGTGTAGTGGCTGCCTTTCAACACCGCTGGTCTGCATCGCCCTATTAAGATAAGTCACCAGTATTCCTAGCTTGGTTTTCGTTGCCCTAAGATATCTCAGCGCACGCTGTAGCTTGAAGATGGATGGGATGCTTGTGGTTGTGCGGACTGCTCTGAGTTGCAATGTCTAGATGGAATTCAAGACGGAGATTTCGGCAAGGTGCATTTTAGCTGTGGAAATCTGACCGGCTCATTGATATCCCGTTGTTCTATCTTGTCGACGGGGCGCAGAGATGGATCGTCAATCAGTGGGGGCTTAGGGGTGGGGGGTTGGTTGCCATTTTCAATGCACGAGAAATACCACTGGCATAAGAAACTCATAGCAGTTTCTACGCAAGTTTTGCTGTTCAGACAATGTCAATCATTCTGTGAATAGTCTTTCTTTTCGTTGACTTCCCCTAGAGACTTTTTGGAAGCGAGTTTTAATGGTTGGTAGAAATGTTCCCGGAAACTGTTGGTACTCAACCCACCTTTCACAATATAAGGACTGTTTGTGAACCAAATACAGCCTCAAGTTGCTTTAGGTATGTTATAAGTTACTCTATGGTCTTTTTTTCTGGCTTCTAAGCTTCTTATCACGCACGCTCTTTCTGTCTATCAGCCTAGATGTCTTGCCTTATGACAGAGAAGCTAGTTTTTAAAGTCCACGCATATATTTCACCACGAAGCATAAACGTATACAGAGTATCCACATCCATATGCGAAGAATAGCGGAATGTCACTACGGGGGAGCCATAAGTTGAACGGTGCCACAAGGATGTCAGAAAACATACCCGAACTTCTGCAGAGCATTCATACATCTGCAGTGCTTCATGTCCTAGTGATCTCCCGCCGCATCCACCCCAACGCAGATCAATGTTGTTAACTCTCATGCTGCAGACGGCTGGCAAGATCTACCGCAAATCACAGGGTGCTGTAGGTTAGCTAGTTGAAGTATGGGTTCTGTGATGCTTGGCACACATACTGGCCGTAGAGGCTAGAGATGGCGTCTTTTTAGCGCCTAAGTGGTCGTTGAATCGGCGCACTTCGTAAACAAGCGTTGCGGATTTTATGCATACCCTATTTATTAAGTCCTCTAGACTAGTACTATATAGAGAGCTACATTTGTAAGCAAATTCCGAGCACAATTCTGTCAGTTGATGCTTGCTGGTGACCTAAAAGGGCATTATTGGAGTCTAGGGGACTCACGCCAAGAACTCTCATTGAGAAAGCCCTGTCGTCAAGACATGAATTCTGATTCCCCTTCTCGTATAATCGAAGAATTCTCTACTTTGGATAATCCCCGAACCTTCATTTAATGGTTAATAATCTGTTTCTGCCGAAGTGATTTATTTCCTGAATGAGGCTCTTATAAACTATCGGCTCATCCTATGACTTGCTGATGCAAACCTTCTCATACACCTATCCTTTCACTTAGTATGCGTATTCCATATATTGTTGTGTAAGCAATTAGATTCATTGAATCCTAGATGATCTACTTGGCCTCTTGTATCCATGAGCTTCTTGATTTCTAGTGCTGGCCTTGTATAATACTAGAGAATCTTAGTTTATACAGTATCACTTGTGTACAGGCTTAACCAAAGCAAATTTAACGATTTTCGATCATATTAGATTCCCTTCAGAACGATACCAGCAGTGTGTTGTTGTAGATTAAGTAGAACTTAAGTCAGGTGCGCTCTTTGTCGATTATTAATTCCACCAGAAGCAAACAAAGTAATTGTTTTTAGCTTGAGTTGCTTTTCTTGCTACATCTGCGTTTCTAATGTTGACTGTGATTAACTATATGTAAGATGAACTTCTACTTTTATGATTAATACACACAATTAATTTATTATACACTCGCTTGTTGTGCTAGTGGCTAGCATTGTTTCGATATATAGATTATATGCTTGCTATTTACATTTGGTATTTAGGTCTAAAATATCTGGATACACTAGCGTAGCGAGTCTTTAAAAAAGTTTACGCCCCCCATATATACACCTATTAAATTGAGGCTAAATTACAGTCCTTAGATTACGTGACCTCTATTTACTGACCCGTAGGGGTGTGTACCCTGATCCACTATTAGCGGGGTGTAAGCGAGGACTCTTACCCATGTCAATTGTTCGACGAGAGGTGTTTCTTCGGTGCTTACTTACTCTTTAAGAAGGATAGCTGTAGCCTACGCACGGTTTGGGAAGGCCCCTTCCTACAGTCTAGTCGGTAGCAAAGTGAGCAGTAAGCTCTGGTACCGACGACCCACACGCTACGAATGCGTCCTCAATGCAAATGCATCCTCGAATAAGGCTGTACAGATTACCAGGTACCTTGACGTATGAAAAACCCACGAAACGCTACGCTAAGATGCACATCATCCTTACCAGGCCCCATGAGTATGTACTTTGGAAAGACCATGTTTGCAGCGTAAGCTGCATATACCCCCCCTACAACATGAAGGCCAATATTCTTACATAATATTCGCAGCTCTCTTGACTGTATAAGCCGATACAAGCATTGTAAGAACTAAATCGAAGTAATTTTGGATCTGCCAATTGCCAGCTTGGCACGCTGGGTTCTGCAACTAGGATGCGTGTTATATAAGGATTCCTGCTATGCCTATGCCTATGTCTCTACCCTGCACGCGAAAGTACAGCTTCTTTCAAATTCTGGCGGTGGGCCACGGCGTCTTTGCACGGATACTTGCACAATGCACCTTTCCCAAAGTCCGGGCAGCGGGGATACACAAAACGAAGATAGTATAGAAATGGTTGAAACGGTAAGGATCGTCTGGAAGGAGATCAGAGCTTCGCTAACGAGAAAGCTTTGCATGGAATTTCGAGAGCGGTTGTTGGTCGTCCTCTCCAGCGCATGTCAAAGCAACTTTGCCGAAGCAAAGAAGATTGCCGAACAGAGACTTCGGGATATACTGGATACAACTTCGTCTCTCTTCCCAGCAAACATTACTTATCATGCACCCACTCCGGGAATGTCATTGTGCAGCTCCAATGCCATAGATAGGAGTGTGTCAACACCCGGCACTGAGGTTATGTTTGACCAACCCATGCTGGACTGCACGCCAAGCACGCCATCAGTTGCTGGTAGTGCTGTGCCGACCCAATATCAAGACTTTGGGGGCTCAGATCAGATGACCGTGGAGGATTCTGCACTCGTAAATTTGTTTGCAGCTGAAACTCACGATACAGGTTATGTTTCTGGCTCTTGTTTACAGGAACCGTCGTTCGGAGTTGTGCCAATGAGCTCCTCTGCGCTAACTAATTGGTCTCCACGGAATCAAAATTTCCCTAGCACTCAAGAGCATGAAAAGCAACTTCCTGATTACTTGAGCCTTTTTGAAGGGGAGCCGAACTTTGATGATTGGTTGTCCAATATGACATGGTGTGGATCTGAATCGCAGGCCAGCCCTAGTGATGGACATTTAGCAGATGATACTATCCAATTCAATCACATGCACCTGGACCAGAACAGCCAGGTTGGCAGAAATATTACTTCGGCGCCATCGCCGGATACATGTTCGACAAGCACGCCATCATCGGCCAACAGTTCGCCTGGAGTTCCACCATCCCCGTCAAGTCGTTCGTCGGCAGTTGATAGCTGCAGTAGTATACAGGAGTCTGCATCAGCGAAGTGTGTGCAGCGAATCCAAAGGAAGCCAAGACGAACGATAGACCCGACATTTCGTAATCAACAAATCAGGTCCCGAGCCAGTGGACCAACGTCACAGCTTACAGCGAGACGCAGCGGGAATCTCGACCAGGACGAAGCGAGGATTATGTCACCAGCAAGACATGTGAGGCGGACGGATCTCGAAGCAAATACTATACCCCCAGAATTGAGTGTGGAGTACGCGTTAGGCCGCTTTTCAAATGCGGAAGAGGTCTTCGAGACGTTCAGACAGCGCTTGAGTGAGGATAGGAAGCACTTATCGTCACTGCTCATGCGCCTATTCTACGCTGTTGGGAGCCCTGATGCTTTGAGGCAACTCCGAGATGCTCTGGACCTTGCTCGAAAAAATTACATAATTCCCGCGGCTCATACTGCTAATGATCTGGCAAACACAGTCAGTATGTTAGATCAGCTAGATGCCACAACGACACTCTCCCATATTCTTCGGCGGTATCATCTTGTACGATTATTGGATCATCGCTCAAAGCTCGAATCGAGCCTTAAAGCTGCAAAACTAGCTGCCAAGGGCACCAAGAGGAGACTGAAGTACGATTTTGAAAAGATAGAACTTATGAAAAGAGGCGCAGAAGCTGCCTTCGATGCAGATGCAAAATCCGCCAAAGATAATCAGCTCAAGTATCGATCAAAAACCCAAGCACTAAGTGACTTGATGCGGACACTTTATCCTGACTTACAGCCGGACCCAGAAGGCAGCGTCTCCACTACTGGATGTGAGTACAACCGAAAGTTGACCAAACTGAGGAATCGATTATCGTGTGCACGGAATTGGTATCAGTTTGAACAGGAATTCCCTGGAGCGATCCTCGCTTTGATCCCTTGTGCCGCTGGAGACCTCTCCATTAGCATTGACCAGTAAGTCACCACTGGCAAGTTCCCGCCAATCGTGAGCAGTATTCTGACCTCCTACAGTGTGGAGAAACTTCCCAGCGATGTTTTGCGGATCTTCTTAGACTACCTTAAGGAGAAACGTGGAGTCTTCTTGCATAAATTAAGCCAGGCTCTTTCCAGGGATTTGTATGATATTTTGACGAGAAGGAACGTCACACAAAAGTACAGGCTCGAGCAAACAGATGAGAACGCGTTGGAAGACTGCTTGTACGATAGTGATGAACTGCTAGAGCTTTGCAGGACGACCTGAAAAACAGACTCGGGCCGAGTGACCAGATCACCCTTGCATTTATATTCTCGATCGCACAGTGTAGCAATCGAGAACAGTCGTTCACGCCATAGTGAATTCTTTATGACGTTCCGTCGTCTAATGTACCATAATACACGAATACCATTAGCTTGCATGAAGTCTTAATGAACTAAGTTACCAATAGTCCATAATTCAATTTGAATTCCCGGCGAGAGCTGCATAATGGAAGCCACCCTGTTGTTTTTCCTTAAAATAACCTTTGATAGTACCAAGCTGTTCATTACTTTTATCTACATATCCAACTTGCTCGCATGATGGCGCTATCAGCATCTAAATTTTCAACATCTCGAATCGGCGGCTTTAGTAGACTATCGCCGTCCTCCGCTGCTGATAAGCCAGGGCCGTCATGTCCTCATACCTGGCGGGCGTCTTCTCGGCCACAAATTGAGACAAAGGGCCCACTGACATTTGTCTGTGCGCCTTGAGAAAGAAAGCGTTCGACCGCCTGGGCCGCAAGGTCTCATCGCACCGATTCAACATCTCTCTCGGTGTCGTTACTTGGTGTAGTCCAGCCTGCAGAAAACCATTCGTCCATCTTTCGAGGGTATCACCAATGTTGACGACCAATTCGGCCGGATCCTCTCTCGGTACAGGCAAAAAGTTGGTTGGGTGATTCTTATCTTTAATTTCGAGTCCTCCTACATCGTCCTGAGAGAGGAGAGTGATGATGCCAAAGTCGGTGTGTGGCCAGATACGACTCGTTTGGCCTTCCTCGAGAGTCTTGACGGATATTCCCGGGTAGTGATTAAGACGGAGTTCACTAGCATGTCCTTGACACTTTTCAACGAAAGCACCTTTAGGGAGTTGCATTGCGATCTCTAAAGCTTCCATTAATTCGAGGGTTATTTGCTGGCTCCTATCGAAGTACGACTCGATCCATGGTCGGAAACCGGGAATCAGTTTATCATTAGGCCATTTGTTTGGAAATTCGGTGTCTCCTGATGGACCAATGTCGAAATGTTCCTGAAAATGGAATTAGAGTTTTGGGTAATACTGAGTCTATGGGCGCCAGCTCGCTGTACCTTCGCATCTTGACGGCCTTCAATATCTGGTTTGCTGAGATTGATCTTTCCGCCAGTGTTCAGGAGGCCAGTCTTCTCAGCTCCAACCGAGCTCCATCCCCTTTGAGGTTTCGGTCCATCTTCGTTAGCAATTGGTGCTTTAACTGAATCGTTAAGTTCGAAAAAGCGTCGATTCTGTAAGAATTAGTGTCCGGAACTGCTACTAGATGACTACGACCATACCTCTTCAAAGGTCCGAGATATCTCCTCGCGCGAGAAGCCGTGATTAATGAGCTTCACAAAGCCTGTGCTTGCGAAGCCTGTTAATAGTAATTTTGAGAACTCATAGCGTTCAGCTTCGGTTCCGGTATGAAACCTTGAAAAGTCAAGGGTTTTAATTTCCATAGTGTATGTTTTTGTCTTTTGGTGTGGAGAAATGCAGCGGTTTTCTCCAGATGAGTGACGCTGTATCCTCGTGTTTTATATCTACGAAGGCGGGTTATGTCTGGGGTGAAGGGTTTAGACGAGCGTGGTAGATTTTATCACACCAGACCACTGCCCGCGGATTCTGATTTTCTACAAATAAACCAGCAGGATTCTCTCATGATACATAGTCACGCCAGGGCGGTCTCCACCGTGAGCAGCGGCGGCGAAACCATATAGCTCCATTAAAGTTAGGGACTGAGCCGCATACCCTTAAGCCGATACGACGCGATCCAATGCCTTGGCACGAAAATGAGTGACAAGAGCCATAGCCAAGATGCTATCAGAGCCAGGTCGGGTCTCTCGATAGAGGGTAACATTATAGCATAAAGCCGATGGCCTGAGATCTTACCATTGGCCTGTGTATTATCGCCCTTAATTTCCAATTCAATCTTCAGGAGGAGGGCGTATCAAGCTGCTTAGGATCTGTACAGCACGCAATCTAATCCGAGCAGGGCGTAGTCGTAGCTACCTAGACTTAGGATTCTCCGACTTGCTTACTCAGCCCTCCAGCTAGCTCTTTAGACTACAGTGGAATGAAATGAAATGACGTTAAAGTACGCCGGACCCGGATGCAACGCTGACCGGTGTGGATCGAAACGGCCTTGGTTTATATCAAGTACTTCAATGGAGAGATGCCTTTTGTCTATCCATTGCTCAGGGCCTGGCAATCCAGTCTCGATCATGCCGAATCCTTGAAGCGCTTAGAATGGTTAGCGATGAAAACTTGTGCTCGCATAAATCGCTGTTGTCATCAGAAGCCACCCACCAATCAGCGATGAGACGAGGGGTTGACTTGGAGCGTGAAGACAAACATGCATTACAGATGCAAGAAGTCTTGAAAGCAATACTTGCATATGGCTAGGCCAGGCTTTCTCTCCAACAACTGCAAGTCTGGTGCTTTTGGCTGCGTCAGATGAATACAGCGGCGGATTGCATTCTACGCTGTCAATACTTCTCTTGTGTGAAATCCCCAGGCCAGCTCTGAGCCTTCACAGATCATGCAGCTATGTAGGGAAGACATCAACCGTCTCGCCAGTATGCTATCCAGCCGTATTTGGCCCGACTTCTGGAGGCTGTAAGGCATGTATCGAGTCCACTGTGCCTCTCACCAATAAGCTAAGCGCATGTTGGAGGTCGTCGTGGCTCTACGATACCCCTTTGGTTCAAGCTGTCAGCATTTGACACTGTTGACATACTTCCACATATCATAAGCTAATTAAATACTGCTCCTGATATGTGTCAGTAACCGAGTGGTGGTCACTTTTGCCTTCCAGACAGCTGTCTACATCAAAACTTTCACACATAACAGAAGGTCTCCCTTTGCTTGATCTAACATCCTTACCAGACACAAAGCAGAAAGGCCCTGTCACTATCAGCACACAACTCAAGATGGTCTTCACGTCACCAAAATGGTGTCAAGACATTCTTATGCCCATTCCAGAGAAGGAACTTGTAGGCGAGTTTGTTATGAGACGAGGACATGATCTCAATGACATTCCTGAAGACAGCCCGAGTTCAGTATGTGCTTATACGGGCAAATCGTACACGATCAAAGATATCAGAAACAACGTGAATTGTCTTTCAAAAAGCCTAGGTCAGATATTAGGATGGGATTTTCATCAAGGTAGCTCCGAAGACAAAGTTGTCGCTGTCTGTTCTCTGAACTCGGTATGTGAAGGTTCCGTAGTTTGCAAGAATAGTGCACATTATGCGTGCTGAAGTCATCTGGATTACTGCTAAAATTTATTCAGATCGATTACGTCCCTCTCACATGGGCTATTCACCGACTGGGCGGTATCTGCCTGCTTCTTCATCCAACGTCGTCGGCTGCCGAGCTCGAGGCTTTGATGAGAAAGGCCAATTGCAAGGCTATGTTTACTTGCAAGCCATTACTAAAACCTTGTCAAGATGCTTTTGCCGCAATTAACGGTGATCCATCCAGCATTTTCTTGTTGGAATTGCCAGAAGAGCCACCAATCTCAGTTCCAAACAGAACAGTTTCCCAGTTGATCTCAGAAGGCGAACATTTACCAGATCTCCAACCACTTAACTTGGATGGGTTTAAAAGCAAGGAGCAACTTGCATATTTGTGTCCAACCAGTGGAACCTCTGGATTCTTGGTACGTTAAATAACCTTTGCAGATTTAGATGCCATCATCTAACTTTGACCTCAGAAACTTGCAAAGGTGTCCCACGCGAACGTGCTGGCGAATATCTTGCAAGCAACAGCCTTCGACGCTTGCTCATTTCCTGGACAAGTAGATGTCAGCCTGGGCATATTGCCACTCAGTCATGCTTATGGCCTTACGATTCTACATGTGTTGCTTTGGAGAGGAGATTCTATCATTATGCATCCAAAATTCGACATGCAGGCAGTTCTGAAGTCAGTCCAGCAGTATCAAATTCGCAGAATGTACCTGGTAAGGCTTTTCCATCTAGGACTACAATTGTTTCCAATAGTGTTGTGCCTAACGGTGCCATAGGTGCCTACCATTATTGGTGCACTTGTTATGAACCCGATCCTGTTCAAACTGTACGATCTGTCATCTGTTAAGCGTGTTATCAGTGGCTCTGCCAGTTTGCCCGAGCAGCTTTCGAACGGCCTGAAGCAAATTTGCCCAGAATGGCATATTCTCCCAGGATACGGTATGCATAATTACCACAGTTCCCGCGATATTGCTTGTCCAGCTCACATAATATAGGTTTAACCGAGGCTTTTGTTGTTGTATCATGGACTAGCCCCACTAGCAGCTATTCAGGTTCTGCTGGTTGTCTTCTCCCATTAATGGAAGCTCGGCTTTTGGACTCTGAAGGTTCAGATATTACTGCTCATGGACAGTCAGGAGATCTCCTCTTGCGTTCTCCCAGTGTTGTGGGAGGCTATTTTGGGGAGGCTGAGGCAGAAACTACAACTTTCGGTTCTGATGGATGGCTCCGGACTGGTGATGTGGCAGCCTTCCAACAGAATTCCAATGGTGACAGCCACCTCGTCATCGTGGATAGGAAGAAAGACATCATGAAAGTCAAGGTACTGGTCCATATACATATCAGAGACAAGAGTTGTTCGCTGACGAATATTGTTTACAGGGTATTCAAGTCCCCCCGGTTGAGATTGAGGCACAGCTTGTGGCTCATCCTGCCGTAGATGATGCCGCAGTTGTTGCGATAGAAGACGAAGACGCTGGCGAACGACCATTCGCCTTTGTCGTGCGTTCTCAAAAGGTCATGACAGATGTTGATGAGAAGGGGCTCAGGCAGGCTATCAACAAACACATCCAAAACACTCTAAGCGAACCATTCTGGTTACGTCAGAACATCAGATTCATCGAGGCTATCCCTAAGAGTCACAACGGAAAATCTTTGAAGTACAAGTTGAAGCAGCAGCTCATTACTGTTTAGATAACATTTATCCCTATAGCATAAGGCGCACTCGGATCTCGTATCCAATAATCAGCATGGCTGCTTCCTGATTTAGTAAAAAGTTACAATGCATTTAAGATGCCGACTTTGGCTTATGAATCTCTTCCCATACCACTAGTTTATAATAGTGACACTCTAGGTCCCAAACATACTAATTCTAATCCTTTCCTAAATTCACCTGTCTCTGGAGCGTTATGCATGCCTTCTGTACGTTTCACGTGCACGGCCAATTACTTTGCTCAATCTGTTGATTCGACCACTTACGTTACAAATTTAGACAGTATCTACAGGGTCTAAAGTATATGAAAATAAGGATTCAAGGCTACAACGAGTACGGCAAAGTATATAGTGATTATCGCAACGACTTAATGAGGGTTTATTAGTAGTAACATCTGTATCTAGGCCTCGATCTTGCTCTGCAAGAATTTCTGATTTCCTTCCATACCACCAGTTAAGATAGAATCTTTCTTCTGTTGATCATGAGACTCTCTGAAATGGTCGAACTTGCGGTCGTGCCACGATTTTGCACTGATCAGATTTCCATGAAAGTCCTTAAAAACTGCTTCGTCTTCAGGACGCAGGAAATATGCTAATGTGTACCTGTCTTCAGTTTGGTGGGAACCCACTGGCAGTACTCTGTGTATGATAGACGAAAACATACAGTCCGAAAGAAACCTCAAGGAATCGCCGACATTGACAACTGCAAACCCTGAACGGGGCTCTACATCACACCAGCCTTCCGATGTAAGTCTTTGCAGACCACGCTGACCGCTGAGGAGAAAGGTCAATGTGCCAATATCCGTATGCCTGTTGTGTCCTACACCGTGCTCTACTGTATTCTGCTTTGGGTATTTGAGAAAAGTGAGGTTTGTTCTGGTTACCGTGCCATCTTTATGAGAAGCTTCAAAGCGTCTATTACCATCGTATCCCATGGTGTCCGAAAGACGGTACAAGATCATCAGAAGCAAACTGTGGGCACACTTCGTGAAGCGATCGAAAACATCGATATTTTCCTGGACAATGGTGGACATATCTTGATCGCCATTTCTCAGTTGGTCCCATGAAACCTGTAAGTTGCCAGTATCAGCTAATATGAACATCTACGTGCGGTAGAATAGTTTGGTACCTTGAAAGACTCGTAGTAATCTGGCAATCCATCTAGCGCTCCAGCAGAGGTTGCGACGGGTTCATAACCGACAGTATCGCTTTTGTGATCATCCTTCATCTTTTGATCCAGAGATTGATCGAAGTAATTTTTCATGATCTCAAGCAGTGCTTCATAGTCGCTCAGCAATTGCTTGTGATCTCGTAGATCCAAGTAGAAGAATCCCTCGTTCACACATGCTTCAAAAAGTTTTTTTGATTCTTCTGGAATGTTGGCCTCGAGTCGAGATAGAGATAGAGAAGATAGTGGCGAGTTTTCAATTTCTTTGATGTGATCCATGGTGTTTGCCAGTATGAGTGAAGATGGACTCAGTCAAAGGCAGTCATAAATCGAAGTGGTATTTGTATTTGGAGGTAGATACTCACCCTATCAACATGTACTACTGTGGTCAATGGCATGTAGGCTATGTATGGATTGGCCAGACTTCCGTACAGCTTCCCTCAGGCGAGCGTGGGTCAACTGTCTGCCTTTTTTGCACCTTCGGATTTCAATATTACCGTAAGATTTCAGGCTTTTAAAGCCACCTCAATTTATTTTCAGCACACTTAGATCACCATCGAATGATTCTGCGCGTGTGTCAAGTCATAGCGCTTAACTTAGACGGCTGCATGTGCAACATTGGTTAGTGCAATTGAATGGCGCAGGCATACTTTGCCTCAATCTAGGGCTTTATTTTAGATCCCTATACTAACATCAGACTTAGCCCCAGGTCAGCAGTGTCCACATACCCCAGGAGAACAAGGCATGGTAAGTTATAGACCATTTCTCAGGTGTTCTGTAATTATAGCATCTTACTAGCGCTTGAGGCAGGACTTGGTACGCTAATATATTTCTCAGTGTCTCTCGTCTTTAGCTCAGGTCAATCAATAAGGGTTGCTGAACAAGATTCTTTTATTACAATGGCAATTCAAACACTCAACTATCGAGACTTCCAGGATGGCAGCCCGGAGCAAAGTAAAAAGTTCTGTCAAGCTCTATGTGACACTTTGTCGACTTGGGGCTTTGCTAAAATACGAAACTCAACTATCCCAGACGCTGTCATAGACGAACTTTTCAAATATGTCAGTCTACTCCAATCACAAATTCACAAGGAAAACTCTCTAACTCATTATTAGAACAAACGCTTCTTTGCCTTACCCGAACAAATCAAGCAGAAGGCGGCTCATCCCGCAGCACCCAATCCGCATCGAGGTTGGAGTGCTGTCGGCCAGGAGCAATTATCAAGAATCGCTGGGTTTGAAAAAGATGAAGAGCGCGAAGGTTTCGTTCCTGAGTTCCGGGTATGTTCACTGTAGATAATCGGAGAGTTTGACCGAGGAGTTCTGACTTAGCGGACAGGAATCTTTTGATCAAGGGGCAGCCGATGATGAGCTTTTCCCCAATCGTTGGGTTGATGAGAGTGACTTGCCAGGATTTCGAAAATTTATGGAGAATTACTATGATTTGTGCCACAGCTTCCACAACCATCTTCTTCGGGCAATTTCGGCCGGTTTGAATCTTCCTGAGGATCTCCTTCTATCAAGACACCAGACCGACACTAGCGAACTTCGTATTCTTCACTATCCTTCTATACCTTGTGAGCATCTAAAGTCGGCGATGAGGATTGGTGAGCACTCAGACTTTGGAACCCTTACCCTCTTACTCCAGGACTCTGTCGGCGGCTTGCAGGTTGAGGATCAGAAAAGTCCGGGCACATTTATCCCCGTGGAGTCGGACAGTATCTACGAAATTATCATCAATGTTGGAGACTGTCTACAACGCTGGACAAACAGAGAACTCCAGTCAGCAAACCACAGGGTGCATTTGCCTGAAGGTAAAAATGCCAAGTCAGGGGATATCTTGGCTGAGCGCTATTCGGTGGCATATTTTGGCAAGCCAGACAGAGAGGTGCTTGTTGATACGCTTCCGGAATTTTGTAGAGGTGGAAAGAGCAGGTATAACGATCATATGAATGCGCTGCAATACAACCAGACAAAATTGCTGCGTACATATGCATAGAATAGTAGACATTTGAAACATCCACGGTTAACAGACTTGGTATCTTATAATTAAACTCAACGAATCATGTAAAGCAAAGTGGGGTCTTCAAGCCTGATTTGTGTAGAACAAATGTTTCTTGAGCTTTAACCTACGTTGAGTGCGTATGGCGACATGCCCAAATGCTTATCGTTTGACCCGCTGCATATTCCCCGGATAAGGCGACTATATGAATTTGGAGAACGCCAATTCCCGGCTTTGGACAATCTGACTAGATTTCTTTGCACTTAATAGTACCCTAAGCATATTTATGGATTGGAGAGAGGTCCACCCCCATTGCCCTATATATTTCGCCCTCGTCTACAGCTATCCATCAAGATTCATCCAGAAAAAGAAAACATAAATACAATAGGAAAACCAAGCCAAAAATCAAAACTATGGAGGCCGCAAATTTTCCTCTTCCACCACTTAAGGACGTGGGTAAGTTACTGGTGTCGCATACGTTGAGTTGAGCGTCACTTCTTTTAGTCACTAACTTACCATTCAGATTGGGATCATCTAGGATTTGAACCTGTTGAAGGTAAGAAGATGCTCATAAATACACATGTGCCTTAGATTCACGTGTATCTTCGTACTGATCACGTTACTTTGTGACTCTAATAGTCAATGGCCATGTTGAATGCATTTTCTCATCCAAAACCGGCTGCTGGACAGAACCTGAATTCGTTACCGATCCATACCTTCGAGTCCATGGCCTTGCACCAGGCTTGAACTTTGCGCAACAAATTTTTGAGGGAATGAAAGCCTTCCGAAGCCCCTCGGGAGAGATTCAGTTGTTTCGACCCGATCAAAATGCCCTGCGGTTTGCACGCTCCGCCCGTTGTGTCTCGATTCCACCAGTACCTACCGAACTGTTCTTGCGAGCTGTAAATATTGCAGTTGGCATGAATACAGAGTATGTACCACCTCATAGCACCGGGGCAGCTTTGTACATTCGGCCAATAGCATTTGCCTCAAGTCCTACGGTGGGTTTATTCCTAGCCACTCAGTTTACATTCTGCGTTTACGTACTGCCGGTGGCGCCCCTTCATGGTAAAGGTGTCGACAAGGGTGCCGAAGTGCTCGTGATCGAGGATTTTGACCGTGCAGCCCCCTTGGGCACAGGGAGTGTCAAAGTGGGAGGCAATTACGGCCCTGTGCTGGGATTGATTGACGATGCAAAAAAGCAAGGGTTCAACCTGACGTTACATCTGGATTCTCTCAGCCATAGCTTGATTGACGAGTTCTCCACCAGCGGCTTCATCGGCGTGTTGAACGACGGTGGAGTACCAACCCTTGTGGTCTCGGACAGCCAGCAGGTCGTGCCAAGTATAACCGTTGACAGTATCTGTGACGTGGCCAGAGGGTTCAACTGGCATGTTGAAAAACGGCCTGTAAGTAGCATTGCAACCGGTTTATTGGGGCTGCCTCCCACTGACGACCTCATAGATACCTTTTTCGGAAGTGGCCCAGTTCTCCGAAGTGTATGCCGCTGGCACTGCCGCTGTTTTAGTGCCCATAGGATCGATACGACGACGATCAACCGGCGAACATATCATATATCCGGTCGACTACTCATCCGCGACATCGTGTTTTTTCCGACTGTCTAAGGCGCTCGGCGATGTACAGCAAGGCGTGGTACCGGACCATCGAAGCTGGATAGCGCTGATCACCAAGCCCTAGCGATTACCCCTCAAGTATAGAGACGGGTAGCCTTTTTGCAGCATGAGAAGCATCCGAGATGGTGTCAAAGACCTACTCTACCAGGGACTCCGAGGTCGATGTTGTGTCGGATGGAGAACGAAGTGACTAAGCGCGTGCTTGACCGCGTAGCCTACATCAAACCGCAGCCGAGCTGATTAATCACATCCGCGCAGATTCAATGTCTCCCTAGACTCGGCATTAGTTACTAGAACAATATATATTTCCATCGATCAGTGTTAGGCCAGCGTGTATGGAATTCCCGTTAGCTTGCTTATTCAATGGCGAGTCTCTACTTGACAGCTTTCCAATAATCAAAAATAGGCGAATTTGTATCAAGTTATATCGTCAGTTTGTGATGTTGATGAAGGATGTTTACGAGACTGAGTGTATAGCTATATTCGGAGACTTGG
Organism: Coleophoma cylindrospora; assembly: GCA_003369665.1. Lineage (NCBI taxonomy): Eukaryota > Fungi > Ascomycota > Leotiomycetes > Helotiales > Dermateaceae > Coleophoma > Coleophoma cylindrospora. The sequence goes on along the minus strand of PDLM01000009.1, from coordinate 1,482,902 downwards.
ATGAAACCCAAAACTAGGAGCGTGCATATAGTAGCGTCCGGAAAGTATACAATACGCACACGGACTTGATCCAGTTTCTATAACGTTGCACTTGTGGAGATCAATCTTAAATCAACTTAGATCTTTCTTTAGCTCTATACGCTGTGTCATGAAATACGACAGACCCAAATATCTAGCATTCGGCTCAGCTATAGGACCTCAATCTGGTCCCAACAGAGCCGCCGGTACAAGAACCTTATGCCCAAAGATCGGTCGGTCTGGAGAGGCCAAACTCATGAGTGTCCTGAAATATTGGTTTTCCCGGACTGAATTGACAGGTTTTAAATTTAGCCAACAATCCCTTGATATAATATTTGTGGGCCTAAGGTAAAGATAAGTATCTATCCTTAGCTGAGTGTTATTCTTAGAGGTCCTGCTTCCTCTGCGAGCAGACTTGCTGACGGCCTTGCTCCGTAAAGCGCTAAATCAGTTACATATCTATCTAGTAATCATTCATACCCATCTATACAATTATGGGAGTCTAAAGATATCCATTCGGAACTCCATTGACTATCTGGGCTTTGCTGCAGTATTATTTATGTCAAGACCGTCGATGGGAAGCAATTTTCGTCCCATTCTTTAAATCATTCTATCAATCCTCCTTTTTCTTTATCTAATTTTCCCTCAGTTGTCACATCTGAACCTTATGCCATGGGCGAAAGTAACATGAAGGACACAAACAGAACATACACTTGCTGTGCCGGTGGACAAAGCCTTTACAGCAAATATGGTGAACGAGCGCCAGATATTCAGCTTCCAGACCGACAATGGCCCTCGAGAAAGCTGACCAAGTCTCCAATTTGGATGTCGACAGATCTCCGAGATGGAAATCAAGCACTTCCTAATCCGATGGTTTGTACCTTCTTCATAATCGTTGCAATAAGGTTCTACTCGTTAATTAGGGCGTGGGTATCTTTCGAAACGCATCTTACTAACTGTCTATCTGATGACTTAGACCTTGCAACAGAAATGGCGGATGTTCCACCTTCTTGTATCGATAGGATTTAAACAAATCGAAGTTTCCTTTCCTTGCGCATCACAAACGGAATTCGATTTCACGCGCCAGCTTATAGAGACACCCGGGGCTGTGCCAGAGGATGTAACGCTTGAGGTTCTTTCGCCATGTCGAGAAGATGCTATAGCGACGGCAGTACGAAGTCTGAAGGGCGCAAAAAGCGCCATTCTGTTCCTTTATTTGGCCACGAGCGATAATTACCGTGAAACTGTGCTTCAAAAAGGGGAAGCAGAGTGGTTGGACCAAGCCAGAAGATGCGTGGAATTCGCACGTTCGATCACGAAAGATGACCCTGACAACTGTCGTACGCGATGGTCTTTTGGCTTTGGCTTCGAGGATTTCGCAAACGCCCGCCCAGAAGTAGCATTACGCCTGGGAGAGGCAATTAAGACCGCTTGGGGGCCATCCAACGACAATCCTGTGATTTTGGGCCTCGCTACAAGTGTGGAAGCAGCTACACCAAATGTTTTTGCAGATCAGGTCGAATACTTCTCCCGCAACATTACAGAACGAGAGAAGGTATGTATATCTTTACATACTCACAATGATCGTGGTGGAGCCGTTGCATCTGCCGAACTGGCTTGTCTAGCTGGTGGCGACCGGGTTGAAGGGTGTCTTTTCGGTAATGGCGAGCGTGCTGGTAATCTCGATCTTATCACATGCTCTATGAATATGTTTACTCAAGGTATTGAAACTGGTCTTGACTTTTCCAACTTACTCGAGATCCGAAGGGTCTATGAAGAGGTCACCCATCTCCCCGTTCATCCGCGCCAGCCGTATGCCGGAGACTTTTACTTCAGAGCCTTCGCCGGGGCTCATCAAGATGCGATACGAAAGGGCTTAGCAAAGCGTGGTCGCACAGCAGCGATGGAGCCCCAGATCACAAAGGACAGGATCGGCAACGAGACCCAAAAAGAACTTAAGACCGGCATTACCTGGCGCGTGCCTTATCTACCTCTTGACCCAGCAGACCTGGGGATTTCCTTTGACTGCGTCATTGGAGTTAACAGCCAAAGTGGCAAAGGTGGTGTTGCTTGGCTGATCCAGCAAGGCTTGGGCTTTAACATACCTAATGAATTAGCTGCACATTACAGCGGAATAGTCAAGAGCAGGTCAGTCACGCTGGAACGTGGGCTGGCAGCAGAAGAGATTTGCGATCTGTTCTTAGAGGTTTACCATTTGAAAAGCTCATACAGTATGCAAATGCTCGAACGTCTACAAAGCAATTTTAGCCGGGTTCCTGGTTTGCTACAAGAGCTCGAAGATGTAACAGAACTTGTCAACAGCGCGGTTCTGGTTTTGTCAGAGACGCTGGGCATTGATGTCCGCCACACTGTGGCATTATCGCATAGCATATCATCTGATGAAGGAAAACAGCCCTTGAATGTAGCTTTTGTGCAGTGTGAGATTGGGGAGACTGTTCCCGGTCTATGGGGCGTCGGTGTCGGGCTCACCAAGGATTTGGCCGTGAACCGATCGCTCCTCTCTGTGGCGCGGGTAAGTCTTTCTTCTGCATAGTCTAGGGGGTTATATTTGCTAACTATCACCAAGTCATATGCGAACATGGACACGGTTACAACCAAGCGGATTGAAACTAATGGTATTAACATAACTAACAATGCTATTTTACAGCCGCTCGGAGCATACTTTTCTGTAAAGGCTGATTCTGCCTTGTCAATTTGATCCTGGTTTTGAGGCATTTGGAATAGATATATCAATAACTATATATGACGTCATGGGAGCTGGCTTATTTGGCTCCCTAACCCATCAACATTAGTGCTATTGAAGCATAAGAGGTAACGAAGAAACGATTATGCTCGCAATATTGAATGTTATCTCAAATTACCTATTTTGAACTTTTCCGTCATGGTTAGCGTTGTATCAGATTTCTATGAAGAAATTTGGATTTGTAAATAAGCAGATGATCCAGCTCGAGACCAGCGACTGAAAACGAATCTATTTTCCTTCTGGTTGCTCGCCGTTTTCAGGTGACCATTGACGTGCAACGTTCTTAAGATGCTAAATCATAATAAAAGTCTACAGCAGAGTGTCAACAAGGGATTTCCCTGCAAGGTCTGCTTCACATAGGACCTGTATGGCTAATATAAGTAGAGCATGAAAAACATCATAGTGATACTATATATGTCTGTATTTATGTGTGCAAGTACCACTGTAAATTCAAAGGTGCACAGAGCGGATGGTTCAAAAGATGTTAAGCTTAATCTACCTCTGAGGGCGGATATCACTTTACTACTTATACACCTATTCTGCTCATAAAAAGCTACAATTCACGAGTATCTATCACACCTTTTCAAATATCTGACTACCTCGATCTATATATATCGTATAATTCAGGACGAGCTCCTGCTCAAGACTTCTTCTTCCGCTTTTCTTCTCTTCCTCTAAATTGACATCATCGACAATGGCAAAGGAATTTGATATTGTTGTATTCTCTGGGGATTATGGTGGTCCTGAGGTTATGGCAGAGGGTCTCAAGGTACTACACGCTCAATCCACTATGCAAAGAGAAATACTCCAGAATATTGTCGATAATAGAAGCTTTCGCTGATGATGGATAGGTATTAAGCGAGATTGAACGGCAGTATCATTCTGAAGTGTCTTTCAGCCTCAAGTATCATTTGATTGGAGGTGTAAGTCTACCATATTGCACCATTTGTCTTGCCATTGAGCTATGTCTCTGACCTGGCTCTGGCAATCTCTAACGTTGGGTAGGCTTCATTTGATGCTCATGGTACACCAATCACAACCGAAGCCCTTGATGATGCAAAAGCGGCCTCAGCTGTGCTCCTTGGTGCTGTCGGTGGTCCAGTAAGTTCCTAGACACCGAGTAAATATATAGCAGCGTCTATATGGGCTACATATATGCTCCTGCTGACACATTTGTGATATAGAAGTGGGACGGAGCACCAGTCCCGGTTGAGTCTGGCCTCGGTAGACTTCGAAAAACTTTGGATGCGTTTGGTAATATCCGCCCCGTGAACTTCATCGCTCCCTCCCTGGTGCATTCTTCTTCATTCAAAGAGCACGTCGTCAGCGGTGCAGATATTACCATCGTACGGGAGCTCACCGGCGGTATCTATTTCGGTGCACGCCAAGAGCATGATGGCTCCTTCAATTCAGCATCTGATCTCGAATATTATGATCGTGATTCCATTGTACGAGCAGCCCGCCTAGCAGGAAAGCTGGCGATGTCGAAGCAACCCCCATTACCGGTAGTGAGCTTAGACAAAGCTAACCTGCTCGCTGCATGTGGCAGGCTATGGCGAGGCGTGGTGAAAGAAGTGTTCGCTACAGAATTTCCGCTCATTAAATTGAGCCACATGCTGATTGATACTGCTGCGATGAATATGGCGCATCGCCCAACAAGTTTGAATGGTATCATATTGACAAGCAATATGTTTGGAGACATCATTAGCGACGAGGCGAGTGCTATTCCAGGAAGTCTGGGTCTTCTTCCAAGTGCTAGCCTGTGTGCAATTCCGACCGTGCTTGATGCTAGCAAGGTTCGTGGTATATACGAACCCATTCATGGTAAGTACCTAGCTTGTACAGACATCTTGTAAGATACGAGACTCACCGAGATATAGGATCGGCACCTGACATAGCGGGCAGAGGCATTATAAACCCGACAGGAATGATACTGTCTGTAGCCATGATGTTACGGTACTCATTAGCAATGCCAGAGGCAGCTAATTCTATCGAAGCCGCGGTTAGCAAGGTTATTGAAGAGGGTTGCCGAACATCTGATATAGGGGGGAATACCTCCACGGCAGATTTTGGAGATGCTGTAGTTGCTGCTCTGAAGAGCTGCTCTCATAAAGTCTAATATATTATGATTGTCAATTATGTTGCTAGTTTAACGATATCTTGTTTTGGGTAGGGTTTCTGTTGCACTAAAATCTGTTAAGTTGGTTACAATATGTTCCTGAGTGTGGTCGTATCTGCTACACATCTGAAGAGCTGTGGATATGCTATATTGCACCAAATATTTCAAGACACTTAATTGAGCATAAGTGGTGTCTAGAAGTGTCCGGATGGTAAACTATCTCTAGTGATGTTAACTTGAGGTTATATATTGTTTGGAGTCTCTACAACTACGTTCAAAGGATATACTCCAATATTTGCCCAAAATGGCAGACTAACTAGAACTATGAAAGGAACACCAATATGCTGTAAACTTATATTGTCCAAAAGACTGCATCAATAAAATATTGTTGAATTGAGGAGTACAGAAATCCAGGCATTTCATTGGCTACTTGACTCGATCTGACATTAGCCTTGATACGGAAGTAATGGTGATGTGACAGCCAGGACTATATAACTAATGGGGGTGTTATAAATCACAGTTGTCTCGTTGGCGAGTGATGGTTTCACTAACCATATATAGTTAGTATGGGTTAAAACTATCTGCGTAATGTCACTTGTTATATGGAATTCAGCTCGCTTATATCAATCTACTGATAACCTGCGGATTCACAATGAACATGATGTTCCCTTCCCAATAATCACGCACTCTAAATCTCGAACTCTTCAAAGACTACAAATACACAATGCCGAAATCAACAATTGTGTCTAATTTAAATGGCGGATTTCCAAAGGACGCAGTTAGGTCAATTCGCATTTTGCTTGACATTTTGGCACATACTCGAGGTATTGTGGTAGACGAGCAGCCAAATGGCGAGGACCATCCAAGTCCTGTCTCAAAAACCGACGACAGAATATACCTTAGAGGGTCGGATGTCTCACATCATGATTCAACAGCCTCCTATCTTGGGGATTTCCTGGACCGTCTCTGCGAAGCACTTGATACCGTTGGTAAGGATGCCGAAGCAGACGCGTTCCGACATGCATTGCAACTATATCAGGTTGGCAGAGAGCGTGACATCGATAACTCTGGAGAGTCAAATTCCAACACAGAGCTCAAAAATGAACAGTTCGAGGATTTGGAATTCCTTGTAGAAGCATGGCTGGAAGCCTTGAACTCTGCAGAATCAGCCAGAAAATTACCAGCTCCATTACCAGCAAGATCTTCAGGTACTCGGCCCATGACGTTGGCGGAGAAGATATTTGCTCACCACGCATTTTCGCTTCCGTCTCCGGGCGGCTTGAAATCTGGTGAGCTGGTAAGGGTCTCTATAGACTGGATCATAGCAAGTGAGCTATCTTGGGTGGTACGTTGAAGCAAAAGTCACAGAAACTCTCATTTAGAGCTATTAACTGACAATTTTAAAGGGAATGAAACATAGTATGGTCAGTATTGGAGAACAACCATCAGTCTGGCGAAATGATCGTTTTTGGCTGGCCGGAGATCACACCGTTGAACCTCGAACATATGACCAGCCTCGAGTACGCGAGCTTCTCGACGGTTTGCAGGATGCCAAGCAACAATTCAAGATGACAGAGAATCAGGGATCAAATGTAATTCTCCATGATAGTATATGCAACATTGACCCTCAGTCACTGACTTCAAGATAGTACACTATTCTCCATACAGAATTCGTTCGCGAACGAGCTGAACCAGGAATCCTCGCACTTGGCTCGGATTCGCATACTTGCTCAGCTGGCGCTGTCAGCTGTCTTGCCATTGGACTTGGTGCGGCTGACGTGATGGCAGCACTTGCCACTGGCGAGACGTGGATCAAAGTCCCCGAGTCAATCAGAATTGAGTTCACTGGAGAGCCTGCTTGGTATATTCGTGGCAAGGATGTCATACTCTATATACTTAAAGAGCTTAAGCGAAACACTTACGCGGCGGATAGAATCGTGGAGTTTGGTGGCCCTGGAGCTAAATATCTTTCCTGCGATGCAAGGTTTGCGATAACTAACATGTGTACCGTGAGTGATCATGAGTCATTTACCTCATTTGGGATACTAAGAATCGAGATCAGGAGCTTGGTGGCGTCACCGGTATCTTCGTCCCAGATGAAGTCACAAACGCATTTGTATCAGCTCGATCACAAAGCAAGTACAAGTCAAACTCTCTTTATTTTCAACCTGATAAAGATGCTTCTTACGCAGCTATATTTCAGATTGACCTCAATCTGGTAGAATCCTTCATCGCTCTATATCCGTCGCCAGATAATGTTGTACCTGTCTCGGAAAAGCTCGATATGGAGTTCGACGGTTGCTTCATAGGCGCCTGCACGACCACAGAAGAAGAGTTAGTCCTTGGAGCGCTGGTACTCGAGGCTGGTCTCAAGAATGGCCTAAGCTTAGCCCCTGGAAAGCGCATGGTTGTTCCTGGAAGTATACCTATTGTTAACAGCTTGAAGGACTTGGACTTATTAGATATATACACACAAGCTGGTTTTGAGCAACCAGCAGTCAGCTGCAGCTTGTGCCTTGGAATGGGAGCAGATCGTGCCGGTGAGGGAGAGAATTGGTTATCATCTCAGAATCGCAATTTCAAGAATCGAATGGGCAAAGGTTTATAGTAATGTTCTTTACCGCACTAGCCTTTTGCTAATTCGTTTATAGGGTCAACTGGGCATATCTGCTCTGCAGCGACCGTGGCTGCATCTTCATTCAGCATGCAACTGACAAACCCGGCGGTGCTATTAGCTCAAGTCTCCTCTGATCGATACAAATCGCTCCTGGAGAGCTGCCAAAGCTATAAAAACCGGACTCAAAGGGCCAGAGCCTCGAAAACGCCTAACGTTCGGAAGGCTATTCCCTTAATGCCCCCATATGTGGAGCCGCATCTATATTCAGGTCCATCATTGACTGGCAAAGACATTGGAATACATCCCACAGCAAAGGCCGAGGGGGGAACAGGTGGCACAACTAACGTCATTGAGAGCAAGGTATATGCTGTTGGAGACTTTGTTGACACAGATGCGGTAAGCAAAGCTGCTAATCGTCTCCTTCTCAAAATGTTGGAGAAACTTTGATTTCAAGGCTGCTGACAACTTTATCAAGATTATTCCTGCTGCATTCATCCTTGAGAGTCCAACAGATGTTCTCCTCGGCAATCATGCTTTGGAGTTCACTAATCCGGACTTTCGAGATAAAGTGCGTCAAGGTATGCGTGTAGTTGTGGGTGGAAAAGCATTTGGCTGCGGCTCGTCTCGCGAAGAAGCACCACGGGCTCTGAAAGGTATGTCTTGTTCTATTGCATTCCTGCACGCATAATCACGAAGTCGATATAGCCCTTTAGGCAGCCTCATATCTCGTGGTATAGTATACCTTTTCATGGCTAATAGCTTACATCGATATCTAGGACTTGGGGTGGAATGCGTCATCGCAAAGTCGTTCTCTTTCATTTATGGTCGCAATCAACCTAACATAGGTCTACTCGGTATCAATATTCTGGACGAGGACTTTTATGAGCTTGCCAGAACAGGCTCCGACATCAAGATCGATATTCCTGGAAGGATTGTGCAAATTGAGGGACGATCATTCTCTTTTGCGCTTGATGATATGGAGCTATCTTTGATCAAAAATCGTGGATTAGCTACTGCGTACAAAACATTTGGCAAAAACGTGTTTGCCTCGTTGTGTGGTACTGATAGTACTCTCATGGTATCGGAGCTTGCAGATTTGAAGTTGGAGGGTGATAGCAATGGGATGAACACAGTTCTCGCCTGGTAATTCATATCAAGCCTTCGATCAGCAGGCTCGAGCTACTACTTCGATGGTTTTAGCAGATGATTGTCGACTTTTGCCAAAATAAAAACCATTTAAAGATATAATTCTCTTACCAACTAAGACTAAAGTCAGTTCAGCTATAATTTAAGATTCTTGGTCTTCTTCAAAGCGCATACTTTGACTTTGGCCGACTTATAACCTATTTTAAGAAAATTTTACTGTTAGGTCTATACATAGTAAATCGTAGTATCATTCGACCGCACATTATGCTTTGCTCCAACCATCTTGCGATCCATCCCTATCCCATTAGCCCTTTTACTCTTAAACTCAGCCTGCTGTCAGGATTCGCAGTCCCTCTCGTGACTTTGTAGCAAGGCAAATAACTTAGCTTATTCGTAATTTCTGAGGAATGCGAAAGACAAGACTATCAATATTTTAACAGCAGTCCGTAAAAGCATTGTGCCCCAGAAACAGCAGAAACGAGGTTTGTCTCAATCTCACATGAGTCTTTGCTTGTGTAATGTTTCCCCCAGTGTAAATCTGTGGAACGCGTTATATTGTCAAGTGGACGGCATCAGCCGATAATTGAAAACTATCCTATGGCGATGCCGCAATTACATAATCCTAGTAAAACACCGGATAGACTATCTTAGAGGTAAGCTGCTGACATAATCTGCTATAATGAATCACTCGATTGAAATGCCACTTTTTACAATGAAATAATAAAAACTGTCCCAGTTGATCTAAATGAAGATAATGTGGTATTTTTATTTAGGAGATCTGACTATTGTCTCTGGTAAATGTGTTGTATACGTCTCTTGTTACACGGAAGCATCTCAAATTAAACAGGTTAGCTTTTGGTGCTAGCAAGCGGATAAAATCGTCGAGTCTTAATTATAGAGAGCTTCAAAAACGTTTTTAGATTCACGCTAGTTTAAGTCTCACCAGACCTACCTATTATTCTACTACCGTTTAGAAAGGCTGAAAAGGGTGAGTTGGGATTCGACCACTAAAGGTTAGGTGTCATGGCACCCCTGGTTAATACGACCTGTATGGCTACATCGACCCATCTTCTGGGTCTATAATCAGCTGTTTAATACTAACTACAAGTGCAGTTCTTTTATTTGTCTTGGTCTTGCGGCATTCATAACCTGAACTCGTCACAAGATCATCTCGAGTTCTCCTCAACTCTCTCACTTCGTCTTTGTTGCTACATCTTCGTTCTTCACGGTCTACAAAGCAATGTTCCCAGCAACTATCTCAGACGTGATCCCAATAATCACCTCCACAAAACTGTTTCTTTATGGAGCAATTGGATCTCTCCTATTTGTTATCCTCGCCTTCTCACTTAATAGATTGACAACTTGGGAATACTCAATCCCTAACGAAGTGCAATGGATTGATCGTCGCAAAGAGGCTTTCTCCTATCTTCGGGCCAAAGCTCGATCCCTTGTAAGGAACAAAGAAAATGTGCTTGAAGCGTATTTCAAGGTCTGTTCAATTCCAGACCCACTTCGAAGTTGGTGAACTTATTCGCCTACAGTTTAACAAACTTGGTAATGCTGCAGCATGTGCGGTTGCTTTCGGCCGTCCATTGCTGCTTCTGCCACCTACTTTCATCCGTTGGATTGTTGATCAACCTGAATCTATCATCAGTCTGGATCCTATACACGATGATTTCCATGCATTTCTTGGAGATGGTCTGATCGGTGATCATACCGTACAGGAGCTGTTACGCCGAGAGCTGACTCTCAACCTGGACAAGTTAACGCCTGAGATCAACGAAGAGATTGTTGCCGCCTTAGACGATGTATTGGGAAATTCTCCTGAGTGGAAAACCACTTCTCTTGCTGACGATCTGAAAACAATCATTGCACGAACCTCCAACAGAGTATTTATGGGCAAAGACTTATGTAAATCACTCCTATTCCACACCCAAAATTGTTCTTATTATATTATCTAACAAGCCTGCCTCAGGTCGAAACGAAGACTACATAAGCACTGCCAAGGGTTTAGCAATGGTGGTTATGCCAGAAACTGTGCTCCAGGATCTCGTACCACAAATTCTGAAAGGACCACTTTCAAGGATAACTAGGGTGTTCAACAACATCTATGCGATGAAAAGAATCACATCGCATTTGCTTCCTGTAGTAAGGCAGCGGTATATTGATGTGAAGAACGTATTCGATGGTTCTGGGGACAAAGAACAACTGCCTGACAGCTTGCTAACATGGATGGTGCAAAAGTCAATTCGCCGAGGAGAATCTTCAGCAAATATCGACAAAGTATTAGTGGCGCGTATCGGAATGGTTAACCTGGCAGCTATCGAAACTACTACTGCTGCTATGACTAAAAGCATCTTGGACTTAGTCACCTTGGGCGATGAGGGGGGCTTCCTAGCAGCTGTTCAGGAAGAAGCACTGGCCGTGTTAGAAGGATGCAACTTTGAACCCGACAAAAACGACGTTTCAAAATTGAGCCTCACCGAAAATGCCATCAAGGAGTCTCTCCGCCTCCAAGTTGCCTTTCCAGGTCTCATGCGCCAAGTTGTCAACCCGAAAGGCGTTACGCTAGACAACGGTCTGCATGTGCCTTACGGTACTCGTGTTGGTGTATCTGCAGCTGGAATTCATGTTGACGATTCGGTGTATGAAAATGCCACGACCTACAATCCGGGCAGATTCATGGTTATAGATTTAGATGCTCGAGGTAAACCTAATCCACTGTGGAAAGGAACTGAGAACTACCTAGCCTTTGGCCTAGGGAGGCGATCGTGTCCTGGCCGGTGGTATGTGACCGATCAGCTGAAACTCACAGTTGCCCATATCTTCTCGAAATACGAAATTAAGTTTGAAAAGGCTGCTAAGAAGACAAGTGCACTCAGAAAAATCCTACCTGGTGCTCCTCAAGATCACGTTATGATTCGACGTAGACCGAAGGTGGCCTTGTGATGCTCCTTGAGTCTGGTCCACGGAGTGCACTTTGTCGTTCTCCGAGCAACTTTTTGGGCTGCGGAGTATCTTGCACTGCTCTGCGGAGTATCTTGCACTGCTGATACCCTAAGCTTTTAGCGAAATTACGATCAAAAATGCAATGGCCTACAACTTATATTCATGGGGTTATGAGTAAATATCATTTGGATATCACAAGGTAGACTTACTCTGTTATAGTTTGGCATTCTCTGCCGCTTCTACTAGTATTCAAACGCTAGATGGTTTCGGTATAGTAGTATAAGTCATAGTGTCATTCTACAACTTGTATCAGAAAAAGTCAATGAAGTCATATGCGAGTAAATCTTGTTGGTACCTTTTTGCTGTCTCTGCGTGCTCTGGCTTAAAGCATACATTCTGACTGGCTTTTAAGAAAGGGTTTAATAATTTATCTCTCCAATTGTCTCAGTTGAATTGTTTATTCTCATTAAATTATCCCAAGATAAATAGCTCTTAACTTTACTGCGATAAAATAGAATTTTAATCACTGGATTTTTTTAATAAATATTATTATGGAACAATTTTGCAACCTGCAAAATATAATCAGCCAATCACGCGCTGTGGCCCACTGGCAAGGCTATCTCCGATGAAGAAATATAAGAGCATCCGTCTGAGATTTAGAATACTTTTGTTGTACACTTATCTGTTGACCTGTTGTCAGCACACATTTTTATTTTCCGTTTCATGAAATTATATCACTGCTTGAACAACGAGTAGGAGGGTTCTCAATTTGTCAACTTTCTGTAATTGAAACACTTCCTGGGGCTCGCCAAAATGAATCAAAATCCAATATTAATACAGAGGCATCATTATCGCAAGACGTTTGCGCAGAAGACACCACCAGAGCCTCTATTTCTGATACATGATGGAGGTGGAACAGTTTTCTCTTACTTTCTTCTTGGCTCACTCGGGCGTAATGTCTACGGAATCTCTAATCCTCATTTTGGAACCGATTTGACATGGACAAATGGCATTGCAAGCATGGCAGAATGCTACGCTAAGCTGATCAAAGAAACTTGTCCTTTCGGCGATATACTTCTTGGTGGTATGCTATAGTCATGCCAAATATTTGCATAGCCTAACGATCTTTCTAGGCTGGTCTCTTGGTGGCCTGGTTGCTGTACAAATCGCACAGATTTTATCCGGTGATTCCGAGCTAAATGTGACTGGTATCATTATGATAGACAGCACATTCCCTGCTGAAGGGCAACCCATCAAGACGCGTAGAATTGCCTTCAATGCAGAAGCGTCAACAAGGCCAGAAATGACAGAGAAGACACGCAAGTGTATGAATGAGGCTCAATTACAAATCAGACAATGGACACCCCCAGTCTGGCGGTTTCCGATGGCTGAGGTCCAAGATGGTCAGAGCCACATGGCAGGCTTGAAAATGAATGACACTACGACACCTTTGAGCCCCCCTGCAATACTATTTCGGGCAACTGACAACAGCTTGGATAGCAATACAGATGTTAGTGAAGCTTCAGATACTAAGGTATCCAATGATGGTGGATCTCAAGCGCTAGGGTTCGACAGATACGAGAACTTCGACCTTCGAGAGGTGGTAGATACTTCAGGTGATCACTTCAGTATTTTTAGCAACGATAACGTAAGTGCGAACCTATAATTTTGGTATAACTACGTGTCCTAATAACATCCTAGGTCAACGAGCTGAGCAAGAAGCTCAAAGACGCATGCGACAAGCTGACAAAGAAGTCCTAAAATGTGTATGAGAAAATTTCTTGTTGGTTTCTGAGACAGCGTTGGAGAGGCCGTATGTAGAACTACAACATAAAGATAAACAGATTCAAGACTGCGTAAAACCTAGCATGGAACCAGATATAGATTTTATTAAACGTATGTGCTCCTCTAACTGTTCAAGAGAGTTAAGCTTTATCTTGAAAGCAAGAGAAGACAAAATCTCAATTATTCTGGTAACTATTCCAGACATAAAAAACGGACTTCATACATCAGGGTACGTATAACAGTGAGTTATGGATCAACTTATCAAATTAATGCTACCACTCATAAAACAACAGAACCTACTCCAACCAGAATCTACTCCACCCTTGCGTAGTCACGCAATGATATGAGTGAGTCTTCGCCGTCTGGCCTATAGCCCAATGGTCTTGCAAAAGCGTCGAACTTTCTACAATGGTAATCCTTATAGAGCCAGACTTTTCCATCATCAGCAGTAATTTCAACCTCTTCGTTTGGGCGTAAAAAGTATGCAACTGTATACTTTGTTGCGTGAGGGGCAACATCACTAGGTATGACCCTATGAAGAGAGGGCAATATCTTGCCCTGAGAGAGGAATTTAAGTGAATCTCCTAGCTGCACGAACAGAAACTGGTCGCTGGGCTCAACCCATACCCACTCCTTAGTTTTGCTATCGAGAGCTTGTAGTCCTCTCTGGGTTGCCGAGAGGATGGTCAAGCTTCCAACGTCCGTATGAGCAATATGTCCAAAATTTCTGGACTCCTCGGGTTGAGGTGGATATTTGATGAAGCCCATATTTGTGACAGAAGGCAAGGAGGGGTCGTGCGCATGCAACATTTCATTACCTAGTCCGAGGCCTTCTGTCAATCGTTGCAATACCATCTGAGCCACTCTTTCGTAATCCCTGAGGCTGCTGGTAAGCCTGTCAACATTCGACATAACCAAAGGAGGACAATTGAGTTCCTCTTTGAACTCTGAAAGCAGAAGTTCCTTTTGGGGCAACTACATGTACAGTGTAAGCAACCACACGAGTTCTTCATTTCTTAAACCTACCATGAAGAGTTCAAATCCATCAGGTCTTCCTTGTTTGGCTCCTTCCTCAATTCCGAGAGGCTTGAACCTAATTTTGAATATTAGCTTAAGCTCAACGTGATCTATTTTGTCTTACCCTGTAGTTCGGAAGCGTCCCGTCCTGTGAAAATGGTAAGCTTCCTTTATATTCTCGGGACTATCAAGAATGTCCTTTGCAAATGATTCAAGGAACTTCACATCTTCTTGCAATACTTTTGCATCTGTGCAATCAAGCTCTAGGTTGAAAAATCCTTGAGTAGTTGCCGCTTCTGCAAGAGCTTGGACGTCTTTGGCATTGCCATCAAAAAGGCCGGTAAAGGATATGCTATACATTTTGAAAATCTCCTTTGGTCATGTAACGAGCAATAAAATTGTCAGTCTGTTCAAGGATACTCTGAGTATCTTGGATGGAGGGGACAAGCTAGCTTTATGCTTTGTACGTCACTAGCGACTCACAAGGATCAAACATGACAGTAAGCAATCATCTCACTAATGAGCCCACTATTAGAGATCTAAATGCCACAAGGGTTATTTTTATACTACTAAGACACTCCAAAGAGATTCCTTGCCTGAGACTTACTGCCACTGATTAGCGTTTCATTAGACATAAACCAGTTATGGCCTTTCAACGCAAGCAAAACTTGTGTATAGTATTCGGAAAGCATGTTATGAAACAAAAATAGTGAATTAAGTTTGATTTGTTGTATGTTTATCGTGTAGCTATACGGCTTTTATGCTATTACATGAGTTTGAAAGTGGTGGATAAGATAGACGTTACTGATTAGCAGCTAAAGGTCTGTATTTTTGATAAGAATAAAACCTTGAGAATAGCTAGTTAGCCTCAGAATCCACTTTTGGTTATTATATTTATTGAACTGCCCTGACTTGAGGAATGACTGCCAGTAGAGAGCACAGTGTAACGATATCAATTACTAGCTATCGAAGTTTTAATGCACCACTCATGCCATTTTCAAGAGGCTTTGGGAATGTGCTTTGTGTGAGTATGTTCTTACAAGAAGCAGCGACAATTAACTCCCGTATTTCTCTTATTTCGAGGCACTGTCGGATTCTCCATCTACAGCGTGGAGAAGAGAAGCAAATACCGATGGCTCAAGAGCGAGGTTCGATGGTTTTCCTTGCTCCACGATGCGTCCTTCTTCGAGCACAATAACTTCGTCATAATCCATAATTGTATTCAGATTATGCGCGACACAAATCACAGTTCGATCCTGGAATCTTTCTTTCAAAATGGCGACCATCTTGGCTTCGGTCTTCTTATCAACACTGTAAATATTAGCCGGCGTACGAAGCAAGAAAATATGTGCAGATGAAATTAAAGTTTGTAGAACTCAGTTGGGGCTTACCTGCTTGTTGCTTCATCCAAGATGAGTATCTTGTTAGGTCGAAGTATAGCGCGAGCTAGACAGAGAAGCTGCGACTGCCCATGAGATAGCAGGTCTTCATTCGCCATTGCATCAAGGCCCCCTTTCTTATCAATCACTTCCCGCATCTCGACCACATCCAAAACTTCGAGGAGTTCCTTGTCAGAGAATTGTTTCCTTATATCGAGATTTTCTCGAATAGTAGCATGATAATAGAAAGGTTCCTGTGGTAGCGTTATGAGCTTCGACCTGAGCTCTTGTCGCACAACAGTCGATATATCTACTCCATCGACTATAATTGACCCACTTCGTAAGTCAATGAGTCTCAGAAGAGTTGCAATAGTTGAACTCTTGCCACTGAACATGCGTTAGTATCAGTCCTCGTTTACTCGGTACTATATGAAGCCTGTCGAAATTGACACGTACCTCCCTGTTCTACCACAGATGGCCAATTTTGCGCCGGGTTTCACTGAAAATGAAATATCGTCAAGCACAAGACGAGAAGTTGGCCTGGGAAGAGTGTCAGAAGCATCGGCCAGGTGGCTTGCTACTGTTAAAAGTCATTGTGAGAACTTACGAATAAGCTGATGATACATTTTGAAATGTGATCATGCCTTGGTGAGGCCAATCTGGTGGCAAGGTTCTGTTTTCTCCCGGTTGGTCTTCAGAGCTTGTATCGATCGCAAATTGACGTATCCTAGATATAGCGGCCATCGCAATTTCCAAAGCCGTCCAGTTGTATACGAGGCCTTTCAAGCTGACACCAAATCCTACAATGCTAACCAATGCAAGACCAATTTTGGCACCAGAAGAACTTTTGGTGGTAACGGCAATACTGACCAATATTATGGCAAGGAAAGCAACAGTCATTTCCAAAGTAAGATTGAGCCATCGCTGGGCGCAATAGAATTGGTAGACTGGACGTTGTGATCTTTCGAGGAGACCACTATTCTGGTAGGTAAATTTCTCAGTCCAGCCAAACGCACGTATTGTGACCAGACCATGGATAGTTTCCATGAAATGGGAAAGAAGTGGTGCTTTTGCTTCTAGATCCAGAAGTCTCAATTGCCGCGAAGTCCTTAAATAGAACAGTTGAATATAGTAGAGCAGAACAACCATTCCAGGAACTGCGGCTGCTATGTAGCTTGAGCCATAGATGACAACTCCAACTTGGGCAATGCAGGATAAAAAAGCGACGGTAGTGCCAATAAGTGACGTTGGAAACCCCATGTCGACAAGCTCCAGATCTTGACTGAACCTGTTTGATACGTCTCCACCATCTGTGGCAGAGAAATATACTAGTGGGGCTCTAGATAACATGTAAGTGGACAGAAAACCTTTTAATATCAAGGGAGTCGAACGAACTTTAGGACCGTACTTAGAAGTACTCCATGAAACTTGATGGCAGTTCTCGGCATCATTCTGATCATGAGCCACCTGTAGACTAATCAGGATCGAGACCGAACAAATCAATTCTGACACAACCTACCAGCAAGCTCCAAGAAACATTACGATTGCCATAACCGACCAAAGAGCGTAGAGAAGTAGGTAGTACTCAAGTCGATAGTTGGCTTTTTTAGCATTCGCTTCCGTCCAAAACTGAATCCAGATTTCTTTAACCAACGTCAGCTCATTTTTGATCTAGCATAATGATAGAAGGCAATACGAACGTGGAAAAATCAAGCCGAAAACGAATCCCGAGCAAAGCAAAACAAAAACCCACCACGTCACCCATCCTACAGAATCAATGTAATATTTGTAGGTCGTCAAGTCACTCTTTCGTCTATCATCAATGCCAATAGCTCGGTTCGCATTCCCTGCAACAACTAGTTCTGGGACTGTATCATCTGCGGTTCTCTCCGGCTCGCTTTCGTTGAATGTTTTCTCTCGAGTATTGAGACTCTCGAGATAACTACTGGAATGGGCCAAATCATGATATGTACCTTGATCTATAATCTTTCCATCAAGTCCTAGAATGACAATGTGATTTGCCAGCGAGATATTGCGAACTGGGAGTGTCAGATATCAGTTGCACCAGGCAGATACATAACATACCGGAATTTGTTGCAAGGATTGTTGTTAAACCTCCTTGTCTCAATAGACCATGGGATCCAAGAACCGAATTAAACACATGCCGCTCTGTCTTTGTGTCGAGTCCAGTGAAAACGTCGTCCAATACTACCAAACTCTTCCTTGCGTAAAGTGCTCTTGCTAAAGCCTATCTACAGTCAGACTTTGCAACCATAAACTGACAGCCACTTTTCCTTTTAAAGAAACACTTACAAGACGGCTCTTCTGACCACCGCTCAATGAAATACCTTTACTACCAATAATGGTGTTGTCCCCATCTGAAATTTGTGTGAAGTCTTGATCTAAGGCGCAAGCCTTCACTACCGTGTTGTACCACTTTGCGTCGAGGTACGACCCCCCGATAATATTATTCCTAATACTAGCGTTTGTCAACCAAGGCGATTGTCCACAAAAGGCAGCTTCAGCACTGCCCACAACTACTGTTCCTTTGGTGTGAGGCACCTCGCCAAGTATGACCTTAAGTAAGGTTGTTTTCCCACATCCGATCGGTCCAATCACCATAACAAGGCTTCCTCGTAGTATTGTCATATTGATATTGGATATTGTAGGATCGGAATTCTTTGACCAACTTGCTGAGCAATCTCGTATAGTCACTATCTTCTGCTCGAACAATAATTGACGTGAAGATCGACGTTGCTGTGTAGGTCTCAGATCCGGCAGTTCTGTTGGGGAATCTTCAGGGTTGGGTAAAGATATATCACGACTATGATCGACAGATCTCATGTCAAACAATTCTGTCCCTGATATTTCAGTGATAAGCTCTTCATCCGGATGAAGTTTCCCGGTATCCTCTTTATTTGAGTTAACAGTCCTTGGATCGTTCCTTGGGGTTGATGCTAGGTATTGTCTGACTCTCTCGAGACTAGTGATTGAATTAATTATTCCTACGCTGGCATCGATCCATTTCGATACAGCCTGGCTGAGAAGCGATAATACTGTCAATGAGGCATATGCTGAAGTGGCCAATAAAGGCGTGGAGCCTCTGATGTTCGATATAATACTGTAAGTTGCAAAGGCAAAAACAGGGGCGAAAGTAGTTGAAATATATGCTGCATTAATAGCAAATTTAGTCTTTGTTATTCAGGTAGTAGGATGGTTTCGTTCTTCTTGTGTACTCACATAATGTGACAAGTGCAATGAGAACTTCTCTGAACTTCCTGGAGATCTTGATTTCATCTAATCTCATTTGCATGATTATTCTTTCAACAATATCAGTAGAGCCTGTTGATTTGATTCCTTTGATTGAACCAAGCGTTGCAACTGTAGTGGTAATACGTGCCTCGATAGCTTCGAGCCAGGCTTTCTGACGGCTGCCTAGGAGCATTCCCAGCTTCGCAAAGCCTAGTATACAAGCTGTTGCACCGTAGTTTATCAGTCCATAGGTCTAAAGTGTAAGATACTCGAAAAATGCGCAAGTCATACCTATAACAAGCAAAATAGCTGCAACAGCTGAGACTCCCAATCTCATCTCAAGTAACCAAAGAGAGAGGGCGAACTCGATCAAGCTGGCCCAGATCTCGTGCAAGTCTTTCATTCCAGCGCCGATGCGCTCCACATCGTTGTTGATCAATGTTAATGAGGAACTGGTTGAGGTTGAAGAGCTTTGCAAGCTCAATGTATGGCGATAAATTAAGGATACAGCACATCCTCGGACTGCGACAATAGTTCGATAAGTCTTGTGTTGAGACATTGTCGACATGATCTGTTACGTATAAGAAACTGCCTCAGGATTCTTGCGAGATATTACATACCGCAATACCAATATAAACAAAAGCGTAAGCTACAATTAAACCGTAGGCTATCTCATTGCTCGATTCCGTATCGGGTTGGTCCATAAAGTCCACAACACGACTGACCAGGAACGGCTGAGCGTAATTCACCCCAGTCAAGCACAGTCGAGGGATAATACCTGCCAGAAACAATCGTTTGAATGTGCCTAGCATGACTTTTAGGAGTGCATGGGGCTTTGTGACATCAGCTGCAGCAAGTTTTCAGCAATTGAGAATTGGAATAGAGTACGTGAACTGACTATTGGCCCATCGATGATGAACCTGATCTCTCCATGTGTCGAAGGCAAGTGTATCGTCATTGAGAAACAGATCATCTATTACCAATGACTTCTTAAACCCAGCCAAGAGTAGAGGATTAAACCACCAGAAAAAGCTTCGATTCAGTATTCCTGCTGTCTGCTCCGGTGAAGGGTGTCTGAATTCAGACCGAACTAGACTGCTTTTCTCCTTTGCTTCAAGAATAAGAAGGATAAACTTTAAGCACACGATCACTGTGAAGATACATGCGATGGCATTGTTGTCAGGCATCCTAAATAAAGTACGTGCCCGAGCGGCGTCCATCGGGATGGTGGCGAGCAAGTATAAGATCAAGATTGTCGATGGGGCTGTGGACCTATGGTGTTCCCTATCAGATAGGAAAATGAAAACCGGCGATGCAAGGAGCCCAATGACTATAACTGCGATCGATAGTTTCGTCGTAGATGTCCTCAATGTTAATGACAGGACCAAGTGCACCAACTGAAGAAGTACAAAAGCTGTCCAAAATAGCTAAGAGAAAGACAAGTATTCATCAGTATGGATTCAAGCCTGTCCTAAGGATTGACCGTCAAGTGGTGGCACTTACTCGCTTTAGATCTAAAAGTAGGCTCTTCTGTATCACTGTCGCCTGTGCCTTCAGTTGCCATGATCGGATCAGCATCAGTGAAAGTGCCAGCAGCAGAGGACAAAGATACAGTATACTTTCTTCGAATAGCAGGGTAAAGTCGAAGTTGTCATAACATTCTGTTACTTGTGGTCCGAAAACGTTTTCCACTTGAATTCGACATTGCGTCGATGGTCTCGCCATAGTCGTAGACAAGTAAATTCCCACCACTGTAACAGAAGGACCCCCGTTAAGGTGGAGTTGATTCGCTGTCAGTATCGATACTGACACGGGCTTCAAGTGTCAAAACCAATTCCAGAGGCGCTCGTGGAATCAAGACTATGCAGGCTTGTTTACTACCATAAGTGGAGGACTCGGCACGATCCGAATGCTCTGCATAAGAGTTTGAGACGGACGTGAGTAGGGCTTCGTAAAAAGTATGAGCAGGGAAAGATAAACTGCAGCTGTGGATGATCAGTGGACTATCTGTCAAATTACTTTGTATTCTGGAAGCCCCGGCCGCGCGAGAACTGGTGCACAGGTCAATAACTGCCCTCTCTTCAGCCCATGTAGGCTTAGGGAAGACGGAAAAACTACTAAGCTCAGTAACACGCGGCGTCAGTCTCACACCGCCTTGTTTACGTGAATGGCTGCAAGTCCTACGTACATATACAGTACTGCAGTACGATTTAAGCAGCCATCGTTCCTATATGCATCTCACTTCTCGCGTGTCCTGAGAATATCACGAAGTTCAAACACGCAAATAAACGCATAACCTAACCCCAAGTCTATCGTAATGTATGTATTTTAAATGCCATGCTATCTTATCTAGTATGCTCTACTAGTCTCTCAATCAAACCAAGAACGCCAAAACTCAGGCCTCGAACTCATTAGTAGTGGTTGAAATATTTGCAGGCCAACTTCTCAACATCCTAAACACAACAAAGGAAAAGCTATAAAACAGTCTCAATAAAACCGTGTGTAAATCTTCCTTATACTAGCCCACTAATGACTATTTCCCTGGTCATGATCCCCTATTCATATTCTTCTTGCTTCGAGCCTCGGAGAATCGAGTTCACAGAAATATGCCTCTCATGTTCCCCGAGCAATGATGATAGGTATATTGCATCTAGCAAATCGCCTCCTCTCTCAGAAAATGACGCGCTCTTGCCGTTTTGATCTCCGCGACGGCCTTGTAGAACCGTGTCCCACTGTGGCGTCTGCTTCAACTCCGCGTAAGCCATATTTTCTTTACTTTCATTGTGGTTAATGTAGCCAGGCAGCGATAAGCCTATCTCCCTAGTCACTGATGGCTCATTTTGCAAGCTTTTGCTGCCATTCGCGAGCGACAACACGTGCTCGACAGGTAGAAGGGGATCATTGGAGATGAGCTGCAAAGTATCCCGAAGCGCGTCCAAAAGTCCAGCTGCGACAGTTTCAGATATGCTGGCAGGTAGATAAGATAAGTGTATGTCAAGCTCATTACCACGCTGAATTGTCGTAACGCCAACGTCAATTGTCCACAAAGGATCGTTAATATCCAAGGTAGAAATTCTGTACTCAGCACCGCGCATTGAGAATGTGGAGTCCTGCGCAGATATATGGTTGATAGCAGATGTGAAGCGGGTTGAGGTTGGCCAGTCGGTACACTCATGCAGAATTTCACGAAACCCCAGTTGAGCATGCTGCATACTCTGAACCTGCTGGTCGCGCACCATTTGTAGTAGGTCCTTGACATTCCCTTCGCGTTCTAGTGCAAGTCGAACTGGAAGAAGAGTGACACAACAGCCCATCGCATCCATTAGAGACGGGTCAACGGTAGTCCGTGTTGAGATGGTTTCCGCAAATACAACGTCTGTAATGCTCAAGAATTGACACAGAACAAGGGACCATGCGGATTTGATTAGCATTGCGCTAGTGATGCCTTCGATCTTCACTTCAGCCATCTCGATAGTACGAGACAAAGCCTGATCGACCTTTAAAGGATAGTGACCAATGGTCTTCGTCGATGAGCTGATCGCAGGCATAGAGGATCCTTTGAAGAGATTTCGCCAATAGTCATAGGTACCAGTATTTACGCTTTGCCTCTGAGCGTATAGAAAGTCTGAAAATTTAGCTTGCGGTTGGATTGGCACACCCTCATACAACGATCGGAGATTGCGCCAGATGATACCCATTGAATGGGCATCATACTCTGCATGGGTAAGACGAAGGATTACTCGATGTCTTAATGTTCCAGTCTCCTGAATTATCGCCATTTGTGTAAACGGCTTGCCCAAGCCCATGGGCTGGAACATGCCCTTGCTGACTATTTCGGCCGTGATGACCTCAACACTTGAATCAGTCTTGTAGATCTTGATTTCTGGCTCGAAAGAAGATCGAATAACCTGGAAAAGTTGGCCTTGGTCGAACACATAAGCTGTACGTAATGTGTCAGTGATTCTGATGAGATTAAAGCAGCTCTCCTTGAGCGCCTGTATATCACATGGCCCATTTCCATCAAGAAGAAAGTGAGATGCTCCCGATTCTGGGGCTGCCAATGTTGTAGCCACCGTCGACGATTGAAAGTCTGTGGTTGGGAGGATATCAACGATGTCTTGAACAGTACAGTCGCCGATAGAATGTGCCAATCGTGGAATAAATTCGTCCACGTCGTCTGTGTTGATTAAAGCAAAAGGAGCGGAATTATCTTCGCTGACGCAGATTTGGTCACTCAGTCGATTGGTCAGTACCCGTCCGAGATCTGACAGGCATGAGTGCTGGAATATATCGGTGACCCTCAGATTGAGATTTTGAGAGTGGGACGCTGCCACAACACGCATCGCAACTACTGAATCACCACCAATCTGAAAGAAGTTATCGTGTGCCCCCACCTGTTCTGGGCGCATGTCGAGTGCTTCGGCCCAGAGTTTCTGCAATTGCTGTTCCATTTGGGTGGATGGAATTACTTTAGATCCTTCATTGGCAAGATATTGTTGTAAATCTTGCCTTGACAAAGCCCCTAATAACTTACGCAGTTCCCTTCGATCGAGCTTTCCGGATAAGTTTCGATCCAGATTGGTAGTGGGTACATAAGCAGATGGTATCATATAAGACGGTAAGGCCTGGTATAACAGTCCCCGCAAACGTGCAAAGTCATCACGTAATGCATCTGTCGGTGGGAGTATCTGAGGACCTGAGAAGTTCTCCAAGCTATAACAATGCTCACTGTCCTTGGGGAATTCAATCGCTGCGATCAAATTTAACTGGTCTTCATGGGCTCCTTGTCGCAGCAATTCCACAGCCACCAATTCTGCTCCGGGCATGTGTCGTATAATTTGGTGTTCGATCTCACCCACCTCGACTCTCTGGCCTCGGATTTTGACTTGTAAATCCCGTCGACCCAGATAAATCAGAGAGCCATCCTCATTTTGACGAACAAGATCTCCAGTTCGGTATACTCGACGATTCTGTAAGCCTAAACGCTTCGTGAACCCAGGATCCATGGTGAATGAAGCATTAGTCTTTTCCGGGTCTTTAAGGTAGCCTCGTGCCAGAAGGGGTCCTTCAATGAAGAGTTCTCCGGGCGCTCCAATAGGGCACAGCTGACTATGATCAGGTTGAGTGATCCAGACACGAGTAGCTAGGGGAAATCCTATGTTTGTAACCTGGTCGGAACTCGTGAATGGCTTTGTACAGGTACTCATAGAGCCTTCAGTAGGCCCATAAGCGTTGTAGATATTGGCATGCCCCAGCCAAGTGCTGACGACATCGGCACGTACTGGCTCACCCGTCAGTATCAGCGTCTGAAGTGACGGTAACTGTCTAGGTGCAAGCTGTCGAGCCACTGTGGATGTAAGCATGGCAACGTTGACATTCGATATAGCCATGAATTCTGTTAGGTTGCTCATGCGAGCCTCTTCTGATGGAACACAAACACAGCCACCAAAAGTCGTCGTGGCAAAAGTATCCGTTATAACATTGTCGAAAGTGTAATTAGAAAATTGCAGAAATCTTGATCTTGGGTTCAATCCTAGCCAGGAACCTTGTGCTTGAAGACTTGTCGACATTGTAACATGGTCAATTACCACACCTTTGGGAACTCCTGTACTGCCTGATGTGTGTATCAGCCAAGATGCATCATTTGGTCGCACTCCAGTATTTGGGACCACAGTTTGAGCTGGAAGCTGTTCAAACAGTTCTGCTTCCACAGTCACTAGTTGTAACTGAGACTCTGTAACTAGTTGGGTAAGTCGCTGCTTCTGCTTCTCGTCAACAAGGATGAGAGATGCTTCGGAATTGCATACGATAGTATCGATGCGCTCAAGTGGGTGTGATGTGCCCAGTGGCATTATGGCAGCCCCTGCTTGCATGATGGCAAGCATTGCAACAGGTCCCCATTTTGATTTGTCCATGCAGATTCCTACGATGCTGCCAGCACCCACTCCAAGAGCAACAAGGTGGTGTGCAAGGCACACAGCGCTGTTGAAGAATTCATCGTAGGTAAGGTTTCCATCCCATGCATTTACAGCAGGAGCAGTAGGAGTTTTCTCGACTTGTGCTTGCACCATCTCGTGGATACATTTCTCCAGTTGTGGCGGAACAGTCGTATTACACGCCAAGATTTGCTGCAAGTCTTCCTTGTCAATTGCCACTATGTCCTTGACTTGACATGATCTGCCTGATAGGTTGTAAAGTCGTTCAATGACACAAGCAAAGAAATCGATCGCCCGCCTTAATTGCGCCGAAGGTACAACGTCCTTGTCGTAATGAACATCGACCACGATCTCGTGCGATGCGAGCTTACATTCAACTGTAAGGCCGTAGCTGTTAAAAGGCTCGATGGGCATTGGTATCGACTTAAGCCCTGGGAATTCTAGCTGGGCATTGCTATCGCTATCGGCAGCTGGCTGGATCACTAGCAGATTTCGTAAGTCTACCGCAGGTCCTAACTCTGGTGCCAACGCCTTAATTCCTTGTAGCCCTGTGTGTTCGTAATCAATCATGTTCACGGCCTGCTGTTGAACTGTGTCTAAGAATTCAGCAACTGTTTGCTTCAAATCCACAGATATCCTCAATGGTACTGTAGTGATCGTTGGTGCTGGTATATCTGTTATTTGCCATACTGGAGCATTTCGACCTGATACAGTTGCAGCGAACACCACTTCGTTGTGGCCCGCATATTGGCTCATAACCAAGGCCCATGCAGCACGGATAACATTGGATATCACCACAGTATCTGAATAATCGCTATCTGGGAGTGTGACGGTGCGACTGAGATTATCTTGTGGTAAAGGTTGATAGTCAGGACGTGGTAGGGATGGCCAGTCTGTCATAACATCGCCCTGGAGTTCTTTTCTCCAGTAGTTTGCAGCAGTATGCTCGTCAGGGCGGCCAAACTCAAGGTAGCGAATGAAGCGTGAAAATGGAAGGAATGACTGTGGACCTCCACCATTGTAGAGATCAATAAGTCGTTTCCCAAGAGCGCGGAGCGTCCAACCGTCGTATAAAGAATGGTGAGATGTCCACACAAAAAAGGTCTCACCGGAAGGTTGTGTGATCAAGCCATACCGCACTAATGGCCGACCAGGAGACATGCCTTCTTCACGATCATCTTTTAAAAATCTGTCTAGATCCGTGCTGTATTTCCAAGCGATCCTGTCGTTGACCACGACTTGGAGCCCGCGATGCGCAACCAAGAGTCGTGTGCGAAGGATATGAGCTTCGCCGGTCAGAGCCTGCCAGGCTGCTTTAAATCTGGTCTGGTCTATTGTCTTGTCCAAGGCATACACCTGTCGACTAACGTAAGCGGCAGGTTGTCTTGCTGTAATGGCCATGAGGCCTTCTTGTAAGGGTGTTGAAGGGTAAATATCCTCAATCTGATTGACTTCGACGCCACATTGCGCTGCAACTTCTGTGATAAGTATCTGTTGCTCCTCAGAATTGCAGCTAGCTGCATCTTCCCAAAGTTCGAAAGGTAGTGGATTCTCCTCTATCTCGGTGTTGTAATCTTGCAAACGATTGCTTAGCGTATAAGCCAGATCAGCAAGCTTGGGGTGTTGAAATATGTCTGCAACAGTGAGCTGAAGCTCACGAGCGTATGCCGCTGCCACTATGCGCATTGCTGTCACTGAGTCTCCACCTAACTGAAAAATGTTGTCATTCATGCCGACAGCGTCGATGCTAATACCAAGAGCATCCGCCCAAAGACCTTGAAGTCGCCGCTCCAATTCAGTTTCTGGGGCTTGCTTTGACTCTGTGCCACTAGGTAAGTACTGTTGTAAGTCATTTGGCGCCAGATTTTTCAGGAAGCCTCGAACTGCTCGTCGATCAAGTTTATTCGAGATGTTGATAGGCATTTTGGCTAAAGGCAGATAGAAGGTTGGAACCATGTACGATGGCAGGACCTGGCTAAGTGATGCACGAAGCTTTGCAAATGTGGTCTGGAGGCTGGGTGTCGGAAGTAATACACCAGAAGATAAAACCTCGGCACTTCGGAAATGCTCGCTCGTAGACTTGAAGTCCATCACTGCCACAAGACATATCTGCTCATTGTGAGCACCTTGCTCAATCTTTTCCACGGAAATCGTCTGAGAATCAGCTAGCTGTTGCTTAATCTGGTATTCAATCTCGCCGATTTCAACTCGTTGGCCGCGTATCTTAACCTGAAGATCCTGGCGACCGAGGTACGTAAGGGTACCATTTGCATTCTGTCTAACCAAATCCCCTGTTCGATACATGCGACGTCCGGATAGACCTAGTCTCTTAGTGAAGCCTGGATCTGTCATAAAAGACCGGTTTGTCTTCTCCGTGTCGTTAAGATATCCACGAGCTTGGATTGGACCTTCAATTAGAAGCTCGCCAGGGGCACCGATGGGGCAGAGGTAGTTGTAGTCGGTGGCATCTGCAACCCAAAAGCAGCATGCCAATGGCAACCCCACGTTGGACGCCTGACTGATCTCTTTAACTGGCTTGCTGCATGATGAGTTGATTGAGCATTCGGACGGCCCATAAGAATTGAAAATAGTAACATGTTGCGACCAAAGCCCTACTGCAGTGGGAGTAACAGCTTCGCCGGCAAGGATCATGGTCCGCAACGATGGCAATTCTTCCGGCACAAGCATTGAAGCAACGGTTGATGTGAAATTTGCAAAGTTGACGTCCATCGAGACCATTGCCATGGTAAGGTTATTGACACGATCATGTTCCGAGGGAATGCAGACACAACCACCCTTGCAAAGGGTTGTGAAAATATCTTGAATAGCAGCATCGAATGTATGAGCCGCAAATTGAATCGTTCGGGTGTTGATACCCATCCCAAAGGCAGATCCGTGTGCCTGAAGACTCGTACTTAATGCTCTGTGCTCCAACATAACACCTTTAGGCTTCCCTGTGCTTCCAGAGGTATAGACTACCCAGGCTAGATTGCGAGGTGTCACCTCTGTCAGCGGCAGTTTTATCTCGTTCTCATTCTGATTCGATAGTTTTTCCATGAGCCTTGCATCGACACTGATTAATGTCGTCTTCAAACCGACAAGTCTCTCGTGTTGAGTAGCATCGACCAGCACCACGCAAGATGCCGAATCTTCTAAAATACCACTGATCCGAGTCAAAGGATGAGCGACACCTAGGGGTACAACCACACCACCAGCATACATTATGGCTAACATAGCAACGACAGCCCATTTGGACTTATCCATGCATAAACCAACCATTTTTTCCGGTCCTACCCCTAGCTCATTTTTGAGATAAAATGCTAGGGATGTGGCTAATTTAGATAGTTCGCCGTAACTGAGATCGCCATCCCATCCACAGATTGCGGGCGCCGTTGGTCGAGCAGTGACATGAACGTTCACTAGATCATGCACACACCCCTCTCCGTATGATGGTACGGTTACGTTCCACGCCAGTATTTGGCGTTCATCTTCCGCATTAAGCTGAATACTCTGCAAAGAGGATTCACTGTAGGCAGGTTCATGCAAACATTTAACAACGTACTCGAACTGGTCAAGGAGTCTTTCTGTAAAGGAGGTCGACACGACATTTATATCATAGCGTGCCTCAACTTCGATGACATCAGATCCTAATGTGCATTCGAGATGGATCCCGAAGCTATCAAAATCCTCAAATGGTACTGGTAGTGCTTCTAGTCCCGGGAATTCAATACGATCACCGCTTTCAGCCGCAACTTGAATCACAAGAACGTTTCGTAACTCCAAGGCTGTGGCTGCTTCGGGTACAAGGGATTTGATCTTTTGCAGTCCAGTGTGTTCGTAGCGGATCATTGCGGTTGATTGTTGTTGAACAGCCTGGATGAACTGTCTCACCGTCATGGTAGGCTCTACTTGCACTCTAACGGGTACCGTAGTCAAAGTTGGCCCCGCGATCTCAGCTATTTGCCACACTGGAGCATTGCGACCAGAGACAGAGGCCGCAAACACAACATCGTGATGTCCAGTATACTGCGCCATCACTAAGGCCCAGGCAGCCCGGAGTATGTTAGAAGTCAGAATCTCTTTACTAGGATCTCCTGCAACTTTGATCGTCTGCCTTGCTCTATGTTGTGGTTTTGGCTGGTAATCCATACTAGGTAGTGATGGCCAGTCGGCCATTAGGTCACCCTGTAGTTGTTCACGCCAATAAGTTGCCGCTGCCGACTGGTCACTTTGAGTGATGTATTTGATGAAACGTGAATATGGTACTGAAGGAGGTGTTGTATAGGTGGCATCGGTAATGTTATTGTAAGTTTCGATGAGGCGCTGGCAGATTGAGCGCATAGTCCAACCATCATAGATGCTGTGATGAGCTGTCCAGACAAAGAAGCATTCGCCAGTTACTTGCCTAATGAGGCCATACCTCAAAAGTGGCTGGCCAAGGTTGATTCCTTCATCCCGGTCTTGGTTCACATACGCATCGAGGTTTGTATTCAGTCGCCACGAAATAGCGTCGCGAACTATCACCTGCATTGACTGGCCATCCTGCGCAATCAAGAGGCGAGTCCGAAGTATGGGGGTAGCATTGCTCAGCATCTGCCAAGCTTTTTGAAATCTGTCAAGGTCGATCACCGTGGCGTCAAGTGCGTAGATTTGGCGGCTAACGTAGGCAGCGGATTGTCTTGCTGTGATTGCTATCATACCTTCTTGGAGAGGCGTACATGGGTAGATGTCTTCGATTTGATCCACTGTGACCTTGCAGGTGGATGCAAATTCTGCCAGCAGTTGCCTCTCATCGAAAATCTCCTTTGTTGTGCTTGACCAGAGAGCGAATGGCTCTGGATCTGCCTCAGATGTGTCAGTTCGACTGGTTCGTTCAGCCAAAATTTGTGCCAAATCTGACAAGCGCGGGTGAGAAAAGATATCTGCGACACTCAATCTCAGCTCACGAGCTTCACTCATAGCCACAATACGCATTGCAGCTACTGAATCACCTCCAATCTGAAAGAAGTTATCATGAGCGCCTATCCTTTCCATGCTTACGCCTAGAGCTTCAGCCCAGAGTGCCTGTAATCCATGTTCTGTGTCTGTTGACGGTAGTGTTTTTGCGTCTCCGTCCATATACTCTTGTAAATTGTTGGCTGGCAAAGCTTCTAACATGTTCCTTAAGGTCCTACGATCAAGCTTACCCGATATATTTCGGGGCATTTCAGCGACAGAAACATATGCTGATGGCACCATATATCCTGGCAGTACTTGAAATAAAGACCCACTGAGCTTGTTGAAGGCTTCGCGTATTGCCTCAGTCGGGGCAAGCATGCCAGAGGAAGTGATCTCTCCAGTGCGGTACTCGCTTTCATCTGCAAAATCAATGGCTGCAACTAATACGGGCTGATCTTTTGTGCCTAGTCTTAGTAGCTCCACAGCTACAGTACGAGTACCCATCAGGTGTTGCGAGATCTGGGACTCAATCTCTCCGATCTCGACCCGCTGGCCACGTATCTTCACCTGCATGTCGCGCCGTGCGACGTAAACTAGTGAGCCGTCGTCCTTTTGACGTACAATATCGCCAGAACGATACATTCGAAGTCCACGTGGTAGATTGAGCTGGCTTGTGAAGGCAGGATCGATAATGAAAGCGGCACTGGTTTTTCTTTCGTCGTTCAAATAGCCTCGGGCTAGCTGGGGACCTTCGATCAGAAGCTCACCTGGAGCTCCAATGGGGCACAATTTGTTGTAGTTCTCTACTTCGACCACCCAGAGGCGCGTTCCAATAGGGAAGCCAATGTTATGAAGTTCATTGGTATTCGTGGTTGGTCCAGCAGCAGTAGAGAATATTGAACATTCTGACGGACCATAACAATTGAAAAGATTGACTTCCTTCATCCATGTCTTCACGACATCGATTGTGGCTGGCTCCCCTCCGAGCACTAAGGTGTGCATATTCGGCACGTCCCCTGGAGAGAGTAAACGAGCAACGGTATAGGTCATGGCAGCTGAATTGACTCCTGTTAATCGCATAAAC
Organism: Coleophoma cylindrospora; assembly: GCA_003369665.1. Lineage (NCBI taxonomy): Eukaryota > Fungi > Ascomycota > Leotiomycetes > Helotiales > Dermateaceae > Coleophoma > Coleophoma cylindrospora. The sequence continues at coordinate 1,451,898 of PDLM01000009.1, read as the reverse complement.
TCCGTCAGTTTATGCTTATCCATCCGATCTCCTTCAGACGGCACACAGCATACACCTCCCCACGAAAGAGTGGTAAAGAAGTCTTCAATCGTGCCATCAAACGTATGCGCCGCATAATTTATTTTCCGTGTATGATGGCCAAATCCATATCGAGTTCCGTGAGCCCGAATGCTTGTGCTAAGAGTACCGTGCTCCAAAACCGCTCCTTTGGGTGTGCCCGTCGTTCCTGAGGTATAGATAATCCACGCTGCATCGCTATGAGTGACTGAGGTCTTTGGGGCTTCTGTTTGAGAAGGCAGTTGATTCAAAAGACTTGAATCAACCAATAGCCGTTTCGGGCCTAGGCTAGCAAGTCGAAAATCCTGGGTTGCGTCCACAATTATCATGTTGATCCCCGTATCCCGTATGATAGTATCGAGCCGGGTTATTGGATGAGTGACCCCCAGTGGCACAACAACGCTTCCAGCCTTAAGCACTGCTAGCATAGCTACCACTGCAAACATAGATTTGTCCATACACACGCCTACCATCTGGTCCCGGGCAGATCCAAAGCCGAGCGCGGCGAGATGATGTGCGAGGCGATTAGCCAGCTGATCTAATTCGGCATACGTAAGTTTTCCATCCCAGGCTAGGACTGCCTGGGCCGTTGGTCGTGCAAGGGCCTGCTCTTGTACGAGCTCGTGTATACATTTAGATACACGCTGCGGTAAAGTTGCATTCCATTTCAAGATTTGCGTTTTGTCTTCAGTATTGAGCAGATTGACATCTCTTAGTTGGCATGTCCTCATTGAGGGATCACACAGCTGCTCAACAATGTATACAAATTGTTCCAGCACCCTGTTCATATAGGGGGTTGCAACAACGTTCTCATCGTAACGTGCTTCAATGCCAATCTCTTGCCCCAGCGTGCACTCGATGTTGACTGCATAGGCGTCGAAGTCCTCGACATCCGCCAAGACAGGTTCGATTCCAGGAAAATCAAGATGTGTGTCGCTCTCGGCGGCCGGTTGAATGACGAGAAGGTTTCGCAGGTTCAGCACCGAATCACTAAGCTCTGGAGCAAGCGATTTGATTACTTGCAAGCCGGTATGTTCGTGGTTGATCATTTCAATAGCTTGTTGTTGAATACCTTGTAAGAAGTCATTGACAGTTTGTCCGCTAGCATGGTCCAAGCATATTCTTATAGGTACAGTGGTGATTGTTGGGGCGGCAATCTCGGTCACTTCTTTAACTGGTGCACTACGACCAGAGACATTAGCGGCATATACTACGTCGTTCTGACCAGAGAATTGTATCATGACCAAGCCCCAAGCCGCTCGTAATAGGTTGGACATCACGATACCTTGACTCTCAACATTAGACAAAGAGATACGCTTCTTGAGTGTATGTCGCGGTCGTGGTTCGTAATTGGCTTGAGGAAGTGTAGGCCAATCGGCAGTTACCGAATCTCCATTGAGCTGTTGGCGCCAGTATTTGATGCTATCTGTACCATTTGTTTGGGTGAGGTATCGGATGAAGCGTGAATAGGGGACCGATGTAGGTAAATCTTCATCGTCTGAGTAAAGACTAATGAGCTGACGGCATAACAAGCGAATGGTCCAGCCATCGTATATACTGTGGTGGGCCGTCCAGACAAAGAGCTGCTCGCCAGAGGGAAGTTCGACAAGACCATAGCGTGAGAGTGGCTGACCTAGTCTTATACCTTCCTCTTTATCTCGCCGGATGTAGTCCTCGAGGTTCTTGCTGTATTGCCAGGTAATATTTTCATGTACTACTACCTGTAACGAAGTTTCTGGCCCCACAAGAGCGCGTGTTCGTAAAATTGGAGTTCGCGCCACTAACTTCTGCCATGCTTCTTTGAAGCGAAGTATGTCGATTTTATTGGACAAGACATATGCTTGACGGCTGACGTATGCAGATGGTTGACGTGATGTAACAGCAAGTAGACCCTCTTGTAACGGCGTACATGGATATACATCTTCGATCTCTTCGATAGTAACATTGCACTGCTCGGCAACTTTTGCCATTCGTTGTCTTTTCTCGTTCGAATTGCCAGTGATGGCAGCTTCCCATAACGAGTACGGCTCTGTGTCTTCGTCAATGATGTCGAGATCATTCTTTTCGCGTTCAGTCATTAAAGATGCTAGGTCGCACAATCTTGGGTTTTGGAAGATGTCGGAGACTGTTAGCGGCAGTTGGCTGGATTGTGTTGATGCTGCTACTATTCGCATAGCTATGACCGAATCGCCACCAATTTGGAAAAAGTTATCATGGGCGCCTACCTTGTCAGCTGAGATATCCAGAGCTTCAGCCCATAGTGATTGGATGACTTTTTCCATCTGTGTGGAAGGCGCCACCTGAGACGATGCTTCATCGGTCATATACCGTGACAGACTTCCAGAGGGTATTGCTTTGAGTAAATCACGTACAGCTCGGCGATCCAATTTTCCGGAGATATTGGTAGGCATCTGTGCAACCGACACAAAGATGGCAGGGACCATATAGGGTGGTAGAACTTCAGTAAGCGACTGGCGAAGCTCATTGAAAACTTTCCGCAATAGAGGAGTTGAAGCTAGGGTTCCATGCTGTTCTACTTCTCCAGGGTAGTGCTCGCTATCTCTTTTGAAGTCTACAGTCGCGATCAGCCTCATATGTATGTCGTCCTGTAGCATTGTAACCACTGCTGCGTGAGCTCCATTCAGGTGACGGACGATCTCGTATTCAATCTCGCCAACTTCTACTCTTTGGCCTCGTATCTTGATCTGATTGTCGCGTCGACCGAGATATATAAACGATCCGTCTTCATTCTGACATACCAGATCCCCTGTACGATACATTTGACGTACCGAGGCGAGACCTGTTTGTCGTTTCGTGAAAGTAGGATCCACAACGAACGATTCTTTAGTCTTCTTCGCATTGTTGAGGTAACCTCGAGCTAATAGTGGACCTTCGATAAGAAGTTCACCTGGGGCGCCAATGGGGCAAAGCTGGTTGTAATTGTGCAGTTGCGTGACCCAATGCAGTGTAGACATTGGGAAACCAATGTTTTCTGCTTGATCAGGACTGGAAAGTGGCCCGTTACATGTACAGACGGAGCCCTCCGATGGTCCATACGTATCATAAACGGCCGCTGATTTCATCCATAACTCAACTACTTCTGGTTTAAGTGCCTCGCCAGTCAATGCCAGTGTCTTTAATGATGGCACTTCGGCAGGCGAAAGCATCTGTGCCACAGTCGGTGTGAGACTGGCGAAGTTGGCGTTTGTCGTCCGTATAGCTCCAGCTAGGTTATTGACACGGTCGCTCTCGGATAGAACGCAAATACACCCGCCATATATCAAGGTTGCTGATATATCAGAGATACTAACATCAAAGGTAAAGGGTGAAAACTGCAAAGCTCTTGTCTCGGCTGATAGCTTCATTTTCTCACCCTGCGTCTTCATACTTGTGCACAGCCCTCCATGCTCTAGTACGACACCCTTAGGCGTACCAGTACTGCCCGAAGTGTAAATAATCCATGCAGCATTACGAGATGTAACTCCTGTCGGACGAGGCATCGTGTTAATTGGCAATGCCGTTAGCAAGGCGGCGTCTACTATAATCAGGTTCATATTTCGATTGAGATCAGTAAGACGCGTTTGGTGATGCAGATCCACAAGGATTATGTCGATAGAAGCATCATCAATAACAACCTCAAGTCGAGGTAGAGGATGTGTAACACCAAGTGGGACTACCACTCCGCCGGCAAAAAGTATAGACAAAATTGCAACGATAGACCATTTTGACTTGTCCATGCACAGCCCTACCTTTTTCTCGGGACCAACACCAAGACTAACCAGGTTATATGCAAGACGTGAGGCCTGGTCAGCTAGATCTTTGTACGTGAATTCACCATCCCATGCGTACACAGCCTGTGCTTGAGGCCGGGTGATAGCTTGCTTATGGAATAGCTCATGAATGCAACTGTCGATGCGAGGCGGTAGCGCTGCATTCCACTGCAGAATCTGCTCCTCGTCTCCAGGACCGATAAGGGCAATATCACACAGACGGGAGAACTTAGACGTAGTAGGACCGCATAGTTGTTGTACAAGATGTGCAAACTGCTCGGATATCCTTTTGACCTGTGACGAATGTATAACATTATTATCGTAGCGGAAGTCGAGTCTCACTTCATCCGTGCCGAGCGTGCACTCTGTAAGAAGTCCATAGCTGTCAAAATTTTCCTTTCCGAGCGGAAGCGCTTCTATCCCAGGAAAGTGGTCGGCTGCTCCTCGCTCCTCAGCCGTTTGCACGACTAGAACATTTCGAAGATCTAATGTCGGACCGAGCTTGGGCACTAAAGCTTTGATGGCTCTCAAGCCAGTATGCTCGTAATCTATCATTTTTGCAGCTTGGTTTTGTATAGCGAGAAGAAATGCAGCCATATTCTGTGACCAGTCGATTTGAATACGTACTGGCACCGTAGTAATGGTAGGCGCAAGAATACTGTCCACTTGTGGAATAGGTGCATTTCGGCCAGAGACCGTGACGGCAAAGACGACATCGTTGTGACCGGTGTACTGTGCCATGATGAGAGCCCAAATGGCACGAAGCACATTAGATGTGGTCACAACGCTCTGAGACTCGTGCTGGGGAAATGGAACGATTTGTGTTATCTCGTGTTGGGGCTTTGGTTGGTAGTCGATGCGAGGGAGCGCGGGCCAATTCGCCATTACATCTCCTTGAAGCTGTTCAGCCCAGTACGCGGCACTATCTGCCTTGGCTGCCTCTTTTCGAGCAAGATAGCGAATGAAACGAGAGAAGGGTGCTGTAGGTAATACACTACCCTCGAAATAGATGCTCGCGAGCTGTCGGTACATCAACAGCGCACTTGTTCCGTCGTACACGCTATGATGAGCCGTCCATACGAAATAGCGCTCTTTGGAGTCTTGGTCTCGGATTAAGCCATATCTCACAAGGGGTTTTCCAACAGCAATGCCCTCGTCGCGATCCGACGTCATGTAGTCCTCTAGATTGTCACTCTCCTTCCATGGGCCGCTTCCACGTACTACAACTTGTAAGAACGATTGAAGTCTTTTGCCCGTGAGTATACGCGTCCGAAGGATTGGCGTTGCCTCTGAAAGGGCTTGCCAAGCTGCCTTGAAGCGATCTAAGTCAATATTATCGGCAAGTTTGTACACCTGGCGGTCGATATATGCCAGCGGCTGTCGTGCTGTGATGGCCATAAGACCTTCTTGTAACGGTGTGCATGGATATACGTCCTCGATATCATCGAAGTAAAGGCCGCATTGCTTAGCAATATCCTCTATTTTATCCTGTTGCCTTTCGGATCCGAGTTGTGCATCTGGCCAAAGTGAAAAGGGTTCCGGGTCTTGCTCCACTTCCGTGTTGACAGAACGCTTGGCCAGAAGCTCCGCCAACTCTACCAGACGCGGATGTTGAAACAGATCAGCTACAGTTAATTGTAATTCGCGAGCCGCTTCTGTAGCGACCATACGCATAGCAACCACCGAATCCCCGCCAATCTGGAAAAAGTTATCGTAGATGCCTACTTGGCTGAAGGAGAGGCTCAACGCTTCGATCCACAACGAGTGGAGTTGGTATTGTGCCTTTGTGGAAGGTGCCACTTTATGATCGCTGGCTGATAAATATTGCTGTCGCTCATCGGGTTTCATACCCTCCAAAAGGTCGCGGACTGCACGGCGATCAAGTTTGCCGTTCGCATTCAAAGGCATATCTCCAATTGCAACGTACATACTCGGTAGCATGTACGTCGGCAATACTTGGAACAGCGATCCTCGCAGCATCTCAAATGCAAGCGACAACGCAGGAGTCGGTACCAATATCCCTGACGGTGTCATTTCTCCATGACGGTGCTCGCTATCCTCAGTAAACTCTATCGCCGCTGTGAGAATTACCTGTGATCCATTTTTGTCCTGTTCCAGTAGTTCTACAGCGACAGTTCGTATCTCAGGATATTGTGCAATCTGATATTCGATTTCGCCCACCTCCACGCGTTGCCCTCGAATCTTGATTTGCGTGTCCCGTCGTCCAAGGTGCGTAATGGATGAGTCCTCATTCTGTTTGACAAGATCCCCAGTGCGGTACATACGTGTGCCGGATGGCAGGTCGAAGTTCTGAGCAAACCTAGGATCCGAAACAAATGCAGCTCTTGTTTTCTTAGCATCGTTGAGATATTCACGTGCTAGTAATGGGCCTTCGATGAGCAATTCTCCGGGAGCTCCTATCGGGCATAGTTGATTGTAGTCCGTGTCGACAACCCATAGTCTTGTGCCCATTCCGGTACCAATAACTGATGATTTGGTTGCATCTATAAGAGGTTCACCACATGAGGAATGGATTGAGCATTCTGAGGGTCCGTAGGCATTGAGAACTGTGGTATAGCCCAGCCACTGCTCAACAACATCAGCCTTGACTGGCTCGCCTACAAGAGCTATTTGTTGCATTGATGGCACCTCCTGGGGATTGATCAGTCGTGCCACAGTTGAGGTAAGTGTAGCAAAAGTGACTCTCATCTGGCGCATAACGGCTGTCAGGTCACTCATTCGGTCGTTCTCGCTTGGTACGCACACCACGCCCCCCCAGGACAACGTGGTGAAATAATCTTGAATGCAAGCATCAAATGTATGCGCTGCAAATTGCAACATTCTGGTGGTTGAATTCATGCCGAATCTAGCGCCGTGGGCTTTTATACTGCTGCAAAGGGCAACATGCTGTAGTACCACTCCCTTGGGCTTACCCGTGCTACCGGAAGTATAAATAATCCATGCAGCATCGTGCGGTTCGGTGCTATTTTGCAGCATTTGCTTATCAGCGAGGAGAGGTAGTTCCTTCAGTAAACCTGCGTCGACAATGATCAGTTTGGCTTTTAGACTGGAAAGTCTTTCTCGCTGTTTCTCATCCACTAAAATTATGTCGGTTTCGGTATCATGGACAATGCCCTCTATACGTGCGTGTGGATGATTGATGCCAAGTGGTACCACTACTGCGCCAGCTTTTAGTACGGCAAGCATCGAGATGCCTGCAAACTTAGACTTGTCCATGCAAACACCAATCATCCGCTGCGAAGATGCACCTAGGCTTGTCAAGTATCGGGCTAACAATGTAGCTTCTGTGTTGAGCTCGCCATAAGTGAGCTCGCCATCCCATGCGCAAATAGCTGTGGCATTTGGGCGAATCTCGGCTTGCTCTTGTACCAGGTCGTGAATGCATCTTTCGATACGAGCGGGTGTACTCTTCGACCAGCTTGTAATAGCCTCCTTGTCGTACGCGCTTAGATATGATATCTCCTCGAGGCGGTATGCACCGTTTCTAGTATCAAACAACTGCTTCAGAACGTGCTCGAAAGTCCTGATTGTCCTCTGAAGCTGTGGAGTGGCGATGACTTTCTCGTCATAGCGTGCTTCAACTTTGATTACACTGGATAGAATGGAGCACTCAATTGTGAGTCCGTAACTGTCAAAGCCTTCTAGAGAGACCGGTATCGGGTCTAGACCTGGGAAATTGGTATTTTCCGTTTCGGAAGCTGGCTGAATGACAAGTAGGTTTCGTAGTTCCAGGCTTGGACCAAGCTCTGGAACAAGTTTCTTGATTACATGCAAGCCTGTGTGTTCATGGTTGATCATGTCCACAGCCTGCTGCTGCACTTTCTGAAGGAATTGGTTGACAGTAAGAGGCTGCGCACCATCTAAGGAGATTCGTACTGGTACGGTAGTGATTGTTGGTCCCGTCATATCAACTATTTGCCAAACTGGCGCATTACGCCCTGATACAGTAACTCCGAAAACCACATCGCCTTGGCCAGCGTACTTGCCCATGGTTAAAGCCCATGCAGCTCGAAGCACATTCGGCAAAGCAGAGCTTTTCTGATTGTGCATTTCTGAATCCGACAGAATAATATCGTGTGTATACCGCTGCTGCGGCTTTGGCTGATAATCAGCACGCGGCAGAGATGGCCAATTAGCCACGACATTTCCTTCAAGTTGATCTGACCAATATCTTCTACTTGCGTCATGTTCCCTGCGAAGGAGATAACGTATAAACCGAGAGTATGGCACTGTTGGGGGTAGCGGTTGGCCAAGGTAAATGGCAGAAAGTCGCTGATATATCATAGATACGCTCCAGCCATCGTATACACTGTGATGAGCGGTCCATACAAAGAAACGCTCGCCGGCATTTTGGATAAGGCCGAATCGCACCAGCGGCTGACCAAGTCTAACACCAGCATTTTTATCTTGCGCTACATAGTCACTCAAGTTCTCACTGTACTGCCATGAGATACTGCTGCGTACCACGACTTGAAGCGATACATCACTGGTATCAACACCTGCCAAAATGCGAGTGCGGAGGATAGGTGTTGTCTGAACTAAGGCTTGCCATGCTTGCTGGAAGCGAACGATATCCACAGTAGGCGCTAGTTTGTAGATTTGACGGCTCATATATGCTGTTGGTTGATGTGCAGTGATCGCAATCAGCCCTTCTTGCAGAGGTGTGCAAGGATAGATGTCTTCGATATCGTCCACTGTGAGGTCGCACTGTGCTGCTATGGATGTAAGATCTTGTCCTCGCCTTTCGCCATTGTCGACCCCGGACTTCTCCCACAGCTCAAATGGAGCCGAATCTTCTTCTTCAATCTTCTCTTCAACTATCCGTCCTTCAATCACACGTGCCAAATCGGACAATTGTGGATGTTGAAACACGTCAGCGACGGTAAGCCGTAAGTGGCGAGAAGCTTTCAAGGCCACCATCCGCATGGCCGCTACGGAATCACCCCCTATGCGGAAGAAATTATCACTAATTCCTATGTCCTGAGGACTTATACCAAGCGCTTCTGACCACAGACTCTGGATCTGGTGCTCTGAGTCAGTAGACGGGGCAGCTTTTGGTCCGTCATCGGACATGTACCGCTGTAATTCGTCGAATGAAAGTGCTTCTAACTGTGTCCGCAAAGCCCGTCGGTCAAGCTTACCAGATGCATTCATGGGTATGTTAGACATAGGGACATATAACGTAGGAATCATGTACGCAGGAAGCACCTGAGATAGTGCCGCTTGCAGTCCTTGGAAAACTCCACGCAGTTCATCTGTCGAAGCTACGGTTCCTGTCACCGCTGCCGTTGAGTTCAAAAGAGCTTGATTGGCATAGTCGAAATCCGCTGCAAAATTCATTACTGCCACAAGGCTGATCTGGGCGCCTCGCTGTAACAGTTCCACAGCAACAGTTCGAATTTTGGGGAGTTGGCGCACAATCTGATACTCAATCTCGCTGATTTCCACCCTTTGTCCTCGAATCTTGACCTGAGTACTATTGCATCGTCCCAGGTACATGAGTGAGCCATCTTTATTTTGACGCACCATATCGCCAGTGCGATACATACGACGTCCAGGGCCCAACCCCAGTTGCTTGATGAAGTCAGGGTCGATGATAAATGCTGCTTGTGTCTTTTTCTCGTCGTTCAAATACCCTCTTGCCAAAAGCGGACCCTCGATAAGAAGCTCGCCGGGTGCCCCAATGGGACATAGCTGGTTATAGTTGCCTGCCTGCACAACCCAGAAGAGTGACTTCATAGGCTTGCCAATATTCTGTGCCTCCTCGATATTGAATAATCGCCGACTGTTAGACGAGACTATAGAACACTCTGTAGGGCCATATGAGTTGAACACACTAGCGCGTCGTCCCCAGGTAGACAGAACCGCAGGCTTAAGGGGCTCACCACTCAGGACGAGAGTGGACAATGATGGCACCTGGGATGGAGTTATTGTCTCTGTCACAGTTGATGTAAGTTCTGCGTAATTAACTTCCATTCGATTTGCTGCCTCCGCCAAAGAGTTCATGCGTTCATCTTCAGATGGCATGCACACGCACCCACCAGCTTGGAGGGTACTAAAGATGTCACATAGACTGACATCAAACGTAAAAGCTGCAAACTGGAAGGTTCTGGTGTAATTATTGATCCCCACCGTCTTCGCGTGACCTGTCAAACTGGTACAGAGTGATGCGTGTTGTAATACAACTCCTTTAGGGGCTCCAGTACTTCCTGAGGTGTAAAGAATCCAGGCGGCATTATTAGGCGTTACCCCAGTCTCAGGAAGGTTCGTTTGAGATGGCAAGCTTGCAATGAGTTTTGAATCTATAACGACCAATGTTGTCGCCAGTGCATCCAAGGCCATTCGCTGCTGCTCATCTACCAAAATGATTTTGGCTCCGGTTTCTTGGACAATTCCGCTCGTTCTGGCAAAGGGGTGTGCAACGCCTAATGGGAGTACCGAGCCACCTGCGTACAAAATAGCTAGCATAGCAACAACTGTCCATTTAGATTTGCTCATACAAAGACCAACGGATTGTTCAGGTCCTACTCCAAGGCTGACTAGGTGGTGGGCCAAGCGTATGCTTTGGCTCGCTAAATCAGCATATTTAAATTCTCCATCCCAAGCGTCCACCGCGCTTGTGTCTGGTTGTGCATTGACCTGATCTTGCACCAGATGGTGAATGCACCTGTTGATACGTGGAGGGATATTTTCATTCCAGTCAAGTATCCTTTGTCGGTCTGATGCCCTGATCATCGCTACCTCATGAAGTAGACTTTTGCCGGCCAGTGGACTGCAGAAACGTTGGACTGTAGATGAAAATTGTTCCATAATGTCTTGCAAGTGCGCATTGCTGAGGACATTCTCGTCGTAGTTGACATTTATTTCGACGGCCTGGCTCCCTAATATGCACTCCACATTGAGGCTGTAACTATCAAAATCTTCCATGGCCACCGGTATCATTTCAAGCCCAGAGAACTCCTTATAAGCATCACTTTCGGCAGCCGGTTGAATGATGAGCAAATTCTGTAGCTCTAACGCAGCGCTGGATTCAGGAAGTAACCTTTTGATTGTTTGAAGACCAGTGTGCTCGTATTCAATCATCTCGACTGCCTGGCTCTGGACCTGCATTAAGAACTCTGCGACGCTCATGGTACGATCCACACTTATTCGTACCGGGACTGTTGTGATTGTAGGAGCGATAATATCTGCTATCTGTGATATTGGTGCATTTCTGCCAGATACGGTGATTGCAAATATAACATCGTCGCTTCCAGAATATTGAGCCATCACTAAAGCCCACGCCGCTCGTAGGAGATTAGACATCATGATCGCTCCGGGATCATAACCTTCCGGGATATTGATAGTGGTTCGAAGCAGGTGTTGCGGGTGTGGTTGATAGTTTGCACTTGGTAGTGGCGGCCAGTCAGCCATTGTATCACCATGAAGCTGGGAGCGCCAATAATTTGATGTAGCTGCTGGGTCTTCTTTCAGAAGGTATCGAATAAATCGTGAGTAAGGTATTGGTCGAGGAATGCAACTCTGTTGATAGATGGCAGCAAGTTGTCGGTATAGTAAAAGCGCGCTCCACCCATCATAAATACTATGATGAGCTGTCCAGACAAAGATACGTTGACCTGAATCCTCTTGGATTTGACCAAATCGTGTCAGCGGCTGGCCGAGCACCATTCCTTCCACACGATCTCGTGATAGGTAGGTCTTCAAACTCGATCCAGATCGCCATGAAACAGGTTCACGGATTACTACCTGTAGTGACTTACCACCAGGTTCCATGACCACACGGGTCCGCAAGATGCTCACTGTTGCAACCAATATCTCCCAAGCTGCCTGGAATCGTTCCAAGTTGATACTGTCCGTGAGAGAGAAGGCACGGCGCTCTACATACGCGGCCGGCTGGCGTGTCGTTATTGCTATCAGACCTTCCTGTAAGGCTGTACAAGGGTAAATATCCTCGATCTGCTTGCTTTCAACATTACACAATGATGCAATTTCCTCCAATAGCCGCTGTTTTTGAGCTAAATCTGCATCCTGATGAGATTTCCATAACGTGAATGGCGCAGGGTCGCTGTTCTCCTCGTTGCGATTGCTAAGAATTCCCGCTCGATCGATAATATCCTCCGCAAAAGTTCGACGACTAGCTGTGGAATAGAGCTCTAAAATGCTGTTTGTTCTAATAACATCAGCAGTTTTGAGCTCTATCCCTCGCTCCTCGCATCGCGTTACAAGCCTGATAGCTGATATCGAGTCACCTCCCAAAGAAACAAAAGATTGGGTATCGTCTAGTTCCTCAATCTCAATCTTCAAGACTGTGGCACAGATAGTCTTGAACTCTTCTTCGAAATCTCCTGATGAATGAACCTTTGAGGGCGACGTGGTTAACTCGGGAGATGTCCCATTCCCAGTAGCATGAGTGCCGATTCCATTCACATGGGTGCCGTTTCCATCGACACGAATTCCATTGCTGTTGGAGTTGCGGACTGTTTGGTTTGGACTTCCACTCTGATGTGTCCCGCTCCCATCAACCTGCCTCTCCGAGCTCTCCAATCCATTTGATGCCGTCATGTTGTACAAGAGAAGTCCTTCTCAACTTAACACAATCTGAAAGTCTCGAAAGTCAGGGTCTTTGAATCTCTAACTCTGGGTGCTGGGAAGGTTTCGATTGTAGCATGAGGTGAATTTCTGTTACCAAAATCTACTAAATGCTGCAAAACGGTATACAACCTCTAGGCACCTTAGGACCAGGAATGTTATTTTATGTGCTGAGGTTTTGGGCGCCATGAGGGATGAAGTAGGTCTTCGCCACAGCCACAAGGATCGTGGCATGACTACAATCTTGCAGGCGCAGGTCAGCTCAAGACTATCTGACATGACCCAGCGGTGCCTGGCGCTTCGGAGCTTCTATTTTCATATAGAGCCTAACTCATCCTCACACTTTTACCGTAGGTGAGTGGAAGGGTATATTGGTCTTAGTAGTGCTACATCTGTGCAGACCCTGTCATCACATAACTGCTTTCGATGCTATCCTAGTACTGCCTTGTACATGATGATTCCGGGGTTACACACGAAAGTAGAAGTGCTATGCACATGGTATGAGGGCTCTACGTCGTTCATCAGCCGCAGAACAGAGCGGAACTAGCAGAATCTCTTCATCTGATGACCCCTGCCTTCGGTGATGTTTAAGACACTGCCTTGACGATATTGTACATGGTTAAAGGAAGAAAAACATTTGATATGTGGTCCACATTTGCGCAACATAACTCGATACTATATGTATGACTCTGGACCACGCGTCCTTCAAAGTTTACTGTACATAGACATTCATTAACAAATAAATACAACTTTAAATTCAATTTTAACATCTCACTCCGGCGCCGACGATTTCCTGCCTGGGCTTGTTCCGAATATCAATAAATAGAGGTTCGTGTGTCTCTTCTGCGTGTGTCACTTAGTCAGCTGCGTTTTTGGAGCTTTAGGCTACTTTGTCGGAGTATGCGCTTAGTCATACGTTCCTAGGACTGTGCATAGTCACGTGAACTGTTGGTTGCATGTAAACAAGGTCAAATGGGCATTAAGAGCAGAATTTATATTTATTATATACTTCTCGTGAGGAGGGTAGGCTCCGGATGTACTAGTACAACTTCAAGTACTTGCTCGCTTAGTAATAAGTTACAGTTACTATAATTACGTATTACCACGACCATGAAGGACTCATGAGAGTAATTGATGTACTTGCCTCTATATATAGGCTCTGAATGAATAGATAGATGTCTCTTATTCTGTCTCCATGTTTATATTGGATTCTTGTACCGATGAAAAACCTCTGCGCTAGTAAAAGAGGTTGATGGGAGTCATCAAGGTTACTAAATACTCATACATTTGATTACAGGACCAAGCATCTGACTCTCCTTCCTGCTACGTCAAATCTTCGGTGCTTATATTACAAAGGATGTCGTGAAAACTTTTCATTATGCGGTAATTTATCTGTGCAATATACAACTACATCATAGGACCTCAAAAATATATAAGTAATTCTAACTAATGAAACTCACGAAAGACACTACTCCCAGACTGTTGGCATACTTGAAGGCACTCTTCTTAAAAGCCTTGAACTTAGATTAAACCAGACCTAAATAAAGCTAGTAGATTATACTACCTAGCCTTTTCGCCGAAAGTCGAATTTTATGTGATATAGCTTCAGTTATAGCACTCTAGGCTTATAAAAGGCAGCTTTTGTATAAACGCATAATCAAGGACTTTTCAACTTCCAACTCTATATGTTGATTTTGTTCAAATTTCTAATAAATATATTTCAAGATTTCGAGTTTAACAGAAAACGCTACAGAATCATATATTAGCTATATGATTCATCCCCTTAGATCTCGCTTAACTTATTGTAAGTATCAATTGATACTAAGTTACTGAAAAAATAGCTTAAGAGAAGATCCTTGAATTAAGATTCTACTCTGGATATATAAGAGGCAACGGAATACATAGTATATAGGAACCCGAAAAAGTATCTAAGAGCTGTGCAGATCACATTGCCTGTCGGGCTAGGGCTGAGGTTAGACCCGGACCGCTTTCAAGTTGGAATTAAGCTCGAAATCGGCGCCAGATCAGCTCCAATTCTAAGGCTTCTGCCTGTACAACTGATAATCTAGCCGATTTAAGACCGACTTATGCCTAGCTTGATCTTAGACTTGAGATAGGTTTAGCCTAGGTTTTAGGATTGCTTAAGCTCTGGCTTGATCTAAGTCTTTTCTATACTAGCAGTGATGTAATTTGTCTCTCAAATACAATAAAACTATAACAATACTACATTAATTATATTTGGTCAAATTGTCTATACTAGCGGTTTTTTAGAAAAACAGTTTCCTCCACCTACTCAGCTGGTTCATGGATAAATATCAGTACCCACAGAACTAATATTCTGCCTATGAAGCCACATACTTCCACTAGGTGGGAAATTCGTAATGCATTCTCATAATGCCCTGTTATACTTGATGACATAATCGTTCCAAATTCATCATTTATAATAGAAGAGAACTGAAACAATAATCTAAGAAACCGGTCTATTCGCGAGCTTACAACTTTGATATTCAGGCCCCAGTCTGCTATATTTCAGTGCCATACCTTGCAGGGTAACGTCGAATCAATTGGAACAAGACAAAAATGCTATCCAATAACATGTAATACGTGGAAGGTTCCTTCCACCGTTATGCAGACGAAGGCGTCAATACATTCGATGCAAACATCTCTTCTGTTATGCAATAGAGTTAGTTTCGTTATATCAAAAACTATTAAAAAGACAAGCATCCACTTTCACGTTTACTGTCAACCCACACGAATAGAAAATACTATATTCTGGGATATATACAGTATGCACGTAAGACCGGAATCATTCTTGTTAGACTTGGGTATAGTACTCATACTTACCTAATACCTCGGGATCCAAGTTGAAGTACGTTAGAGAACACGAGAGAGCTAAGATGTACAGCGTAATATAGTGGAATCAGAGGAAGGAAACCATGAAGATCCGTAACGCAGGAATTGTAATTGATAATGTCTGTGAGAGGCAGCTGGTCGACTGGGCTTAAAGCCTCTGACAAATCCATGTAGGCTCAGTGGTGGAGTGGTTACAAAAGCTAAGAACAAAGGTCAATACTGAAAACTGGCAATGGATTTGGAAGAAGTTCATGTCGCCATCATCGAAAGAATAGTAGGTAGCTAATACAATAGTGTTTGATGTTGTTTAGTTGGTAGTTCATCAAACCTACAAGAACAAGGATTGTCGACCCTGAAGTGTATTGGGCCTGCTGATAAGGGTCTGAGCCCAAAGGCGTACAGGTTACAAGATTCCAAAATTACCTACTGTCATAATAATTGAGATTATTGTGCCCCGCATAATCATGGATGATGGTGTAATTTTGTATAGCTGCCTCCACATTCGGTCAAGCGAAAGTATATTCGGCCCACATAGTAAAAGGAAGACTATGTGTCATTGAAAATTGATGGTTCCGATTTTCCTTTTTCTTTATTTCAAAAGAAGCTCAGTGGAACATATTCTTGGTCTTCCCAACGAAGGAAACACTCCTGTCTAAGAAGGTCCTTGTAACACCCAATTTCTATAGTACACACGGCACACCAAATTATAAAGCATTTGAGCTCTACCTACCTTCATTCTTGCATCAACAGAGCGAACGATTCCCTCCTGCCTTTGGTCAAGACTGAAATCAGATTATGCACCTCGGAGTTAGACAAATCAAGCATGTGGGAAATACAAGCTATGTATCGTCTCTAGTGCTTGTTATGTATTGTCTCTTTCGCTGTTGATTCTCTACGCTCCCTCGCCACCCTTCGCCCTTAGACCTAAACTCACCCACTATGCAATATAATATTGATCAGTGTTATGTTTGTAACGTCGAAAAGATTAATTACAAATGCCTACAGTAACTTTTAGTCGACGTGCTCGGGCAAACGACCTTCTTTCTATCACCAGATAACAGTAGCCTCAACTCCAGCAATAACAGTTCTCCATAATCACGATAAGCATCACATCTATCAGTCAAAATTCCTTATGTACAACACTGTATTAGATAGTATTCCGCGTCGTGCCTTCTGAGCTAACGTAGTCGTATTTGCAAAGACCTCCAAGTCTTCGATACGTCAGTTCACATTTCTTTTGGTCCTCTTCTTTATTTCGGCCACGGTACAAACATTGTAATATAACGGTTAGTTGACCTCAGGTAGTAGATAAGGTGGCCTCAGTGTCACGCCGTAGTGTTCTTGCGATCTTTCTGGTGACTGCCAATGGACTAGGAGCCTCAGAAGACCGACAGGGGTTACACTATTGCAAAGAAACCCGCAAATAAAGTAATGTAGCGGATACTAAGAATTCAGAAAACGGCGTGCTCGAACCATTAGAATCCGAGCGATGTCTTAATACAAAGATAGTAATACTATGGAGGACAAAGATAAAGATGCATGAAATCAGAAACGGTACTCTTATAATATGTACTAGGCAATGTGGGTCTACACTAATTCCTGTTGCATGCTAATATAGTGGCTGAAGCTGGTAGTTTTGAGCTGCTGTTGCTAAAATTGGATTAACGAGTAATAAAGTCAATGTAGGGGTATTTCAGCAGCAACTAAGTCCAGGGTGCAGTTGCTGAACCGATAACATGCATTAGCAGGGGCTATTTATTCTTGAGAAGTACTCAAATAGTTGTGTATTCCAATACCCTACCCAATAATGAGTGTGCCTTCGGAACTCTACTCATCTGAATATGCGAACTATGAATGTGCCAGTCATCCTCGATACTAATGGGTTCATACTCACCAAAAAATATTCATTTTGATTATACTAGGGAGCTCATGGTTTCCCAGTAGTCTCCTATCTATATCTTCCTACATTTCACCGTGAAAGTTGATTCTAGCTTGTTGGCACATGAATCTTTCGAAAGGGTGCCGGCGTAAACTATGATCCCGGGCTTAATGCATGCGACTATTCTGATGCAGAACTAAGGAAAGCAATCAGAAATCTGGGAGGTATGCGATATATATTTTCTATGGGGTGAATCAAGTGATGCCCTGCATGTTAGACTGGCGACAGGCTACGAACACGAGTTGCCACGAGCTGCGACTGAAACTAAAGTATAACCAAGATCATGGTATAGAATGATTCGATTTTCAATATATATACAGGATTAAAAATACACCTTAGTTAAGTGCTTCGAAACGTCCAGGGCATATGTGGCTAGACTAAGCGTAGTGCAATATCGTCCTCCACCTCGTCATTTTCATCGCTCCTTGACTTCCAAAAGCCCTACACTAGTGTATGTCTAAGCCTCTATGGATTGCAGAAAGTAAATATTAATCTAACAAAATAAAGTATCTTATGTTCGAGGTACAGTGCTCAGCACTAAGCCTCTCAAGAGCCGTGATCATGGTATCCTAGTCAACTCCAATTATATCATTTGCTATTTTTCTCTCCACTGTACATTTTCGACAGTGCGAGCAGAATTTCTTGTGGTAAAATCGCTGCAGATATTTAGCGCAAAGTATGGTGCAGATGTATAGCATTTTGTATCTCAGGGTACATTGTATTGAGCGCAGTTAAAGTTTTAGTTTTCGATATTCGAAGTGAATGAGTGCACTCAACTGCACAGACTATCAGATAAGCACATTCCTTGTTATGATAGGACTGATATAGAGTGTGACTTTCCAGTTGTAGCTAACACGAATACAATGAGTTCTTATCAGGCCACCCACCTGGTAGAGAAAACATTCAGCGATGGAATGAATGCAGGATTACGATATGCAAAATCACTTGAATATATGCTTCATCGTTGGTAGTTATAACATTCAATTGCTGATTGCATGGACAAGTTAAACTGATCCGTCTATTATCAGGATCGGTGATCTGAACTCAAGAGGACCTAAAATACTTTCTGGCTTTACAACGCCCTTCCCAAATGCGGTGATAGCTTGCTCGGCGTAAGCGTTCGTAACGGCCTGGGATGATGCAAGGTCGATCTTTAGGACTTACATCGCTGGGCTGGATATTTTACAGCCGCAATGACACGACCATCCTCCTGTCGTGCCTGAAGACCTGTATTAGCTCTAATAATGTGCTAGCGCGAGAAACCATAACAGGAGATAAAGTGACTAGAATTGATGATGATCAGTGTCCTGCAACTAAAGCTTTTATTTGGGGGATGAAAGATAACGCTCCAAATTTTCCAATGCCAGGCTGGCTTTGGCTTATTACTGTAGTTCCCCGAACTTTACCATACCATCAATTGGATACTATGTCCTACAGCGGACCTTGGTTATATCCGAATTGGGATCAAGAGTAGCAACTTCCTAAATCCAACAGCAATGATCGATTTCACAATTAAAGAATGATGACGCAATGACGTGCTGACCAGCATCTTTCTATCTTGCACCTCTGTCTAACCGTGCGCCTGATATTGCATCTGGCATCGCATCTGACTGTGCATCTAACCTTGCAAAACCCAACATTGGCCAGCTCACTAGCCATGCAACCTGAATCCCACAACCAAAAGTTAACCGACGAACATGCTTAACTTCACGATTGACGCCGAGCGTCGGCAGGGAGTGGGACAAGTTTCATTTCAGGCGATGATTAGCCTTGTACATGGCAACTCTAATAATGGAAGGCCACGCTTAGGTCTTTGAAAGTTGGCGGTTTCGACCATCTCGGCATCGAACAGGGCGCTGACTGCTCCGTCACCTCCCATAGCGCGGCCACGAAAGTCTTGCGGAAGTGGTCGTCATTTTGGACGGAACGAACTCATGAGGATCCTTTCATCGTTGTGAGTTAACGGAGGTCAACCAGGGTCTTGGGGTGTTAGATATTAGATATGGCTTGCAACATGAACGGGAGAAAGCAGATCTTCATGGGTAGTTTGCTAACTCTATAGATAGTAATACCTCAACCTAAGGCTAAGATTAAGAATGCAACTCATATACAAGAGTAAACTTATAGAATAGATGGTACGTTGGTGTAAAGTGAAGCCCAAAAATACCATCCGACCTCGGCTTATCGGTACAGAGCTTGCTGCCACCAGCTACATCTGTCATTGCTAGCATCATCTGTCATTGGCGCCTGGATATTCAGCGACATTATCTGGGAGTTATTTCCATAGACTGGGATATAAAGCAACGCATCCGTGTTCGGGTTACCAGTCTTTGCAAATGTTGTGAACCATCTCTGCATTTCGATCGCAATAGTTGCGTTGGTTGAGGACGATGTGGTGGTCGAGTTGGTTACACCATTGAAATAGGTATAAGGGATGTCATCACCATGCCAGCCCAGTCCCACATCGAAATAATACCCATGTGCGGTGGAATTGAATGCGCGATCGATATAACGGGTGTTACAGACAAACCACGAGTCGTTGATGAATGCCGTCGTGCGACCGAGCTGGGTTGTGTATGAATAGCTGCCGTTATAGTTCGGCGGATAAAGTACGGTATCAACATATGTGATCACATCGTCCGAAGCCTCGGGCAAGAGCAACTTGATATAGTTCGTGAATTCGTCCTGGCTGGTAACCAGTGGCGAGGCAAAGAGATGTGCCTCGTCGCTGTTGTGGGCTGCCATAACCTGCACCGAGTGATCAAACTTCCCTTCGGCGAGCAGGACACCCGGAAGATCCGGTATGAAAGTCCCATCAATGGCTGGGCCCCAAGTGAACGCACCCCAGTATGACCCACCCACGGTGACCTGGTTTACCTTATTCAAGACATCAAAAGGTAGCGCTTTTAGTTGATCAAGAGTCGTTATAGCGGAGCCGTTTGAGAGAATAGTTGCCCACTGCAGAGCCTTTTGGAATCGGGAATCTTGCGTGCTGTTTTGAGGCATGACCTGAAAAGCTGGAGATTGGGAAATCACTCGTTGAAAGGGAGCGCCCGAAGTTGATCCATATGCGGTGATCTGATGCATAATCGAAGATCCACCACCTGACTCCCCAAAAACAGTGACCTGGGTCCGATCTCCTCCAAAGTGATGGATGTTTTCTTGGATCCATTCTAAAGCAAATCGTTGATCGCGGAAGCCAAGATTGGAGACTCCACCTTGTGCGGTGTACTCTGGTCCGGACATGAATCCAAAAAGCCCCAGGCGATAGTTAAGGGTGACATAGATTACTCCATCAGAGTTATTGCTCATCGATTGCTGGATCAGGCCTGTGGGATCACCTGCTGCATTTTTGTCTCCAATCACAAAGCCACCCCCGACTATCCATACCATCACAGGGGCTACACCATGATCAACATCAAGGACTATCATTCGAGCGATCAAGAGGGCTTGGGACGTGAACTCACCTGTGGCATTTTCCCCTCGCAGCGTTTTGTTCATTATCGTTTGAGGAACAACTACATCTAGCAACAGACAGTCCTCCGTCTGCGTGGCAATGGGCTCCGTGACTAGCTTCGCAGCCACGGAGGTCGAATTCGCCTCGATGCCATTGAAGACTTCCAAAAAGTTAGAGTTGATCTGAGCCACCGTCTCCAAACTCGCCAGATAGGCCGGGAGAAGGGTTTGCCAGTAGGGAAGCGCCGTTGGGCAGACGCCACGACTCTGGCCATCGCTGGTGGTGCGATTGACGGCTGTAACCCGGGTCGGAGCGCCAAATCGAGGAGCATTGGCGTATTTTATGTTGGAGAAATTGTACAGCTTCGAAGCTTGCTGGTGGAGGTGTTAATGGCGGGATTTGACGTCTGTCGGGGAGACTTACATTGAAGGTCGCTTGATGGACCGAATATCCAAGATCCACGACCGGCAAGGAAGCGAAGCAAACGGCCACATTCGCTGCCGCAACGAGCGCCGAGGAAGGAATGAAGCGCATCATCAATGATACTTTTGTCGTTGTGAAGATATCCGAAGATTCCCTGAAGGAGTGGCAGGAGTCTTGACTGGCTGGCTGTCCACCACTGCGTCGATGCTCCTTATATAGGCCAATGCGAACATGGTACCCAGATGCCAGCGGTGATGGAGCCACGAAAATTGGAGTTGCACGCGCAGCCCGTCGAGCTCTTTCCTTCGAGCATGCTCATTACGTCTGCGAAGCAAGCAATGCTCTCCCGCAGCATGTCCATCATCATGGTTGCAATGCTGGAAGATGAATCGTCTTGGTCTCAGGAGGTTCAGCCAATCAAGTCCGACGAATCGCCAGACCGATGATTTCTCCGCGCTCGAAGGGATTTCTCCGAACACGCGTATTGGGGTCGAGTGCGTCGTACTCGCAGCAATACGCGTATCGGCGCACGACGCATAACCATGGGCACTGCTTGTTCGAAGTTCCTGTGCTGCAAATGCCATAATGGCTCAGGAAGATATCTTCTGCAGCTGGGGCTGAGCCTTGGCGCAATCTATGATGCCGTGGTAGGATGAGAGTGTGCAGGCTGTAGAGGCCATCTCGCCATCCACGCATCCCGACTAAGTGATGCAGATTCCTCACATGTAGCAACTCCTGCGACTTCCTACAAAAGCGCCCCCGTTGGCCCTCGTTTTCTTGCTGTGCATCTTGCAACTGTTTCTTGCTCTGCATCTTGCAACCTTTTCTTTCGAACTGCCCTCATCCCATCGACAACTAAGTTCCTCATCGAGCCAACCCCGTCGCCTAGACCCTGCGTCCCTCCTTCTCTCACGGCCTTGTTGACTGGCTACAACAGCCATCGTGTTCTACCATCACTGATCTTGCAACGACTTGACCCCCATTGTCCCAATTGATCGTTTGTCCTTGGGTGCTGCGCCCATCATGCCGGAGCTCAAAGCCATCCATGGCACCTACTATCTCTGGATGTATGTCCCCAGCATCCCCGGGTCAGCCATCGCTGCATTGCTGTGGGCCGCCGTGGGCACTGCGCTGGCCTGGAAGATGTTTCGCGCCCGCAGCTGGTTCTGTGCCGGATTTGTGGTCGGCTGTTTTTGTCAGTTCGACGTCGACGGTCCTGCAACGGAGAACGGGATGCTAACGGCGGAATAGTGGAATGTATCGGCTACATCGCGCGTGCCGCCGCCGCCTACAATACCGATAAAATCATGCCCTATGTCATCCAAAACCTGTTCATCCTACTCCCGCCGGCCCTGTTCGCGGCCACCATCTACATCTGCCTCGGGCGGGTGATCCGCCTTGTGGAGGCCGATCATCTGTCGCCCGTCCGCCCGCGACGCCTAACTTTCATCTTTGTGGGCGGAGACTTCCTCCTTCTACGTCCAGGGTGGTTCGGCAGCTTTCTCTGTCATGGCCGATAAGAACACGTTGTTTCCGATCATTGCCGAAGCTATGGTCGTGGGCGGTCTTGGGATCCAGCTGGTGTCATTCTGTCTCTTTGGCCTCACGGCTTTGGTCTTTCACCAACGCCTGAAGCGGGCCCCCACGACCGCCTCCAACAATGGGGACCAGCAATGGAGAGGAGTGATGTGCATGCTATATGGCGTCAGTGCGCTCATCGTTGTCCGCTCCATCTTCCGAATCGTGGAGTATGTCCTTGGAAGCACCGGATATCCATTAAGGCATGAGTGGACCCTGTATCTATTTGATACGATCCCAATGCTTGCGGTATCCGTGTTCTTCTTCCTCTGCTATCCCATTTGTCTGGTACGGATGAAGCAGCAGGACGGTGTGCCACTGGAGGAGAGCGCCATCTTTCGAGCATCTCTCATGCCGAAGTAGGAAGGAGAATATGCTGCGTGGAGAGCCGAGTTTTCAAATATGTCATTGCGTCTTTCTTTGGGGATGTTATGGACCAGGCATGGCTCTCGGCATATTAGCCAGAGGATAATCGGATATTTGGCGTTGCAAGGCAGTTCGGCAAGTCTCGCGTTAGAGTCAATCACCGCGAGAGGAGTTTAGGCGTTGCATATATAGAATCAGACAAATCCATCTCAGGACATTTCCTTTCACTAGTCATAACTCCAAGGGGCAAATGAAAGCATTTTATGCATATGCATAGAGTAGTTCGTCCATCAGATGCATGCTACCTGATCACCCGTGCCTGGTTCATAAGAGGCATCGTGGCTCTTACAACAATCTTCGAGAAATCGGACAACGTTCTCGCCACTATGGAGCATATGCTATAGAGGTCTTTTCCACCAATCCAAAGCGCACGCTCACGTCGACGGCTTTCTCCTCCCCTCCTTCTCCGCTCGACCCGGTCTGGGGGCGTGGGGCCCAGATCGATCAGCAGAATCCTGCCACCAGGAACACCGCAGACAATTCTCATGCTTTGCAGTAATGGTGTTCTGAATGGAGCTTATTTCGGAGATATATGGCGTCTAGCGTCTCTACGATCTTCGGCACGCGGTATCAGCCTTTCCAACGGAAACATTGCTCACCCGCCGATCGCCCGGCCACGGCGTGAACGGGACGAGCATGGCGACAGCAACGTGGGGAACGCTTGGAACTCCGCAATGGGGCCCGACGAAGCAATTCAAGTATCACCAGGAACCTCGCGAGGCATCGGCCGGGGGGTGGATCGCCATCACATCGTATTGATTTAGCGAATACGCTCGCAATGGGCCCTCGTACTACCTATATATTACGGATGGCTCAGCCCATGGCCATCCCAAAATCCACTCACCTTTGAGCTTTACCTAACCTTCTGTGTTCGTCGAAAGGATTAGACCCGATGCGCTTTGCTACCAGCGGCATCGCCGTCCTTCTCGTTTCCCTTGCTCGGGCAGCCCAGAGCCCCCTTCTCACTCCCGCTCTCTCGGATGTGAACGCAGGCGAGAGCCGTCCCGATTGCCCCCGTCCCCCGGCGCCCGAACCGATCGAGGTCACACAGCTGCCCTTACCTCCCACCACCGTCCACGAGGAGGAGGGCGGTTGTTCGGTCGAGCTCAATCCTCGCCGGACGGGCTGTATCGGCCAGTTGCCCAATCTTCTCGGCGGAAACTTTCTCCCCGACCATAAGCATGTGGTGGCTGCGGTGGAGTTCAAGGGCGCGCCCGCAGCCCCCGATCCGGCCAGCATCTACACCGGCCTGCAGTTGATCCTCGTGAAGGCGGATGGAACCACGTTTGCGAACGGCGACCCATGGAAATGCATCACCTGCGGCGTGCCCGAGGACCAGCAAATCGGCCGCGGACCGACGATGGAATATCCCCAGGCTTTCACGGATGGCACCCGCGTCCTTGCGGGCACTGACATTATCGACTGCGCGCCATGGCAGCTGTCCAGCCCGGAGTGCACGCCCGAGAGGACCTATATCTTTCCCATCCGCTGGAACATACAGCCAGATGGGTCGGGCCCCGGGGGGAATATTCGCGAGCTGCGCAAACACCCGGACGATGTGCACCTGGGCTACAATTCCATGAGCTTTTCTGGCGCCACGATTAGCCAGTTCGCATACTTTGCCCGCTTGCAGTTCAATCCTTCGCCGACCACAGGGATGCCACTTGCCCCGAGGTACGACCTAGTCAACGTGACGAGATTACACAACCCCGACAGTTCCAGCTTAGTGATGGCTGATGGCGACCAAATAAGGATGAATTATGAGGCCATCACGGTCGGCGAACTGCGTGGCTTCAGCGGGCGCGGGAACGAGGTAACGTATGTCGGCTATCCGTGGGAGTCGTGCAACATGGATGTATTCGCGGTCGACCTCACCACCGGCAAAGTTCGCCGATTGACCAGCCACCCCGAATATGTGGATCCCGTTGATATTTCCCCCGATGACCAGTGGGTCGTCGTCGAGGATACTCGGGGTACGGGCCGACAGATGTTTCTCAGCGCGATGCGTGGCATTCCACCCATAATCGACATGGTCGTTACCGGTGCGGTCTCGTCGACCCGGAACAACGGACAACGGAGGTTCTTTCAGCCGTGGATGATCGACCGCTATGGTGACCGTGGTACCTACTTTGGCCAGCAGATCAACGCAGCGGGTGATGGCAGCCCGGGTAGCGTCAACGATCCCGAATGGAACGCAAGGGCTGACCCAAAGTGGTCGCTTGATGGAACCCGCATCGTGTACTCTCAGCAGATCACTCTCCCACCTGCCTGTGGTGGCATCAATCCGTTGCCCTGTCCTATCTCGACCGAGCCTGGCGGTCGGGTAGAACGTCTGATGGTGGCTCACCTCACTAGTCGTCCGCCAATTGCATGGCAGCCGGTTGCCCCTGTCTCCGATATAGTTCCTTGGGGCGTCCCATATGAACCTGGCAGTTCGGCTTCATGGCCAATTTCTGTGGAGGAGAGGAACTACAGTATGGTAGGAGAGGTATCAGGCTCTGCCGAGATCAAGATCCGTCAGAACCGTGAGAAGACCCACATTGTCTCGGTCGCAGTCATCTACCATAACTTCTCCAACGACGGCGACAATGTCATCGCCGGAATGGAGGAAGTCTCTGTTCGCTACCCAACACCAACTACAGTACATCTCGACTGGGATTCAAATCTCACATCCACTGGTATAAGCTATAGCACCAAGATGAGTAGTCCGGACGGATTCCATTTACAGATTGATATGATGACAAATATATTGGAAGCTAATGGTACTTTGACGACAAATGTGGACGGAATTACCTACTTACAACCCGCTAATGGAACCTGAGGTGTTCAAATGAGCGGACTAGGTCTCCAGAGTAAAGAGAAGAGGAGAAGGCATAGCTT
The DNA here is from genome assembly GCA_003369665.1 of Coleophoma cylindrospora. NCBI lineage: Eukaryota > Fungi > Ascomycota > Leotiomycetes > Helotiales > Dermateaceae > Coleophoma > Coleophoma cylindrospora. The sequence continues at coordinate 1,425,905 of PDLM01000009.1, read as the reverse complement.
TCTATGAAATCTGTTTTTCGAGTTTAGTCCGTTTACTTAATCATTTATCGGCATGTAAGCTCTTCCGGGACATGTTGTGCACATAATAAAATGCACCTCAAGACGTATCGAGCAAACTTTGGTTTCTCAACCTTGTCAGGCCATTTACTAAACTAGGCACATGGACCTTACGACGAAGCTCACAACAGGTGGTATCAGCTGGAGATGGAGGGCGTCTCACATTCCACTACTAAAAGTTTCGAAAGGCTTCCTTTAGTACTGACGAGAGCTGGTTCTTTACAAACGAGTGGTGAGTACAACGGAAACATAATTTTAACAAAAAAGACACAGTAAACATCAAGCCTCCCTCCCTACTTGATGTCACTCACGAACAAAGGCAGCGAGTGAGTTCAGTAGTGGAGTAAGTGATTGGTTAGAAGTTTTGTGGGAATAGCTTCAAATTTCCTATTTAGGACTTCTGCTGCTACTGAAGATAGAAGATAGTGTTGGTGATCAGCATAGCTGGGAGATCAGAAGTTAAATGTCGGTCTGGTTGAATTATTATATATTCCTCGATTCTACTCAGGTTAGTACTCAATTAAGGAAACCAAGACTATTCAACATATGAGGAATCGAGCACCGGAGATATTTTGCAAAAAGCAAAGAAAATTAGCGGTGCACCTTCACAAACTCTCCGCCGTTTTCTGGAGCGTCATATTCCATGCACCATTTCCGATATCTCTCATCGGTCTTCTTGCTGTTCAGAGGTGGTATACCGTTTCTGTAAACACAATGCCATGCGTCTTGATTCCAACCTCTCGCATCGATATCCGCGTGCTTAGTCGAATCGAAGGTCTTCGGGAAAGCACTTCGGTATGCAAGCGACAATGGGCTATGCGCCCTCATGATCCGGTGCCGGTCGTTCATTTCGTTCAGTGTATCGGGTCCTTTCACGTCATCGAGTAACAATTTCTTGAGTTCATTCTCGTAAGGCGAGTTGCCATGCAGCTTGTCTGTATATCAAGAGCTGAAGCGGTCCAGGCGGAGCATATTTGCTGTTTTCGACGGCATGAGATCCAATATGCGCTTTACCATCATGAAGAGGTGGTCAAGGCGCTCCTCGATTCGTTTATCGTAATACCAACCTGGCTCTGCCCGCGATCCATAAGGTGTTGTTCTCCTCATGACCCTTTGTACTGTCATAAATGTCTCGCCCATCATCAGGTTCTCCCGTTTTCCCTTGGACATCTCCGTAGAACGCATTGTAGCCTTCTTCACGTTCCGGATTTGTAGGAACAGCGGGAAGATAAACTCGTAGTCACATTTTGCCCGTGAGATTTCTCCTCCCCATGGCAATACATCGGCCTTGTTTTCGATCGGACACTGGGGCTGAGCATCGTCAAACCAGCTCGTGTTCATCGTAGGTGTGAAAACCACTAAGAGAGACAGAAACCCCTTCGCCACCTTGAGTATCTCAACAAGGACTCGAACTTTCTTGTAAAGACAGATAATTTGGGCACTATCTTTTCTATGCGGAGCCGAAATCCGAATATGAACGTTCAGGTTATGCCAAGGTAGGTCACAGAAGCCCCTGGAGATGGCGTCTGGTAGGTCCTCTAGATCCCGTTGCACTCCTTTAGTGTTTCTTGCTTTTATCCACGATTTGTATCGATATTCTAGTCTGACATATATTATGATCGTGCTATCGTTGTAACCAGAAGGTACTTCGGCGGCTACTTCTGCGTAGATTTTGCAGCTCGTAAGAAGGATTTCCTGGTCTCGTGAGAGTTTATTTGGTTTCCTAGGAAGTAATCAGCCGATATGCAGCTGCGGTGAGAAGTGCTTCTATATCATTGTCCAGACTTCTACTAGTAGACGGGAGAACATCCCGAGGCTCGAATCAGTTACGTCTATGTTGAAAACCAAGCAAAACCCTAATATAGAGTTAATATAGAGTTAACGTATTATCTCTAATAAATTAGATATTATTAGGACGAGGGTATTATCATAAAAGGATTGAGTATTGCTGATATGCCCTTGATGATGATAGTTAGCTTATATAATCTAAAGCCTATATCAGTGCCTTTATAATAAGGATTTAAACTTAGTTTAAACCTAAGTTAAACCTAGGTTAACTTTGATTTGACCTTAGTTTGACCTTGGTTCTATAATAGTCAAGGCTCTAGCTATAGAATAACTAGAGTACTCGAGGGTTAGGTTGCGTTAGAGAGATAAGTATATCACGAAGATAATTGAGTAAAGATATTATTATAAGTAAAGAACTTAATTTGAGTTAAGTATAAAGCTCTTAATCTAAGGGAATATTATTTTACTTATATAGACCTTTATGCTAGCTAGATCCTCTAGATCCTGACTATAATCTCTATGGTCCCTAGGATCTATTATATGATACTAAGTACCTTATAATCTCTACTTATAGTTCTCTATATATTACCTAATACTAAGCTTTAGGCTATAAGTTATTATATATTTATAATAACCTTAAGGCCTTACTATAAGTTAGTCAACTCTATATAGACACCGCATCTATACTAGCTTAATACTATAAGAACCTAATATCAACTCAGTGTTAGCTCAGTGTTAGCTTAGTGTCGACTTAGTGTCGTCTCCCCAACGAAGAACCCTAAGTCGACACCATGTTAAGATTAGAGGTTAAGTCGGTGTTAGACTGAGGTTAAGTCGGTGTTAGACCTATGTTGACTCAGTGTTAGACTTAGGATCATAAATCACGTGACTAATAATAATAATAATTTTCTCTAAGTCCCTTCGAGGCTATATATAATACCGTATTAACTAGGTCCTCTAGAGGTAAATTTAAGTTAAAAGAACTATTATCGAGTTGTTTTTATCATAACATTGATATTAAGACCTAGAGAGACTTAGCGAAATTAAGCAAAATAATCATATGACTAGTCACGTGATATTATTATAATTCTTACCTTAATTTTTTCAACTTTTAATTTTTTCTATGTATTATATTTAACACCTAACACTAGATCCTAACACCTGAACCTAACTCAGACGCAACCTAGAGTTAACCTAGAGTCAACTTAAAGTTAACTTAGTATTAACCTAGTATTAACTTATAAACTGATTTAACTCTAAGTTAATCCTAGGTTAACTTAGGGTTGACATTTAATAGAAAAGCCTCTAAGAAGTTTAACTTTAGTTCAACCTTAGGTTCGAATCTCAGTTAGTATAGCTTATAAGTCACTAATGCTAAATCTAATTCAGGGTTCAAACCTAAGTAAAGCTAGAGTCAAGGTTCAAACCTAAGTCAAACAAACCTGAAGGGTTCAAACCTAAGTAAAGCTAGAGTCAAGGTTCAAACCTAAGTCAAACCTGAGTTGAACTTAGTCATGTGACTATAAATATATTTTAAATTTTTATCTAAGTTCTAAGTATAAGGTTATATATCTATAGACTAGGTAGTATATATACTTTTAGCTAAAATTTTATTTAAGCTTATTAGATCTTTTTTTATATCACTTATTATATTATAATATATTTATTTTTATAAGACAAGAAAATATTAGAATAATTATCTAATATATTAAAATAATCATCTGATATATTAAAATAATCATCTGATATATTAAAATAATCATCTGATATATTAAAATAATCATTTGATATATTAAAATAATTATCTGATATTTATATACTACTTAATAAGAATAAAATAAATCTAAATTAAAGCTTCTTTATCTATTATATAAACTACCTAAGCTCTTGATTAAATCCTTCGGTCTTCTTTACCTCTTAATACTATCTTCGAAAAGGCAATATTTATATTCTAAGCTCGAGTCTATATAAAGAACTTTTATCTCTTGAGAATTATCCTCTTTCTCGAATCATAGTTATCTCGATACCTCTCTCTAGCAAGGGCGATAACGATAGCGATAGTAGATACCTTATATCATAAGTTATATAATAAGGGCAAGATTAAGGGTAGGTAGGATTAAGGGCAATGATGATTACCTATTCTATATAAGGCAAATTGATAAAGTTCTTATTATTGCTAGTATCAGAATACTAGGTAATCATCTGATATATTAGAATAATCATCTGATATTCATATACTGCTTAGTCAATTATTAATCATTCCTTGGTTATCTATTTACATTAGTGCCTTTATAATAAGGATTCAAACCTAGTTTGAACCTAAGTCAAACCTAGGTTGACTTTAGTTTGACCTTGGTTTGACCTTAGTTTGACCTCGGTTCAACCTCGATTCAACCTCAGGTTCGAATCTAAGTTAGTGCAGCTCATAGGTCACTAATGCTGAAATCTGATTCAGGGTTCAAACCTAAGTCAAGCCAGGGTCAGGGTTCAAACCTGAGTCAAACCTGAGTTGAACTTAGGTTGAACTTAGTCACGTGATTATAAATATCTTTTGAAACTTTCTCTAAGTTCTAAGTATAAGGATATATATATATATAGACTAGGTAGTAAATATACTTTTAGCTAAAACTTCGTTTAAGCTTATTAGATCTTTTTTTACGTTGCTTATTATAAAGTTATAAGCTAAGCGAATTTTATAATATCAAGTCATGTGATTTTATGAACTTGAAATCTTAAATCTGATTTGAACTAGAGTTGAACCTTAAATCAATTCAAACTAGGTTCGAACCTTGAATCGATTCAAACTAGATTTAAACCTTAAATCGATTTAAACTAGATTTAAATCTAATTTCGAGTTTAAACCTAGTTTGAACTTAATTTGAACTTAGACTTGAATCTAGCTTAAGGTTTGAACTTAGTTCAAGCTCGAGTTGACTCTTTATAAGAGAGCCTTTAAGTACTTTCTAAGGTATAAAGGGGAAGAAAGGGATTAGATCAAACCTTTTCTCTCCTCGTATAATTCAAGAGGCATTTATATAAATATTTTGAGCTATACTATTACCTAGTTACCTGAAATCTAGTCAACTAATAGAAAGTTATTATAGTATTATTCATGTTAGTGATTCTATAATAGGAAATCACGGTTGCCTAAACGAGGAATTCCTCGCTTACTGCCCTGGCTGCTATAGTAGCCGGGGCAACGCAGCTGCTAGCGTATGGTCCTCCAAGCTTAGGTACATCTCTCGCTACTCTTTCCAAGTCCTTTTTCCGGGCTCCTATCTACATTATGCCTCGGCCTCGACCTCACCGCAATCTAACGATAATCACATGCCTCTTCAAATGTCCGAAATCAGGTGGTCTGTTTCCTAGTACGTGCCCTTTCCACAGTCTAGTTCTTACCTGTTGTTACACTCTTAGCTTCTTTTATAGACTTCTGGTCTTTTTTATTATAGTAATTAGCCACAAAATAGGGTCTGATTTATGAGATAAGGCTAGAGCATGTACTACACTAGCACGTGGCCTTCGGCTACGCTTTCTTAGACAATATAAACACAAGCGTCCTGTAGTTATTTAACCCTAGAGTATATTTGTTCTTTCAATTTTTTTTTTATATTTGATTATAGTCACAAAATCTTAATTAAATTCACATACGTTCATTTAAGATATCTACTTCTCTTCTACCGCAGTATGCCTTCTAACCTACGATACATTAGATCTGTATATAGTCTATTACCTATCTTCGCCGATTGCTTCTTCCTAAGGAGAGTCTATATCCTCCCACTATTTGTAAATTTCTATATTACTAACGATCCTAGGTCAGCTGAAACTATACTTCCCGATGGCATTGTAATATGGCCAGACCTTTCGGCGATGCCGCGTGCTATGATCTTTTGAAGCCGTTATTAAGGTTTTGGTAAATTCTACCCGACGCTTTTATTTGAGAAGGCGAGGCCACCAGCCACTGAGAGTAGACTCTCAACCGGTGTGCTAGTTAGGTAATTACGAAATACGTACGTGCTATAGCTACGGGTGCCTAGCTCAGTAAGCTTATAGAGTCCTATTGCCGCGTTACCGTTTGGTCGTTTAACCATGTGCTAGAGATCTCTAACGAAGTCACCGATTTGGATGGCCTAGGACGAATTAAGCAGCGGGTTTACTTAGAGCGACCCGAGCCGAATACGAACTAGTAGTGGGAGAAGTTAGTTACAAGGCGGGCTGATTTGATAGTAAGATAATTTACACGGCCTCGATCTGCAATTGTTGCATATGGAGGAGTGGATCTGATGAGGAGCTTTTCCCGTTAGGCTATTTAAGGCATGGTCTTAAGCTACGCAATATAAGAACGTTAGATTTAGCGTAAAATTCTCGATTCTCGGCAAAGCCGAAAGAGCTTAGGGATTGCATACTAAACGATTCCTAACTTCCTAAGTCGATCATCCTGCTATAATCGCGGCCAGCAAAGCGGTCGAAGTTAGAAGCTACATGCCACGTTCTACTGCAAGGATAGGGGTTGATCGGATTTCACTTGAAAACGCCTCTACTTACTAGATGCAAAGGCACTCCAGGAGACCTACGGAAGCTAAGAGTGACAAATCTAGCTTTACCATTGCTCTTTGATCCTATTCATTTATAATATCCTATATAGTCGGAATCTTGGATTTTTCTGATGTGATCGCGCTTGGGGCTCAAAATCCACTACTTATCTACTCTCCAAACTACAATCTCCTAATATTTAAAGCAGAGAAAATTGCAGCGAGAGGTGAAAGTAAGTAAAAAACGATGCCTATATGGCGAACGGTTCTAGCCTGACAATCTTGGCCGCAGCTAAAAATTATGTGTTAGATGATGAACTATTAGTTCTCCAAGAATGCTGGGTCTGGTTAGATAGGATTTGGGCAAAGACATCTTGGCTAGGCGTATTAGACAAGCGTAGTACCCTTTATTGGAATTCGCGATTTCGCTCCGGGGGAGTTTTAACACAAGGGAGAGGAGGATCACTCAGATAGTTATGGGACGCTCTATTTCGAACACTACCTACTAGTGCTTTATGGCTCTTAGCAATGTCCACCATCTCGGCGTAGAGCGTCTGGAGGATCATCTTATGTATGATGGGTCCGGACGGCAAGGCGTTGTGCTCTAATGCCCCGAGATCCCAATGCAAGGCCTTGTATATAGCGTGAGGCTCTAAGCAACGGACCGCTGGATTGCTCTTGGAGATAGGGCGTGGTGCTAGCCCACTGCTTGAACTTAGGACCGCGTACAATTTCCTGAATACGTGCCTTTTCCCATTGTGTGTAGCTTAGCTTGTTTTAGGCACTAAGCGTGAGGTCTTAAACTAGAATAGTCTTGTTATAGACGTGAATTGATTGCGAGGTAGGTGGTGCATCGATTCGATTTCGGTTGGACATAGTGGTGAGGATTTAGCTTGACGTCCCTGCAATGGTTAGCACTGCGCGTTTATTGAGCACGGTGATACCTGCGACTATAGAGCTGAATTTTGCGCTGGGTCTTTGCGATCGAGAGATAGCGAGAGGGGGACCTATCGTTGCAAAGTTAGAGGCATAGACGACGGATTGTAGATAAAGACGGCCTGCCATGGAGATGTAAGAGAAGTAAGACCCGCAAGTGCGCACTTATCAATCAGCCACAGATCAGACGCGATTTGGCCGTGCACTAAGTAAAGCAGGCCTTCCACCAATGATAGTATTTACGCACCAGCTTGGTGGTCCTCTCTTGTATAAAGCTTATGCTCTACTCTATTTATATTGAAATCTCGAGTCTTGTAGTGACTCGAAGCTAAGGAATACCTAAATCTATTAATTCCGTCCCATTGTTCGGCTCTGTCTATTATTCACCTTAGGCTTATTCCTTACAAAGCATCTATGCAGAGGAGTGTCGTGAACAAGCTGCTGAACCATTTTATCATGCGTTTTCACGTTCTGGCCATCCGCGTTATCGCAAACTCGAGCAGGAATTCGTGTGATAAACAGTAGTTATCCGCTGGATTTTGACATCGCATTGCTCAAAGCGAGAGTTACGGTGCTATGCCCGAACTCCCACAGATATTCTCGAGCCGTGAGGGAGTCACTCAGGAGGTGAGGTCGTTGTGATGTTTCCCAGATCAGTTTTGACGGCTAAGACTTCACATGCATCTGTCCTCATCCGCGTCTCTTTACAACTCGACCGAAGTCTTCATTGTCCAGTCCCATTTCTCGCGTTCAAGTTTAATCATTCTTTACACTAGTAGTAATCCTCAATTAATGTTCGTACCTACACTGCAAACTGTACCACGATCCTTGAGAAAGGCAACGCATACTTGCGTAATGTCTGCTTGCACTTTCCTTTACCTCAAGAAATGGAAGGAGCTGTTGGGCTGGAAGGTGCCAGTGTGCACGACGGCTATCACCTTTCTCCCGCCTCACAAATCCTTCTCCTTTCCTCTCTTCAAGTCTACGTTCTGGGCTCGTAGCAATGTCTTCTAAAAACCTGTGGCCAGCAGGCGGCATTATTGCCACACTCCTCTCCCCCTTTATACCAGCTATGGGCACCAGGCTGGTCCACCGCGCGCGGCGTGTTCGGTTTGTCGGTCCACTTCTCCACTATTTCTTCCCCGAGGAAGAAGGCACTCATCCTAATCAGCGGGATGGGAAGCCTCAGGTTGGTCTCGATGCTGAATCTATTGTCCTGCTGTGTGGTGCTCTGCGTGACGCCGTGCAGGAAGGTCTTGAGGCCGTTGGCGTCGATTCTGAGTTGACCGCTGAAATTCGAAGGCAGAACACGTTGCTTCAACAGCTCGTCGATGTCCTAGAAGGGATGCGGGAGGATGCAACGAGTCGTCATGTCGATACCTACACAGTCACAAGCACCATCACGCGAGCTCGCTAACTGTTGGTGTAGGCGGCCATGGTTTCAACAACCTGGTCAGCATCAGCGATGGGCTTGCACTTCTACGCAGTGCTGATGACGAGTAGCTCTTCAACGAGTGAAACCAAGACAAGCCCAACCAAGGACACCTCATCCTAGCCAGGCAAGTTTGATCCCTCCGAGTATGGGATAATCATTGACTCACGCTCATCAAAGGCTCGCGTCTTTCCGTGGCCTGCCACAGAATCGCTGCTCTTCTTGTACAAATCCAAAATCTTATGCTGCCTTCCTCCATCAATCGATCTCAGGTGCTTTTCGAACATGTTTTGATGGGACCAGGTATATAGACAAGATCTGGAATTTTGTGACGCTCGGGAGGCGGGTGTATCTGGAAAGACAAAGCCAGTGGAGAGTATCCGTAGTAGTAGCAGCCCCGGCATGACCGACAATTGCGTAACTCGAAAACACCTGAAAATTGCTTCGGGCTGGCGTGAGTTACAATTTGATCGATGTTGTAGATAAACTGTATAGCTTTGGGGCATAGTTATGTCTCAATGCTTAGAGTACACCCCGTTTTTGACTCAAAGGCTGCTCGTACATCCCTCTGCGAGACTATACTATCATTAAGCCGCAACACAGGATCTCGATGAAAGATCTGCTCATTCGACAGCCTGTTCCCGTGTCTTCGTCCGTAGTTTCTCCAAACACTCAGAACGATTCTTGTCTGATCCCCGTCGCTCTTCTCTACGTGTACTTGGTGGTCAGTCTCACAGAAGTGACACTTGAAAACTTCGGATTTCTCTGAGCCTACTGTCATGCTCGCGACGGCTTGCTCGAAGGTCTGCCATCTCTTATCAATGATTCCCATAGTGCTACTTAGATGCAGGCACGCGTTCGGGATGAAGAGGCGCTTCATCAGCGCCACTTCTCGACCTAGCTCCGCCTCCGCCTCTATTCGACTAGCTAGTATGAGTTGACCGTCCACTAGCTGTGCCTCGTTTGTTCGAGAAATGCCGTGGTGATCATGACCGCTCATGTCCAAGAAAGATATAGGCAACCCGTGACGGGGGCCGTGCTCGGAGGCTCGCAAGATTAGATCGACCACTCCACGCCTCACCCGAACATACTTCTTGTCTCCCGCTCGGATAAATTGACTGTATGATAGGAGTACATCCGCAACTGTGTGACGGTTGGCACGCGGACAATTGTACTGGAAAAATTCCATCTTCCGCCAGCGATACAGAAGGCCGCAGGAGCGGCACGTCAGATATTCCGGGTGGTCAAGTTCCAGAAGTTGGAGAAACCGTACCTTGGTAGTCCGATCATCATCAAGCGTCAAGTCGAGGTGGGAATTGAGAAGAACGCGAAGCCGTCGACACGAGAGGCTGAGCAGGACCTGAGCCTCTTGGTTCAGAAAGCTCGCGATTGTGAGGACTAGTTCGTTGGGAAGATCGAGGAGTGGATTATAATCACAACGGTCTTGTTGCTCTGCTGTGTCGGCAGTGTCCTTTTGGGCGCCTTCTTTAGTTCTTGGACACTTTAGGGATATCTAACTCTTTTGATGAGACTTACGGTTTGATGACTCTTCTTCTGTATAGAGGCAAGAAATCGAAGCAGCAAAGACCATCTGCTGCTTCTAGGCCCAAGCTGGCCACCCATCTGTTGGCAAGTCTTAGGAAGTAGGTCAGTGATTTTAAAGGTTGAGGGCAAACGTGATGAATTGAAGCTATGCAGATAATAACTACGGCATGCCAAGCCCTAAGACGGCTAGGAAGACTAGTGGTTATTTCATGTCGTCCGACGGCTGCGCAATGGGTATGTGACCGCTCATGTACTAATGTCTAATTATCTCAGACTGCGCAGAAGGAGGAGCCTGCAGGAGTGGGAGTTGGAATTGGGCGGTGTTTGGCTAGGAAGAAAGGAGGGAGGGTCATGGTGTTTGGTTATTTGGTTATTCAGGTTGGAAAAGTCTCTCTCTTGCTGGACGGAATCCTGCGTCCTATCGCCTGCAAATAACCAATAATTCTTGGACCTCAAAGGGCCCGCTTTCAAAATTCTTATTTACGATGTGCGCATCGCAGGATCTAGCCTTTTCTAGAGTTGGCTTGCTGACCTAGCTTCGCGGCTCCAGGCTTTGCTTTAGTGCTTAGGTAAGGTACATATGGAAGCACCAGTGGGGCGTCAGAATTCTGGGTCACCCCCCAAATTAGGTAAGCCGGCCCCTACCAAAATAAAAACAATATTTATTATTTACATTAATTCGAACAACAAAATGGCTACCTCAACGCGTTTAAAATACTACCCAAGGACGCCAAATTGATCGCAGAAGGCCTCTGAGTACATACTCTATATTAACCAGAACACGATTCTTCGATGCAATCGATCGTAGTAGTGGATCGAAGTCCCTCCGTCAAATTGCCCGCGATCAAGACCTACCACGCGAAATAGCCCGACGATGGACCCATGAACGAACGATCTTAGGTTCTCCTTCTTATAGGGGAACTAGGAAGCTTTCAAAGCGGCTAGGGGCACTATTAAAAGTCTCTCCTAAAGCCTTTAAACGCCTTATTAAGGCTGATAGATCGGTACGGGAACAAACTCTCACTAGACGAGTTAAAAGAGATTACTCAGAAGGGGTGGGCACAAATTTCAATAGAAGAGATACGAGAGCGCATTTTAGAGATACTAGGAAGATACAAATTACTAGTAGAAACAGGCGGTGCACCTATCCAAGGTCTTAAATAGTAATGAATTAATATAGTTTATATTGGTTTTGGCGATGCTGGCTTACCTAATTTAGGGGGTGACCCACGAATTCTGACACCCACTGGTGAAGCGTTGTTCTTGAATGCATTATCGGCAAGTGCCAAGGCTAGCATAAAAGTGACTCCATAACATGCGAGATCCTCTGCCTCGTAAAATGCAAACACTTTGTGGGAATGAGTCGGCTGATAAGGTAGAAGACTAAATGTGGAGGGGAATCTCACTTACCTCTTTCTCTTTCCGCCAGACCTCTTAACACGCTCCAGGTTAAGCTTCATAATGACGATAGGCGGCCGCCCTTTCATCCGGGGCGGGAATAGTTGGAATTTAACGTCTTTATACTGTACCGGAACTCCACAAGTGCTGTGGGTCAAGTGGCGGTACAGCTAGCAAGAATTAAGAAGGGCGAACACTGAACCCTGAGGCGCTCGTGAGGAAAAACCTCTGTATCGCGCACCTAGTGTGCACCTTAGAATAGATGCCGCAACTTGCTGCCATTGTACTTTTACATCCCCTGAACAAGCAGCCATTTCTGCTACCACACCTCTTCAGCAAGCAGCTAGTTCTACCATCACACTTCTGCATCCTTCGAACGAGCAGCTATTCTTGGTACATCCTATGAAAGAGGTGCCAGTTCTGCTGCCACACTACTTCCAACAAGGAGCCATTTTTGATGCCACACTTCACAGGCAGCTGCCACATTCTTACACCCTTTCAACGAGAACCTATTCCTGCTACCACACCTCTTTTAACGAGCAGCCAACTCTGCTGCCACACCTCTATCAAGTAGCCAGTTCTAGTACTACACTTCTTATAAGCAGCCAGTTTTGCAGTCACACTTTTACATCCTTCGAAAGGGAGCCATTTCTGCTACCACACCTCTTTTAAAAAGCAGTCACGAACTTGCATAATTAATCCATAGTTCACGTCTTTGTAGTTTCATTCTAGGGCCACGTTGTCTGTTGCCTAGGATGTCACTATGGATTAATTATGCAAGTTCGTGACCAACCTATTGACCTCCAAATTTTTTGCAACTTTCGTTGCGAGCGAATGATTTTCGAATCGCAAACAGTTTCCCTGTTTCAATATAGCGGATGAATAATGCAAATACGTAGGATTAGAAATTAGATTAGTCTGCTCCGAGGGAAGGGAATTCATTTGGGGTGAAGTCAACGCTTTAATAAGTCATGTTTATAACTAGGTTCTTTTGACTTCTACTTCGCATTTGCCTCATAAAATATCAATTACTCTCACTTTTCCTGAGGCTAGATGCGCAAACCTTTCCTGCCCTCTAAAGATGACTCCTTGACTACTGAACAACTTATGATTGAGGGCAATGGCATAAAAATGAGTGGTTTATTGGAATGAGAGATGAAGGAGTAATGGAGCGGAGTGACGAGGGAGTAAGTGAGTACTAGGTCGAGGAGGTGAGGAGGATAGAGTGAAGAGTTGAGGAAGGAAAACTTGAGAGTCGAGGGCAAAGCGGAGGTAGGGAGCCCGCGGTTTTTATGGGTGGTTATGTTCCGCCATTTCTGGTGGTAGGAATGAAGTTAGAAGAATGGTACTTTGGTTAAAACGGCGATGCAGGAAACAAGTAGAGAGGCAGCGTAAAACAGCGGGCAGGTTCCTGCCAAAAATGGCAGCCAAATCACTAATATCTAGAGTATAATAGATACTGCTACTTTCCATTAAAGGTCAACTCTAAGAACAACCTCATAATAATTTTTTTAATTAAAATATACTCTTAGCGAACTTAGCTTATAATATATTACATGACCTCGAAGGGACTTAGAGAAAATTATTAATTTTATATAATCATGTGACTTGTAAACCTAAGTCTGACACTAAGTCAACCTAGGCCTAACACTGACTTAACCTTAGTCTAACACTGACTTGACATCTAACCCTAATATAGCATCGACTCAAGGTTCTTTATTAAGGAGATAATGCTAAGTTGATACAGTACTGCCACCTCATACAGAGCTCAAGTCGAGCTTAAATCAGATTCAAGCCTGACTCAAGCCGCAGCTTGATTCAGGCATAGAGTCAGCTTGAATCCGACTTCAACTCGACTTAGACTCGACTCTAGCCTGACTTAAGCTGAGGCTTCATGATCACGTGATAAACCACGTGATTATACAAAATTAATATAAAGTATTTTAGTTTTTATATACTTGATAAGCTTAGTAGGTAGCAACTCCCTCAGGGGTAGATTTAATTAAAAGACGCTTTCTAAAGCTAGATCTTTAATAGCATAGATATCAAGTAGGTATAATAGAGTCTAAGCGAGTATATATCACGTAACGTAAACTTTAATTTTTAGAAAAAGTTCGAATTTTTGAAATTTGTTTCTTAGTTTTTAAGAGACTTAGAAGAGATATAAAGCTTATATCTACTACTTAGAGGCCTTTCTATTAAATGTCAACTCTAAGTTAACCTAGGATTAACTTAGAGTTAAATCAGTTTCTAGGTTAATACTAAGTTAACTTTAAGTTGACTCTAGGTTAACTCTAGGTTGAGTCTGAGTTAGGTTCAGGTGTTAGGATCTAGTGTTAGGTGTTAAATATAATAGATAAAAAAAATCAAAAATCAAAAAAATTAAGGTAAGAATTATAATAATATCACGTGACTAGTCACATGATCATTTCGCTTAATTTTGCTAAGTCTCTCTAGGTCTTAATATCAATGTTATGATAAAAACAACTCGATAATAGTTCTTTTAACTTAAATTTACCTCTAGAGGACCTAGTCAATATTATATAGCCTCGAAGGGACTTAGAGAAAATTATTATTATTATTAGTCACGTGATTTATGATCCTAAGTCTAACACTGAGTCAACATAGGTCTAACACCGACTTAACCTCAGTCTAACACTGACTTAACCTCTAACCCTAACACGGTGTCGACTCAGGGTTCTTCGTTGGGGAGACGACACTAAGTCGACACTAAGCTAATACTGAGCTAACACTGAGCTAACACTGAGTTGATATTAGGTTCTTATAGTATTAAGCTAGTATAGATACGGTGTCTATATAGAGTTGACTAACTTATAGTAAGGCCTTAAGGTACTGTAGGTTTGTCCCTTAACACTCAGTTCGAGCTCGACTGAGTAAATGATACGTGGGTCGTAATGTCCCCCGGATGAAGTTCGTACTACTATAGATAATGCTATATGCTCTGGTCACCCTTTCAATGAAGGTAATCCAAGTGTATTTTGGCTAGGTGTCTATATTGTAGTTAATAGTTCAAGGTTCATGCCCTTTAAAGGAGGGCATTTGTACTAGTTAAATACACCTGATTTACCCCCCTTTATCCTATGCCTCAGGATAAGGCATACTAACCTAGTATTAACTATGAACTTTATTTAAGTCTAAGTTAACTTTAGGGTAACTCTATATCAACTCTGACTTAACTTTGTGTTAGGTTCAGGTGTTAAGATCTAGTGTTAAGTGTTAGGATCAAGTGTTAGGTGTTAGGATCTAGTGTTATATATTAAGTATAGAAGATAAAAAGAATAAAAATTTAAAAGGAAGAATTAGGCGAGGTCACGTGACTGGGCACATAATATATTCGCTTAATCTCGCTAAGTCTCCCTAGGCCTTGATATCAACGTTCTTATAAAAACGACTTGATAATAGTTCTTTTTAACTGAAATCCACCCCCAGGGGAAGTCTCAATAATATATATTATGAGAGGGGCTTAAGGAAATTATTATTATTTCTTTATATCACGTGACCTGATAGCCTAAGGCTAACACGAAGTTAACCTAAGTCAACCTAAGTCTAACACTGAGTTAACCTCTAACCCTAACACGGTGTTGACGTAATTCCTTCATCTCGCAAATGAAATTAAGCTAACACTGAGTCAACACTAAGCTAACACTAAGTTAACACTAAGTGAACACGAAGCTAATATTAGGTTAATGTAGTATCAAGCTAGTATAGATAGGTAGTGTTTATATAGAGTTGAATAACTTATAGTAAGGCCTTAATGTATCTGTACAGACATGTCATTCTGACATGTCTAGATATCTTCTTTGGTAGTTGAATTGCTTTTCCTGAGACATCAAGGAACGTCCTAGTCCTGGGGAGGGGCTCTTTAGGCTCTGGCATGGTCCGAGGCGACATTAGTTTAGCAGGCTTCGGACCAGATGAGCTGACTAACATCATCAGGGGCATATCAGCAGTGATTAATTCCTTCAGGATAATGCCCTTGTCCTAACAATTAGTTTCTAAGTTAATACTAAGTTAACTTTAGGTTGACTCTAGGTTAAGTCTAAGTTGAGTTTAGGATCTAGTATTAGGTATTGAGTATAATAGGGAAAAAAATTAAAGATTAAAACACTCAAGGCAAGAACTATAATAATATCACGTGCCTCGTCTTATTACTATATCGCTTAATTTCGCTAAGTCTCTCTAGGTCTTAATATCAATGTTATGATAAAAACAACTTGATAATACTATAATGTACCTACATTATAGTATAGGTAGTACCTTAGTTCTTTTAATTAAAATTTACTCTTAGGGGATTTAGCTTATAATATATTACATGACCTTCAAGGGACTTAAAGAAAATTATAGTCACGTGGCTTGTGAGCCTAAGTCTGTTTAAGTAGTTGAGCCTAGCTGAGCTAGGTAACTATATACTTTGACGCTATAATTATTTGAATTTAAAGTACCTATATATATGTTGGTTTATCCCCCCGGGGTGGGATAAACACGGATTCAAGCTTGAACTTAGTTTATCCGTCGCTACTCAGTTCGAGCTCGACTGAGTCAAAGATACGTGGTTCGTAATGTCCCACGGATGAAGTTGGTACTACRRTAGACGGTGCYACACGCTCYGGTCACCCTTTCWWTGAAGGTAATCYAAGTGTATTRTRGCTAGGTGTCTTAGTTGTAGTTAATGGTTCATGCCCTCTAAAGGAAGGCATTCTCTACTAGTTAAATACACCTGATTTACCCCCTCTTATCCCTTGCGTCGGGATAAGCCATATCCGTACGGACATATCATGATGACATGCATAGGGGTTCTTCAGTCCCTTGCATGAGCTAAGACATCATTAGTCTAGCGGGCTTCGTACCAGACGAGCTGACTGACATCGTCAGGAGCATATCAGCAATACTCAATCCCCTCATGACAATGCCCTCATCCCAACACTAGCAACTCTTTATTTTCTTGTCATGAGCAGTCAGTTCGTTCCCTACAGCCCTTTTCGCCTATTATCTCTTCCGTCAAGCAGATCCTTATGCCTGCTTGAATTTCGGTATAGACCTTGTCTGAATCCCCTCGGTCTCTGGTTTCTTGGATTTCTATTTAGGCTACAAGCTTCCGTCACGACGGTTATTATGACGCAGCCATGACTCCCTTCACAGCTTCGATATGCTTGCGTGTGCGACAATCCAACGACCAAGGATCTCCTCCTTCGCAGGCGCACTTGTCTGAGCCTTCAGCCTGTTCCGTACGGACTTCTTGTATAAACAAATCTGCTATCCCTTGATTTGTTCACCTCTAAATAACAACTATGTTTACCACTCCCTCACCTTTAGCCTGCTACTTGCGGACTTATCCTAGTCTTTGCTTGCGGAAACGAAGGTGTTGTCCTTTGATTTGGTTACCTCAAAACAACAATCCTTGGTTTCCGCATCTTTACTGGATTTCGACAGGTTCCACAGCTCTCGGACAACGCGATTGCCACCTTCAATCCTGAGCCTTTCCACTTCTCAGGTTCCGGGCAACGCGCTTTTCACCTTCTCCTCCTTCAACCTCAGCCTGGCTTCAACCTCCACCTATATCAGCTTTTCTCTCCAGCCTTCACCACCTTCCCTAGTCAACAATATCTTCTTCACAGGCAACAACATTTCTTGCTATTGCCTGCACTTGTTTCATCACCCTTCAGCATCCTTCAGCTCGGTACACCTCCTTCCCATCATCATCATCATCCTTGCTAACCTTGACAGAGCTTTCTGCCTTGTTCTGCTTCACACCTTTAGCTGAATCTCCTCCTTCACCATCACCCTTTTCATCTGCCTCGCCCGCAGCCTCTGCCTCGCCCGCAGTCCTTATTGATACTACCATTGTTTCCTAGAGCTTTTCTGAACAATTCCTAGCCTCGTACGTACCCCACAAGTTTCATTACTCTTACTAACTTCACCTTCAGCTTCAGAATTATCATTGTCACTATGTCTGCTAGCAACGATCCCAATGCTACTACTCCTAGCGCTGCTCCAACCAGTGCTGCTATAGCTCTTACCACCCGTTCAGTCCTAGTGGTTAAGATTCCCGTTAGTGCGAGCATTGCTGCCATGAGTGCTGCTCACGACGCAGCTATCGCTGCTGCTTGCGCTCCTAAGGAGAGGCTTCCTAATGATTTGCTTCTTTCAATCGATATAGCGAATACCTAGGTTCTTCGCCTCGACCTCACCCGTCTAGACCATTTAGTTGATGCTCAGTCAAATGAAATTCAATATCATGCTAACCTATAGTTTTACGATGCTACTAAGAAATATAATAGTATGCCTAAAGCTCAGAAGCTGATCCTCGTCCGCCCTAACCAGTTAGATGAATTTATCCCACCGTCCCCACGCAATGCCCCTATAGGTCGCACTATAGTCCATCTTCAGCGGATCTAAGCATTGTTTATCTAGGCTTAGGGTATAGGACATGAAGCTTGTGACTTCTATACTCATGAAAATACTGATAGACCCTTTTTGGCTTACGCATTAGCTTTTCCAATAGGTGGTAGAGCCTATAGAAATTGTCTTTGGCATTAGAACGCCCGTGGCTATTCTAGTGAGTTTCTTCTAACTCCCTAGTCTTCGTATGGACCTGACTAGCTTCCTTAGACTATGAATTAAATTCTTCTAATGTTCAGGAGATATTCGAAAATCCTCGTCTAAAAACTCCACCCTCGCCCCGTCATGAGCAGCTAACTCGAAGCAACACTACCCAGGGCAATGCTGATTTAGATCCTAGCCTTTGACCTTCACATCTGAGATAGGTTCCTTGACCTTTAGTGGTTTTTCTTTAGTTTTCTTTAGTGGTTTTATGAGAAAAAAAAACTATAGTTTATACGCATAGGATTCTAGGCTACTATAGGAATAGCAATTCTTTTCAGCTGATTTTTTAATTTATCCTCTTCTCAATCTCCCTTGTAAAAAACCTGAAACCTTAAATAACCTTCCTTGTTCATGCTTGTAGATCACTTGATTCACTAGTTCATTCAGGGCTGAATTTTCTTTTCTCCAAATGACTTCAATCTAGATTCGAGTCTTTCCCTAAGCTCATACGCAGTTCACCTGCAGCTCACATCAAGTAACTTTAACCAAGGAAGGATAGAAACTCTAAATTGCTTTGACTAAAGTAAAAAACTCCTTCGACTAAAGGCGAGAACTACTTTGACTAGAATAACTAATTTCAAAAACGAAAGTAAAAAAAACTCCTTGAAAACTCCCTAAAGACACCTAACCCCTGACTCTACTTTTCTTCTCTTTTGACCTAGCCCTCGATCCGTACGGTGGTGACGTTTGTATCTAATAGCCTTTCGAGGGTCTTATTTAGGTTTGCCTTAGTCATTGCATCAGCTAGGTTATCTTGTCCATTAATCTAATGGACTTCTGTAAGTTCCCTGCGTTCGTATGATTACCGTAAAGCCATGATATCAATCATGAGACGTTTTTCTTTCATTGTCCTAAGTTTTACTAAGCACTCATAAAGTGAATATAAGTCTATATAAACAATGATTAGTATAATAGGCAATTTCAATTGCTTAGTAATTATTCGAATTATTGAGCTCATTACCACTGCTATATCAACTCCTGAAACCATACTATAGATTTCTGAAGCAAGCACGCTTCAGGTAACCTATTTGCTCTTAGTGCTACTCTAATAGATTAGATTACCCTTAATCTCAAATGACTCATCTCCGTATGATTCGTTAGCAAGGATAATCATATATCCGATTTAAGAACTGAGATCTTTGTTATTTGCAAAGGATCTATCTACGAAGACAAAGAGTTTTGCTAAGCTGAGGTCGATAGGTATATATATGATGCCTCAGTCTATATTCTCTATTTGCCATTTCAGGCGCTTATTCAGAGTCTTAATTTCCTCGTCTATAGGTTCTTAGTGTTATGCAGCTATTGACAAGTCTAATGAAGCTTTAGGTTAGCAAATAGTAGCTAGGTAAGCCCCTCGTGCTCTTTGCTCTTAGTATTAGGCTATATAGACCTCGGGGTCTATGGTAACTAGGTCGATTTTATTGCCTTAGCCTTTCTGTACAAGTCAGATATTCTATCCCTCTAGGTGAAGTACTCCCCTATTGAAAGTCAATGGTGATTTCTTTGTGAGAACTTCAGCCTTCTTAGTACTTAACTTAGCTTCCTTGAGTGCTTTGTCTTCTCGCTCGATAAATGCTTAGTTTCCAAGGATCAAGGTGTCATCCGTTTGTATTCTAACGACCCTAAATGCCTCTTTCGTTTGTGTGATTAATAAGCATAGATCATACGAGGACGTCATCATCTTAAGGTTCTCGATATAGTATTTGTGGTACGTAGCCCACTAATGGGTCCTAGCTTCTAGAATTCCATATAGTGGCTTCCGTACGATAATGATGATTCCTGATAGGAATTAGTCTCGAATTTCCTTGGGCAAAGAAGCGAGAATGAGTCGGTTCAAGAATGTCATGGCCTGGGTATATGCTTAGGTGATATCTCGTCCGAATAAGGAATATCCTATCATGAGAAGCATTAGGGCAAGTGCTAAAATCAGCCTTTGGCTTGCCCTTTGGATTATCGGTGATTAGGTAAGAATTACCTCCTTCCCTTTGTCATTATAAGCCTGGATTACTATTCAGGACTTTTCGTATAGAGCTGCGGTGTTCTTGCCCTTAACTTCGTTTACTAATCAGGATCTGAAGACTTGTCCTATATAGATGATAGGGTCGTAGTAAGCAAACTCAAAAACTCCCTTGGCGAGGAGTCTATCAATTTCTATTCTCTAGGATTCTTCAAATAGCTTCCTAGGAGTCGTTATTACCCCTTTTTCTCGAAGTTGAATTACAAGCTGAAGGTCATCCTGCTCCTTCTTTATGACGAACACTTCTCGTACGGGGCTGTCGTTTGGTCCCCAGTCCTTTTCAGGTGTAGGAAGTGCTAGTTCGTCTAGTTCCTCATCTATGACTATGGTAACTTGGCTTTTCAGGACCCTCTCAGATCTGAATGGAATCACTACCCTTGGTCTCGTCATCACTGCCCCCTTTGGCGTAGGGTCCTAGGCTGATTCCTTTAGTGTCGTCTCCCCTTCTTCTTCTTCTTCGGAATTCTTGAGGTTCTCCTCTGTACGGGGCTGCGCCGGTTGTACACTATCTAGATCTTCTGTGTAGAATGGTCGGATAACCGTCGTTCTGAATTTCGAGATTGAATTCCGAAGCTAGACTATATATATCTCTCTATCAATGTGAAGGAGCTTATACGGTCCTATCTACCCTTCCTTTTCTCTCTAAACTCGTATATCTGATTGTAGTAGAAGGTTCAAAGTTTGTGATATATCTAGGCTATTCCTTATTGCTAGCGCATCGTTGACTTAGCGTTTCGCATTCGTATAACGTAGTTCCTCTATGGCTTTTTATATAGCAGTAGCTCTTTTCACTATCAAGGGTGATAGAGAGCTTGCTAGAGTCATTCTTAGGTAGGCTCCAAAGACTAAGAGTGTTGGTATAAGACCATTTGGTCTTGCTGTGTCATTGATTACCTTCATAGCTATTTAGAGGATTGATTCTTGACTGATATGCTTATCTTTGAGTTCCTCCCTCAGGATTTCGTACGAACGTCGTAACGGTGCGTGGTACCTTTCGACCTTACCTACGTTATTATAGGCTTCTGTAGGTACCTCTTTCACCTCCACTGCTATCGTATGGGCCTCCCTTTGGAATTCAATTACAAAAAAATTCTTTCCTGCATCATGAATAAAGAAATCAGGAGGTCCAAGATATATATCGATCTAGCATGACTATAGGGTGTCCTAGAGGGTACGCGTTGTTTGATCCTTCAGGAATCTTGCAGTCGCAAACGCAGTAGCCTCATCAACCACATGTAGTATAGGTTTGCCTTCCAGGTAAAGGATATCTATAAACACTGCATAATTGAATTTAACCTCATCTTTCAAGGTGAACTTGAATCGTCTAGGGGCTTTAGAATAAAGCTGACATTGTGCATAGAACTTTGTCAATTATTTGATTGATGCTAGATCAACCTTATCATACCCTGCTCGCTCTAAAAGTGATGTCAGCCTTCGTACGGATAGGTGTCTGAAGCATCGATGCAACTAGCGAAGTTCTATATCTATGAGGTAATATTCAGGAATTTCCTCCTCTATCGGTTTCAGTATCATCCAGGGGTGCCCCTACTTCTATATGATAGGAATCGTTTTCTTTCCTTGAATTAGTACATTCTGAAGGTTATCTAATTTGACTCCTATCTAGTCTATGTCTTGAATATAGAATAAGAATAATGTATTATCAGGGATAACCTAGAATTAGATCTTTCCTAATAGTGTGTCTACTGTCACTGTCCCTTTTGATACTGCTGACCCCTTTCTGAACTTGATTTTGTAGTCTCCATGGGTCGTACGGTCTAGGTATACCTTCTGAATTTTCTGAAGTGCTCGGAGCTGTGGTTCCCCTGCTATGGATATTCCTGCAGCCCCTATATTAAGCATGATGCCTTGGAATACTTCAGATGTGTATCTGCCTTCAACTATGAATGAGGCAGCTTCGTACGGATGATAGAGCTAGCTGCCTTTAGTGAAAACATGTGTAGCTATATAGTCATTGAGAAGGGAAATAGTGTTGTACTTATCTACTTCTCCTCCCTTTGATAAGAATTTATCTTTTGTCCTTTGATCCCTGTATAGTTGCTGCTTGATTTCAGAAGTCGAATAGGTTAACTAGTGCTCTAGCTTTATAGTTATTTTTGGTCCTTATTCATTCTCATCGTCTAAGAGTCCTTGGGGCTCTTAGGACTTCTAGGGTTCCTTGATTTCCTCGTCCGAAGTCCCCTTATACTCAATGATATATGTACGTAGAGTCTCCTCTATTCCTGATTCTAAAATCATCTGCTCCTTGTACTTTTCAGCTGCTTTTCTCTATTCCTTAGGCATATATTTTGTTGACTAGTACCCTTGTTTCTTGCAGATAAAACATTTCTTAGTGAAGTTATTCAGAGGGCCTCGTACGAGCTTAGGTTTATTTTTGTAAGGCCCTTTGAAGTTCGTATAAGGTACTAGAGCCTTTGACCCTCTATACGTGTAGTCTATCTAATGTTAGGTTAGAATCTCTGCCTTACTTAGTTCGTCAAGCTCTTCTTAGAGGTAGCTTACTCTTTGCTTGACCTATATAGCCTAGCTAACTACAGATCTTAAGTCTGCATATAAGCCCTGAAAAGTCAGAGCAGGCTTATAGCAAGCAAAACTGCATTCCTTGATGCCTTTACATATATTCAAGATCTGATCTCTTAAGCTATTCTCATTTTAGTAATGCTGAGGCATTGCAAGTTGAGCTATATAAAGCTTATCGAATAGTATATTCAAGCATTCGAGCTTTGTTTTTATTAGGTTATCTCGTATGATATCATGTAATATAGTCTCCCTCTACTCGAGCAGATACTTTAGTCGTCTCTCTTCTATCTCAAAGTAGTTCTTCGTGTCCTAGACCATCTTCGCAAATATGAGCTTTCGTCTACAGATGTGCTTATAATAGAAATCAACTGCCTTGCCTCAGAGCATGATTCTATACGCAAAGTGAAGTTAGTTATTCTAGATCCTAGCACTCTTATATAGGTTATAGAAGACCTATAGTTTTACATCAAGGATATCTGACTCTTCCTTGCTATACTTTTGATCTTCAGGGTAGATCTTTCTTAGCTCTATAGTTAGCTAAGTAGGGTAGGTCCTTTTATTCGAGGTGTTCTAGGGTTCGTATAGAATAGGAGATTGCTCCTGCAGTGCCAGGTGTACGTCTAGGGTGAACTAGGTGAATAGTTGATATAGGACTTGTCTAGTCATACTCGTGGGTATAGGGCTTGTGCGTATAGGGCTTAGTTGTTCCTCTAGTTGCGGTGTCTATACTATAGGTGTCTCTTCTTAGGTTCTATTCTGATAGTTAGTTACTGTCTAGGATATAGTGTCGGTTCGTGTCCTATATTCGTCAGAGTATATGACCTTGTGCTTTTTCAGGTGCTCTTGAATTTCATCCTTAGTCTACTTATATAGTTGTTCTTCGTCGAGAACTTCTTGAAGGACTTTAGCGTATGAGTTCGAGCTAGCTTGTGGTCTTACCTACACTCCGTGTGTTGTCAGGTACGTACGGAGCTCCTTCAATGCTTTAGTTGAAGCCCCTATAAACTATTCTTCCTTCCAGTCCTCAAAGGCTTCTCGATATTCTTCCTATAAGATATCGTCTCGGTGTTAACGTCTATCCTAGTATCCTAGGTAGAAATAGATCTATGTGTTCAATACCGCCTATCCCTATTTCCCGTCCTTTTCTGCTCCTCTTTCAAGATCATGTCCCTATGTCTCTTGATCGAGCGGGTAATCCGCAGGTAGCATAGGTATCATTTTCGTACGTAGCTATGATAATGCCTGATTTTTGTCGTAATCGCTATATCTAGGCTATACAGCTTTTGACCTAGCTGCTCTGTGATTGGTTTTATCGAAATGGAATTAATCACAGATGATTAATTTGACCAACCACTGATCAGTATTGGTTTATCCCCCCGGGGTGGGATAAACACGGATTCAAGCTTGAACTTAGTTTATCCGTCGCTACTCAGTTCGAGCTCGACTGAGTCAAAGATACGTGGTTCGTAATGTCCCACGGATGAAGTTGGTACTACAATAGACGGTGCCACACGCTCCGGTCACCCTTTCTTTGAAGGTAATCCAAGTGTATTATAGCTAGGTGTCTTAGTTGTAGTTAATGGTTCATGCCCTCTAAAGGAAGGCATTCTCTACTAGTTAAATACACCTGATTTACCCCCTCTTATCCCTTGCGTCGGGATAAGCCATATCCGTACGGACATGTCATGATGACATGCATAGGGGTTCTTCAGTCCCTTGCATGAGCTGAGACATCATTGGTCTAGCGGGCTTCGTACCAGACGAGCTGACTGACATCGTCAGGAGCATATCAGCAATACTCAATCCCCTCATGACAATGCCCTCGTCCCAACAATATATTACTTATAAGTAGGTAGTTATATAATCTCCTTGTATATAAGATGAAGAGTGTAAACTAAACCTTACCTTATAGGAAGTCTGAGAACTCATTGAAGGTAAGTACATTAGTGCCTTTATAATAAGGATTCAAACTCAGTTTGAACTTAAGTCAAACCTAGGTTGACTTTGGTTTGACCTTGGTTTGACTCTACCTACCTAGTTTGACCTCGGTTCAACCTTAGTTCAACCTCAGGTTTGAATCTGAGTCAGTGCAGCTCATAGGTCACTAATGCTAAAATCTGATTCAGGGTTCAAACCTGACATAGTCAAGCCAAAGTCAGGGTTCAAACCTAAGTCAAACCTGAGTTGAACTTAGGTTGAACTTAGTCACGTGATTATAAATATCTTTTGAATTTTTCTCTAAGTTCTAAGTATAAGGTTATATATCTATAGACTAGGTAGTATATATACTTTTAGCTAAAACTTCGTTTAAGCTTATTAGATCTTTTTTTACGTAGCTTATTATAAAGTTATAAGCTAAGCAAATTTTATAATATTAAGTTACGTGATTTTATAAACTTGAAATCTTGAACTTGAAACCTTAAATCTGATTTGAATTAGAGTTGAACCTTAAATCGATTCAAACTAGATTCGAACCTTGAATCGATTTAAACTAGATTTAAATCTAGTTTCGAGTTTAAACCTAGTTTCGAGTTTAAACCTAGTTTGAACTTGATTTTTCTAAGTTAATTTTAGGTTAACTCTATATCAACTCTAACTTAACTCTATGTTAGGTTCAAATGTTAAGATCTAGTATTAAGTGTTAGGATGTAGTATTATATATTAAGTACTATAGAAGATAAAAACAATAAAAATTTAAAAGGAAGAATTAGGCAATATCATATGATCAGTCATATAATATATTCGCTTAATCTCGCTAAGTCTCCTTAGGCCTTGATATTAATATTCTTATAAAAATAAGTTGATAATAGTTCTTTTAACTAAAATCTACCCTTAGGGCAGATCTAAATATATTATAAGAAAGACTTAAGGAAAATTATTATTATTTCGTTATATCACGTGACTTAATCGCCTAAGGCTAGATGACTAAGGAGTATATAAATGTCAGATGATTATTCTGACATATCAGATGATTATTCTGACATATCAGATGATTATTCTGACATATCAGATGATTATTCTGACATAGATGATTGTTCTGACATGTCAGATGGTTATTCCGACAAATATAATATTAAGTTAGTATAGATATAATATTTATATAAAGTTGAATAACTTATAGTAAGGCCTTAATATAATTACATACGTATCTACTCTATAGATTCTATAAACTATATAATAATATATATAAGTATAGAAGTACTTCAAGCTAAGATAAGGTAATAGATAGAGTAATCTATCTATTAGGCTAGATTAGGTTAAAGAAGGGGCTATCTCCTACTTATCTTATGATCCTTTGATAATATAGTACTATAGAGTCTATTAATAATATATAAACGTAAATTAGCTTTTGATAAGGTTTATAAGCTATATTTCTAGCCTCTCTATATAGATTATCAGTAGTAGAAATATTAGGGCTTGAATAAGATAGTAAGCTTAGTTTCTATTTTTTTATTTTTAATCTTTACTTAGGTAAGTTTTATAGAAGATACTCTGAATATGACCCTAATATAATTCTCTCTGACTTCTAGGTAATCGAGGACTTATAGCATGATAATGCTAACAATACCTAGCTCTTTTTTCTCTCCGCGAATAGAGTCTCCTTTAGAGAGCAAGTCGATGACCTATAGTATATACTCTGCTCAAAGAATCTTCTATGACATGCCTAATACAGTACCTAAGGGAATCTCACTGGAAATATAGTTTATCAGGCTGATAATCTAATCAATGTCATCAGTTATATGATGTAGTTCTAGTATTGCAATCTAAATATGCCCTTGGCTACAGGGTGTAGGCCTCTAACAACTAGTCTACTAACATCAACGACTAGTGCTACGAATTACAATTTATCTATATTCAAAACAGAAGCACAAAAGCAAAAATTTCTAATCATGGATACAAGTATTATATTTCAAAGCACACCGGCTATCATTCCCACATACATAGTACCCTGTTCAAGCACTAGGAACGTCTCTGCTCGCATCAGACAACTATTTTTCAGCAGGTACCTAGCTAGTAGTCACCGTTGCTAGATAATCAATGGCAGCTGGACATAACAAATATTTTTGGTGTAGGGCTAGCAGCATAGCAACAGGCTTTCTTCGATTTTGCAAATGGACTAAGCTCCTCTCTTCCGCAATTTTTCTTCGTAAAACCCAACGATGACTGCAAAAAGCATTTTGCAGAAGCCAGGTAAGTCCGCCTGCCCTAACTACCATAGTAGAACTAAGAATTCTAAATTGGAAAATATTGAGAACAGATTATACATCATTTTATACCTTGGGATTGGCTCTTACATTCGTTTTTGGTGGCTTCTTGATCTCTACTTCATATGCTCTTGAGCTATTATTGCATTTGATTCAGCAGAAAAGGAAGTCGGACAGCTACGCTTCTAGGTATAGAATGGTATATGAATGATGTACTGCAGCTGCAAAGGTACAGAATACTTATGTATATGAAAAACTTAGTCTTGGGCCTTGAACTTGCAAAGCTGACAGTACACCAACAACCTCGTGTAAAGAACTGGCTGTGCTAGACCTTTCTAACCCTAAAAATCCATGTTAGAGAGCTCCAGATACGACGCTAAAGACTAAAGGTCTACTAGTTCCAAAAGTCGATATTACTATCGCGAAGACTAATAACCTGCCAGCTCTGAAAGTCAACATTTCATCGATCAATATGAAAAATTAGACTTTTCAGCAATTGCTATCCTGAAATTGCAGGACTAACTTAAATATAACATGATACTTACAATAGCAACTATTGCTAGTAAGCATACCCTCGTCATTTTGCTAGAGATACTATAACAATTAGTAGAAAATTTAATATGCAGGGATTTTAGGTGTAGGTATATAGGTATAAAAATGCAAGAGATAGAATGTAAACTATAGTCATAGAAAACTAGTTTATCTTTGATTCTCATTAATTACTATATCTTCGTATGCTAATCATATACTATACATAGACTAAAACTAGTATTACCTAGGTATATAGTAGGCCTTATTTTCCCTAGGAAAAAAGCAAGAGAGTAAGTTAGACGTCTGCGTATATACGTAATTAGTATAGACTAAAACTAGTATTACCTATATAGTAGGCCTTATTTTCCCTAGGAAAAAGGCAAGAGAGTAATACTCATTCAATCATTTACCTCTACTTCACTTGTTACTCGTTTCACTTTCAATAATCTCAGTACTAGGTACTATATAGGTACCTAATTGCTATAAGGAATTCTTTGACTAGTATATAATTGTAGTAAGCTATAAGAATTAACAATCTTATTTCTTAGTTCAAGGTGTATGCTTAGTTAAGTATAAGGTCAGCTATAGTAAGGATGTCATTTAGGGTTACTAGATGATATATGTATATAGTTTAGAATTCAGATAATATATAATAACTTACCTAAGGTACTATGTAGTTTTATAATAGGTGATATAGGTAGGTAAACAATAGTGGAAGAAAACACTAGAGAGAGAAAGGAAGATAAAGATATCATAGCTATAGTGAATATATATAATATATATTATATTATATCAACTAGATGAATCTCTGATATTTACCAAGCCTATCTTTATTCTATAGTCGATTGTTATATCCTAAGACTAGAATAGGTACCTACCTACTAACTAGACTAAGGTACCTACCTAGTTAAGGTATGTATATACTATATACTATGAATATCTTAAAATTATCAGTTACATGAAATAGAGCTATCACCGAAGATAGCTAGCAGCTAAATAGTGACCTAGGAACTAGCAGTAAATCTATCCTATTAGGAATAAGGGTGAGGGACTATAGTAATATACATAGCAGCCTCTCTAGGTATAGTATATTACCTACCTTACCTAGTAGTAATAAATTTGCATTTATTTAGTTTTCAGGGTTTGTAGCCTAGGCTCTAATAAGTTCTTAGTTTTAAAGGAGAGAAGATAAATCACCTTGCATTATATATAAGGCCTATATAAGGTATAAGGTAAGTATAGGATAGTATTCTAGTATATACTTATATAGTAATTATATGAAATTAAAAGAGGGCTATTATCCTCTAGACTCGTCGTTATATATTACTAGGTATATAATAAGTATCCTTAAGTATCTATATTATATATATACTATACTTTCTTATGATAGTTCAAAGTATATAGAATAATTAGGTATAGTACTATATAATTAAGTATCTAGATAGCATGATATATCTATAAAGATAGACTCTAAAGGACTTTTAGCTATAGTACTTAATACTTAGTACTTAGTATAAGTATAAGGTTATATATTAGAGGTAAGTACCTTACTACTACTATAGCAAGGACTTAGGTCAAGCTATAGCTTGACCTAAGCTAAGCTTTAGCTAGCTTCAAGGCTATCTCAAGCTCGAGGACAAGGCTAAGCCTAAGTTAGTTTTGATTTAGCTAGATAGTCACAAGGGCAGTTAAACGCCTTAGAGTTAGAGGCGACTCTGAGCGTAATTCTAGCTTGAAGCTAGCTTGAGCTTGGCTTGAGCCTAGCTTAGGTCCTAGCCTGAGTCTGAACTAATATATCACGTGACTAATCACATGATCATGCGTTCTACACAGGCCCTTCAGGTGTTATAGTATCCTATACTAGACATCTATAGTAGTACCCTAGGAGGAACTTTCAGTTAAAGAGCGTTTTCTAAGATTATTTATTTAAAAGCATTGATTTTAAAGCTAGAAGAGGTCTAGCGAGCCTTATCACATGATATATCACATGACCGTAGCTGATTATCTTTGAAAAAGTTCTAATTTTTGAAATTTTATAAGTAGAATTTTAGCCTTCTTAAGGTCATATAAGCTTCAATCAAGCTTGAGCTAGGCTTGATTTACTCTTAAGTCTAAGCCTAGTTCTAAATCTAAGCTAGAAGTCTAAGTTATAAGTCTAAGCTAGTTTTAAATTTAGCTCAGCTCTTACCTATTTAAGCTTAGCTTAAACTAGATTTCTAATTTAAGTCAAGTTCAAGCTAGACTTAAGCTAGACTTAAGCCTTTATAAGAGGGCATGTAAGTAGAGTAGGCAATAAAATCAAATTACAGACGAGTATACCTAGTATTTTGTACTTGGCCTACTCCAAGAAGACAGCCTAATTGATATGATACTACTGTGACCTATATAATAGTAACCGGCACTCTATACAAGATTAATACTACTTAACTCCCTTGGAATCACTTAGGCTCTGCTGCTACAGAATCCTGTTACATAACAACTTCGCGTCATACAGTGTGCTCACTACCTACAGTAAGTACGTACTGTTATGCCTGAGGTAGGTACCTATTTCTGACCTCCATCCCTAATCTTACCTGTCTCCTCAGAACTTCTCCACCTCATATAACCTCTACTGTACCATCCACACGCACTTGCAGACCCATAACTCCACCGCCGAAACATGTAGGATAATGTGCTTTGCAAGAGTTGCGGGCAGTCATAATTAGCGTCGTTCCTTATCATGACTGCTCAGCACAGAAGATAGCTGTCGGGCTCGGGATTTTATTCCAACTCCACTTATCGCGATAAGCAGTTGCCCGCTCACATCCCTTGCCACCACCACTTTCGATCTTGAACTCAAAGAAAGCATTTAGGTCAGCTCATGGAGCGTTCAGTAATGCCATGTTCTGGCACAGAAGTCCTTTTCAGCAAAGCAGTAGGCCATCGGATCAGCCATAATGGGACTTCTTGCTAGAATTGACGATGCGCTTCGGACCAAAGAATCGGTTTTTGCCGAGGGCGCTGAGTCGGGCAGAAGAGGAGGGAAGAAATGGGGGAATGAGGATCTCGACCCGTCACCGTAAGTCATATGATGATGCATGATGCAGAATCGATTCTGACCAAGTCCTGAAGACCACAGCATCGAACTTGGGGTTCCTGGAATTACTTCGCCTTTTTCTGGGCCGTTTCCTTCAACCCAATCGCATGGAATGCTGGTTCTAGTTTGGTAGCTCTGGGACTTCTGTGGTGGGAAGCCCTCCTCGCTGCTGCCATCGCATGTATGTTTTGCGGCACCTGCCTGGTGCTCAATTCTCGCGGTCCTTCGGTCTACCATGTCGGCTTCCCAGTCTACCTTCGCATTGGAGCGGGCCTTTATGGATCACTCTGGTTTGTCTTCATCCGTGGTATCGTTGCTGTCTTCTTCTTCGGAACCCAGTCTTACTACGCGGCCCAGATGGTCAACGTTATGCTTCGCTGCGTTTTCTCCACCTCCTGGACCCATCGCCCCAACCATCTTCCCAAATCGGCTGGAGTCACCTCCAACATCCTGGGCTGCTTCTTTATTTTCTGGTTTGCCCAGCTCGGGTTCATGTTCATCCACCCTCGCAACTCCCGTATCCTTTACACTGTCAAGTCCATCGCTTGCCCCCCGGTCCTCCTGGCTACCTTTGCCTTCATCGTCGCCAAGTCCGGTGGTCTAGGTCAAACCCACGCCTTGACAACAACGACCGTCAGCGCCGCCACGATCGGCTGGAATTTCATGGGTGGCATCTCCTCCGTTGCTGGCGGGCTCATGACTGAAGTATCATCCAACCCGGATCTTGCCCGTTATGCCAAGAAGTCCCGCGCGACGACTTGGCCGCAATGGTTTGGGCTCGTCATCGCAAAGACTCTCTGCACTTTCCTCGGGATCGGTGCCTCGTCCGCCGTCAAAACGCTTTGGGGGACAGCCTACTGGAATATCTGGGACTTGTACAGCGCCATCCTCGACCACTACTTCTCGGGCGGCGCTCGCTGTGCCATTTTCCTGGCATGTGTCGTTCAAACCTTTGCGGTTGTCGCGACGAACTTAGCCTCCAACTCCCTCCCCGTGGGCTCGGATTTGACCGGACTCTTTCCAAGATATTTCAATATCAGGCGCGGACAAATCGCATGCGCCATTTTGTCGATTGCAACCTGCCCCTGGATCCTCGTAAACAACGCGGCCTCTTTTCTGACCTTCCTAAACGCCAACGTCTGCTTCCTCTCGCCCTTGGTGTCGATCATGATCACTGATTACTTTCTTATCCGCAAAGGAAATGTTCATGTCCCTTCCCTGTACAGCCCGCACTCAACCTCGCCATACTGGTATAAGGGAGGGTTCAATATACGGGCCTTCGTGGCGTGGACACTTGCGGTTGTCTCGGTCATTCATGGATTAGCAGGGTCCTTCAATTCTCACTATAATCTCGCTTCGACACACATGTATAAGATGGGGATGCTCTTAACTTTCGCCATAGCAGGCCCTGTTTACTATGGTATCTGTTGGTTCTGGCCACCGATGATCTATCCCCAGGAGCATGAGAATGCACCAAAGACATTCGAATACATGGGTAAGACGGACGGCTACTTTGACAATGATATCATTACTGGCGTTGTGGCCGAGGAGAACAACTCTTTGGAAACTGATCACCAACAAACGATGTTTGATGAGAAGGTCTAAGCTATGTTCACAAACCTCTGATGGCAAAGCAGTTGCGGGCTGTGAAGTGTTGTTGGCTTGCAGTTATAATGTAACGTACGTTTTGCATTCATAGATAGTACTGTATAGAAAGGACCCATAGACCCTACCGGCGAATAGCGCGTTCTTGTCACCCTTCGCGAAACATCAATTGGAGACGGGCCTTGTGAACCTTGAATACACTTCCGGAGAGATTTTGCACCCCCAATGAATTTAAAGAACGAATGAGATCCTGGGTTCTATCCCTTCCCTGGTTGCTACACTGGATAGTGTAAATGGAGCGCTCGGGATTAAGTCAACTAGAGCATACAGCCAACCAGGCTAGGAAAACCTGTCCCGCAGAGTTTAGCGACGACGATACGCAAACGCTGCTCGCTTCCAGTATGATCACGATCACCAAGGCTGGTGAAGACTCGAGTTGACATCAGGTTCCCAGGGGTGTTCCCTTGTCCACCCTGAGTGTGGGCACGGAGATTACAATGATTAAGATGGGAGCTTCTGCTTCCGATCACTATTTATCATTTCTACCCACGACATTTTAGTTTTCGGATTTGTCTTACTTGATCGCCATAATCAAAATACGGATGATACTATGAGCGAAAAAGACTAGTTCCGTGAGAACAAGAGAAGTGTTTATGCTCCAGTGAGTTAGGCAAAGCAGTCAACAAAAGAACAAGATGTGACAAAAAAGCCCGATGCGCCCATGAGAAAGACAAGCTGTATTGCTGTGAACTCCAGACACCGTTGCAAATACGAAGCCAAATTGGTATCCTGCACTTCATCAATCCAAGCGCATGTAACTCCCACGGTTCAAGCCCCGCAACTACTGGCACCGCTATTATACTGAATCCCTTCTGCCCCTTTCCAGGATTGCCATCAGACTTAACAAGGCCAACAGCTCCCAGTCCCCACCCAGCTGTCCGGCTGTTCCACTTCCCACAAATGCCATCTTCCCTTTCTTACTGAGACGGAACCTAATGTTCGCATACACAGCCACAACTTCTCCAGTACTGCTGCGCACCAGCTTCATGCCATGACTAGCAGCACCGAGCACGGCGACTTCCTGGCGAGAGCCTTTCTTCCACTCAAACACTTCGGGCCATCCATACTGGCTAGCCGGGAGGGTAAAAGAGTAGGCGGTGGACCAAAAACCGGTATGACGCAGCTCTACGAGTTGGCCTCGCACCAAAAGGTCGATGGTCGAAGAGAAGTACTTGAGGCGTGCACTGCAGAGTTCCGGACTCGAAGATGTCGGACCGGCGTGGATTACAAGATCCGGCTTGCCGCTAGACGCGCGGTGAGTCGCAATGTAAAAGAGGTCTTGGTTTTGTTTGAATCGGTCCGGGTCACTGGAGAGGACTAGGTTGGAAAAGGAAGACCGTTCAAACACAAAGGTCTGCGGGAATCGGGATGAGGGCATGGTGAGCACGGGAGGCGACGCGATGAATGCCAATGGCTGGTGCGCCCTTTTCATTTGCACCGGCTGCTGCTCAGAGTATGGTAATGGCATGAAGCCGAAATTTTGAGTACGACCAATGATCGGCATCTTGGTGCAAAGTCTTTGATGGGAGCCCGTTCTTGCATCGACGTGCGTGGACGATGATACCCGTGGGATTTATATAGAGGGTATCATCCCGTACCTAAATTCAGCCCTGCGGTGCTGTGCTGCTGCTGGGACTTTCTCCTGTACGTCAAACAACGGCTGCGATGCGATCATCATGATCGCCACAACCCGAATCCAACAGGGCTGTTTCCTGACGGCATTTGCACACAAACGTTGTCCGCGTCCGACCCGACCAATCGTGCGGGTCTTTTGATCTCCTTTTCATTACCGAGCAACATGGGCGCCGTTGCCCGGGGTTGGCCGTGATAGAGGGGCATCCTGTTGTGGAACGGTCAACACCAACCATGGCGCAACCTCTTCCAAGGTCCCAGCGGTCGTATGTTCGACCTTGCGCAGACTTCACTCGCCACGATGGCGCTGCCAGCCACCGCCATTCTACTGCGACGGTGCCGGCCGTCGTCTGGGTGTCTTGCCGACTCTACCAACGGCGGCAACGCGAACAAAGCCATACACGCCCGCCGATCAAGATGGTAATCGCCCTCCAAGACCAATGGCATCAAACGCCCGAGGAGAATACCGCCCTGGAGATCGAAAGGCCATACAGGACCATGCAGTATGCGAAGCAAGCGGCGAGGGTAGGGCAGGGCAGCAGAGCACTGGTACCTACCTGACAGAGCTATTTTGGACAAAGATGCTGCGGAGAATCCCTGTCCATAGCTTGCAAGTTCGAGAACTAAGCCTCCTCATGTTTTCGCAGATTTCCTACGAAAGCGAGCTCCTTCGGTTTGTAGATGATGACAATTCTGACGATTCCCCTTCAACTCTTGACGTGCTCCGCCGGTTACACAAAGGCCTTTTGTGCCCGCGAAGAGGGTATTGGCACAGTCACTCACCACGGTCACGACACAGGTGCAGGCGAGGAGAGGAGTTGTTTACAGTAGTCAGGGTTATGGTCCGGTGACGGGCGAATTATCGCTCCTGCAAATAGTAAATGCAGATTATGGTATATCTTCATTTAGCAAGCAATACTTGTGCTCGTATCCTGGCGTAGATGCAAGAGCTCCCAATCTTCGAGACTCCAAGCGAGGCAAAGGAAGCAAGGCCCAAACATCATGGGCGTGCTTTGATCATGGCTAATTGGAAAGTGGACCGATTGCCAAGTGGATTTGCTGAGAGCATCAAACAATACAGACAGACCACCGCAGAATGCCTGTTCATTCATTCCACACCCATTCCATGTAACCATCAAATAATCCACTACTATTATGAACGTACCTAAAATAGGATTCAAGGCCTCGACTTCGTGGCTTGGATTTCTTTAGAGGTTCTCACCTCAACCTCACCGTTCTCCATTCCAAAGTAAGCAGCCACCGGCTTCTGTCCTCCTCCTTCCTCACCAGAATTGGTAACTTGAATTCCATTTCTACCATGGAAGAGACCAATATCCAGGATTCCGACCGTTCTCTTTAATCTCCGGCCAAGAGCATGTACCTCCCATGTGCCTTGCGTACCATCCCCTGGATCGCCGGCCTTGAGATCACGCTCTAAAAGTAGCGGCGGAAAGGGAGCGTCAATAATCCACATTCCGTTGTCGGTGACAACGGGACCTGCCTTGGCACTTCCACCTTGTCGGATTTTTGGGTCTGGGGAACCGAGTGTGATAAGGATTCTTTTAACGGTAGGTGCTGCAAGTGGGGCGATCTCAATCGGAATTGCTTTCCATGAGGTCAAAAGACGTGGCTGAAGCTTGCGGTAGTCTGTCTCGATGTTAGGAACATGCTGGGCGGATAACAACACGATTGAAATTACCGGCGACGCAAATGAACTTCTTTGCCGAAGTTGCAACCAGTTTCTCCTGGAACAAACATGCTCCACCTCCTTTGATACAGTTCAAGTCCTCGTCAATCTCGTCGGCACCATCGAAGGCAACGTCAAGACTCTGTCGTTTACCCTTCAGACCCAAGTCCTGTAAGCCTGTACTGAGACTGAAGGCAGCTTCTCCACTCAAAGCCTTATGCACACCCTCCTGAACCGGTGGCAAAGAGTCGATACCGCCCAAAGGAAGACCCGCTTCTATGATCAATTGCTTCGATTGATCACCCGTGGGTACGAAGATCATATTGTTCGTAACATCCCGACCCTTTGCGGCAATGGCCTCCACGACGTATACAACGGTGCTGCCGGAACCAATGCCAATGTATTTGTAGGATGGATCGAAATGGTCCTCTACCGCCTTGTATGCAGCTAAACGTTTGGAAGCCTCGACCGGGGAGAGTTGAGGGATATCTTGAGGACGGGAATTCTCAGCACTTATGGAAGCCATTGTTGCAGAGTGGCGGATGGATGCGCTCACTATCGAGTCCTGGCAAATGCTGGAAGGGCGGCAGATGGTTTTGCTGAGAGAGAGGGCCGGTATTCGCGGGATCGGGTGATCAGTGGAAGGGCAGGGCTTGCGCTGGTGCTCAAGGCGGAAGGCTTGTGAAGGACGTTGCGCAGGCCAAGCAAATGAGGTAGAGGAACAGAGAGTCCGACGGCTGCTTAGAGATGAGTTGGGTCGGTGGAGAGATGTTGCAATAGGTCCAATGACAATGCTCTGTCGAAATGACGGTAGAGCTGAGATGCGCGACGAGTGGTAGAAGCAGATTGGTAACGCATCCATAAATAATGTTGAGGTTTCCCGGTCTAGGGCAGTCCGGTCTGCACTGCTGGCAAGCACTTCCCCCCACCTCACGACGACTGACTGAAGCCTGACCCCACCTGATGAGTGAGCATGCGGTGACACCACAGCTAGGTTCTAGTGCCACCCAGGCGTCGCTGTATTGATTATGCATTCTGCTGCCTTCATCTCTGCGCCCGGCGCTGCTCTGCGTGATAGAGACACATCTAGCTACAACTAACGCCAGCATCGCAAGGCTGAAGGCTCCGTTGGTCGTGTATATCAACAGCCTTTCTCCTTGCTCCCCGCCAGTCATCACTTCATACATCGCCAATACCTTCTTTTACTTCTTGCAGCTGTGCGGCCTGGCTTCGACAGTTGATCTCAAGTGCCCGAAGTGCCCGCTCACATCGGCTCTAACCCACTTGGACAGCGCGCGATGGCCACAATGACTGAAGTCGTCGCAGACCAGACCCCTCCAATTCTGAAGGGCCCCTCGGACAAGGAGAAGAAATATGACCGACAGTTGCGGCTCTGGGGTGGCCAGGGGCAACAAGCTCTGGAGAACGCGCACATTCTCCTGGTTAATTCTGGGTCGGGGGTTGTGGGGATTGAAACGTTAAAGAACCTGGTCCTCCCAGGTATGATAATCACAGTTGCAGGAATCTAAGCCTGCTGATGATTGGAAAGGAATAGGAAAGTTTACAATACTGGACACGGAAACAGTGAGCGAGACCGATCTCGGTGTTAACTTCTTTCTGGATGAGGACTGCCTTGGACAACCAAGAGCAGAAGCTTGCACAGCACTTCTGAGAGAGTTGAATCCAGATGTCGAGGGAGAAGGACATTTACTAGAAAAGGTTGGGTGAGATATACAGGGTACTTGACGTCGAGTCTGATAAAGTTCTGCAGGATGGACTCTCAGGATACCTCCAAGATCACCACCTCTACACCTTGATTCTCTTCTCTTACCCTATCGATCCTACATCGCTCTCTCGTATCGAAGAATACGGCAAAAAACACAGGATCCCACTGGTTTCAATGCACTCATCAGGATTTTACTCCTACTTTCGGATCATACTGCCTGGCAGTTTTCCGATTGTTGATACCCACCCAGATTCTACAGCTACAACTGATCTGCGACTCCTTACCCCATGGCCTGAGCTGTCACAATTTGCGGCAGGATTGACAAAGGACATTGATAGTCTCGATGCTCATGCTCATGGACACATTCCATATATAGCTATACTGCTGCACTACCTCAAAATCTGGAAAGACGAAAACGGGTCATTTCCAAGCACTTATAAAGAAAAGACTCTATTCAGAGAAAAAGTCTCGTCGGCCATGCGAACAGATACGCCGGAGGGCGGAGAGGAAAACTTCGAAGAAGCGATTGCTGCAGTTCTTAAGACAGTTTCGGTTCCAGCGCTTCCAGGTAGTGTAAAAGAAGTCTTCGATTATGAACCAGCAGAGGTAAGCTGGCTTCTAAAGCCTCCGGTTATACCTACTGATTTTTCGGCTTAGATTGATGCCGATTCAAATTTCTGGATCATAGCAAAGGCAGTCAAAGCGTTCTATGCACAACACAACCAGTTACCTTTGCCTGGATCTGTTCCTGATATGAAGGCACAATCTACAACTTATGTTCAGTTACAAAATATCTACAAGGCTAAAGCTCGCCAGGATGTTGCCGAAGTCATAAAAATGGTCAGAACACATCCTCATGGCAAGGAAATCGATGCTGGCGAAGTCGAAACTTTCTGCAAAAACGCCGCTTTCATCAAGCTCATTCGCGGTCCTGATGCTTCTCCACAGAGTCTTGGAGAGATTGCCAGTAAGTCGATACTCGAGATTGCACACTCTCTTCGCTGACGTCAACAAAGGAAAGGAGTTCCGGAGCGATGAAGAGGCTGCTGCCTGGGGGGGACCTTTATCTCTGTTCCCAATCTACCTTGCACTTCGTGCAACTTCACATGAGTCATCAATGATGGTGGCAGATATACTTTCAGAAGTCGACGCAAGTATTCCCGACGTTACTTCAAACGAGCACCTGAAAAAGGTTGTTGAAGAAGTGGCGCGTGCCCAGGGAGGCGAGCTGCATAATATCTCTTCGTTAACAGGTGGCATGACATCGCAAGAAATCATCAAGATCATCACCAAGCAATATATCCCGATCGATAACACGTGCGTCTTCGATGGAATCACAAGTAGGGCACAGATTTTCCGAACTTGAATTTTTCGATAAACCGAGCCCTTTGGAACACTGTTAAAATTAAAGCACAATTGACTAGAGACGATAGCTTGCATGTTATAGGTATCTGCTAGGAACTCGGAAGAAAAGCGTATTCCGGCAGAAATATGCCAGGGTATCATGTTCGGATCTTGGTTCATACAGGCATGAAGATGAAGACGAGCTAGGGAAGTAAGATGTGGCACTTTGCGATAAGCTTAAAAATGCACACATGTCAGTTGCGACACAATTTTGCATTCCAGGACTGCAGCGCGTGTGTCCTCCACCAGTCAAATGAAGACGTGTTCTCTCATTCATACCTACTAGTCCTATATACAGGCCCGGTGGTCCGCAAAAAGACAGAGAGATTGATCGTTGCAAGCGGTCGGGGAGCGCATGCACGGCCCGCAAAGCCCTGTTCTAATAAAATTTCGGTACCAGAGTAGGTAGGTAAACGACCAGCAAGGGGGTTTAAGTGGTGGATTGACACTGCAAAGATAGCAGTTCCCAACAGCCTAAGCACGGTTACACGCAAGCTGTTCTGAATGACTGCCCATTGAATCCATAGCTTAAACCATCTGATTGCGGGGTTTTGAGAATCGATTGCAATGTTCATGGGTGATTCAAACCGCCCACCAGCTACGCAGGCCCGGTTCACTATACTGTAATCCCATGGAGGCTTCATCTAAGCCCTCAGTAAATTCGCCCCAGGACATGCCATCAAAATCACCCCAAATGCTTCTCTGATCAAATGACAGTACTCCTAGCATATCTAACTGTGTGGTGTCTTGTCGGTCCACTTCCCCAGCTGAGTCTTTCATATTCGGCTGCTTGCTGGCTTCATACATTTTCGAAATAACTTCACGGCTTCGTCTTGCTGCTAGAGACCATTCAGACATTACGTCTATAGCACATAGTACAGTCTCGATCTGGGATTGATATT
This sequence comes from Coleophoma cylindrospora, assembly GCA_003369665.1. Lineage (NCBI taxonomy): Eukaryota > Fungi > Ascomycota > Leotiomycetes > Helotiales > Dermateaceae > Coleophoma > Coleophoma cylindrospora. The sequence goes on along the minus strand of PDLM01000009.1, from coordinate 1,386,210 downwards.
CAAGGACAATTGCCTTATTGCGATGCTCCCAGAAAATGGTGACAAGTGGAACCATGGATGCTTGATACATGAACCAAACACCCATCCAGCCGAGCATCTGATTTGGAGTGAACTCGCGACCAATGTCCTCGATGGTCTGTTTCGCTATCCGTTGACACTGCGAGATGGCTGCAAGTTCTTCTACGGATGGTGGGAGGTTAGTGCCGCGGTTGGCAAGGTCCAGGAGAACAGGGCGATGCAGGACGATTCGGAGATTCTGATATCGCCACTTCATCACGCAGCGTGCTGTATAGATGGATTCTGGACATGGCTCTGTTGAGCGTAGGATCCAAGGGAGGCTGTCGTACCAATCCACAAGTTGATTATCTAGATTGGTCCGATCTTCATGTCTCAGCAGTGGGATCTGAGCAAGAAGATCCTGTATTTGAGTGGCAATTTTGCAGAATTTAATATTCTCGATTAAAGGAACGATTCCAGTCTGTTGGCTCAACACGCTCTGTGGTATAATCAGCGTAAAGTACACAAGATCATACGAATGCACCAACCGAATCTTGCCCTTTGGGGGATTGAATAGTTATTGCAGACCCCCATCGACCCATCGATGGTCGGCCAATAGTAGTTGATGCCCAAGTATCGAGACAAAATAAACTCCACCAGGTTCTCCGCCGCAATTCTACGACTAATTGGGAGCTGTGCTGTGTATCGAGATTTTCTTTGTGCAGCCCCATCGCGCAAGCCATCCTCAGGGCTGCCCCCAAGAGAGCATTGGCCATGTTAGGCCGGTTCAAGTAGTGAAGATAGAAACCGCCCATCAACGCTAGAGCCTGTAGAGTCTCCAAATGCGAGCTTCCAAAACAGTCGAGTGGTAGTTGTTCTTTTGCTTGATTGTAGTAATTGAGGTGACTATAGTCGTCAGATTTATTGGCAGCAATACTACCCATAGCGAAAACCATGTTAAGTAAGGCGAGCCATGGTGCATCGCATCTCTGTCCCTTCAGGTAATCAGCTCGAAAGGAGGCTTCGTCCAGCATTGGAATTAGTATTTGAACTCGATTGAAATACGAGTCAATTAAGGTCTGTCCTTCCGAAGACCATGGAATCTTTGAATCAGAAGCCTTGACTTCCATACTCTCTGGCAGTGCTTTAGTACAATCGGACAAATTGGATTTGTTGTTGGTAGATGGTGGAATTAAGTAGGATCGCAAGAGTGGTGCCACTTTTAACATAACCAGAAAAGCTGCTTTGATAGATGTTGCGCCTAAGTATGATGATTGCCTGTCGACAGACAATGATAAGGCGTTGACATCATCAGCTTCAGCGGGTATGGGCTCTCGATTTCGACGTTCTTCGTCCCATTCGGTATCCTTGTTGGGTATTTGCTCGAGGCTCGCCAGACTTCTATCGTCGTCAGGACCGAGAGTCAGCGGAGATTGGAACTGATCCTGGGAAGTAGGTGACATGTTAGGACTTATTGATGAATCTTGAAATGGAACAGGCGGTATTTGCGATCTGTCGAGGAGAGCAATAAGTTCCTGGCGTGACAAGGGCAGCAGTGACTGCGGGTCGCCAGTGGGGTACAGTCGTTTAAGGATGGTCCGGCACTCTTCAAGAGATTGTGCGAGCGTATCGAGGGCCCTTCCAAATCAGCAGGATCTTAACCCGATCAACAAAAAGGCACCTACTTGCGCGAGGGGATCACTCTCTGTCGGTGTTTGTCATAATAGCACAGCTTGGGAGAGCGACACCCGAGACACTGCCCGCAAGGCTGTTGTCCATCACAGCGGATCTTGCGGCGCTTGCATTGGGCACAGGCATGCGAGGTCGTGATTCTTCTGACAGCGCTTTTTGGCGTCTTGATGGGCAAAACGGGCGGTTGCTCTGACGGTGGACGTTGTGGCGCAAGTCCCTGAACTGCGTTCCAGTCAACCCGGGCGAAGCCGACACTGACTCACACAGGAACATCTTACACGTGTGGAACATTTCGGGAGAAGGAAATGGGGGAGACATGAGGAATATACGACTGGCCAAACAGGCCTCGCGCCGCTGCGACTGAACGTTGGAGAATGGGTGTCCGATGTGATGGTCCCCAGAAGCAGCACTGTGGGGAAGGCTCCCTTATATGTATGCGGGGCGGGGCGGGGCGCGGGGCAACAGAACATACTGGGTATATCGACTGTGCCCTCCCACGCTCAGTACACGACATACATACATACATACATACATACATGGGAAAACTCACATCCCCCTCCCAGAGGAAATCACGTGTCTCGCCTCAGTCGTATGTTGAGGCCGCCGTGCTTGCTTCCCGTCTGGCTTCCTTCCCTTCTCTCCTTCCTCATGGGGCCGTCCAAGGATATATCACACCCGCACGGGGTCCGGGATCTCTATGCATCACAATCCCATTGCACCATCGGGCACGATGGAGTTCACTCTGCGATGCAACAATCTCCAATGCCGCAGAGAGCTCAGTGAGCAAGGGGTTGTCACCACATGCAGGCAAGTAGATCCTCACATTACCTGACTGGATGGCTCGAAACGGCGGTGTTAATGTTGGCCTAGCCATGTCTTCTGCCTTGACTGCGCCAACCAATCTCAACTCTCTGATCAACGGGGAGCCGGCAATCGACCGATCTGCCCCGCTTGCAATGCGCATCTACCCAAGCCGGATGATGTGGTTACTATGAATCTGAAGCCCACCGAAGACTACAAGACCATCGCCTTGAGTGGCTTGACTCCCAGTGTTATTGTAGAATGTGCCAGTCGAGCTCTAGGGTTCTGGACGTATCAGGCAACCCAAGAAATGTTCGCTTCGAGCCCCTTGGCCTTCCTCATTGATACTGACCCAGGCCATAGAGTCTACCAAGGATACCTGTCCAGAAATCTGACCGAAAAGTATGGCACACTTCACGCACAGATGGAAAAGGTCATCAATGATGCGGATGCTGAGGTGGTAGGTCTTCAGAACAAGATGTCGAGCAAGTGTTGCTACCACCACCCCGCAGGGAGTACCACTAATAATCTAAAGCAGATATGGCCTTGGAAACAGAAAATCTTCGCCATCAAAACGAGAACATTTCTCAGGCATTGCGTGAAAAGTCTCGCGCTTTTCTTCAGCTTCAGGAGCTGTATGACAAGCAGAAAGGCCAAGAGAGGGTGGATCAAGTGCAGCATGCGGCCTCAAATGCGGTTGAGCAAGCAATCCAAGCTTCAGGTGTTGCAAACGGTTTTGTCGATCGCGTGAGATACCAGAATCATGTCCCGAGGCCGGCGTCACCGCCACTCTTCTCGGCGCCCAGTTTCCACAACAAAGACTTGCCAAATGGTTCTTTGTTCAATGAACGCAACCCGAATCTTCCTGAACCAAATTCTCATAACAGACATCAAGCCTGGGCTGAATATGCAAGCCACGGAAGCATCTCTCGTAAGCCACCTCATTCCAGTTGTACTTGCTATGTTGCTAAGCAGACGTTTAGAGGAACGGCAACCACCTTTCAACCGTCCCCAGCGCTTTTCAGGAATTGGAGAACCAAATCAACAGATGAGGCCGCCACCGCCTCGAATAAATGACTCCGCCGGGCCATCTTATCTTGGAAATCGAGCCACACCTAGACAGACACCTTTGCGGGCCATCAGCAGCAATTCCATCAATGGACTGTCGGGCTATGGTATGAGCGCTGGTCTCAAAGTTAGCAATCCTACTAGTGCAGCACAAAGTGGGTATCGACCCATTTCCAAGCCAAGAGGTTTGTCTCTAAAAAAAAATGGCGATCAAAGACTCACTCCAATCTAGTAGCGCTGAGACCGCCAACCGGATTCACCAAGGCTCGGCCTCCATTTGGACCAGTTGCAGCCTCAACCAACACGATTCCATACGGAAATGGTTATGAATGATAGATATGACTAATAATTTGCTACAATACTCATAGTTGCTATTGTATAGTCCTTAGCATAGACGCTATTTCATTGTGCATTCTGTGTCATGCAAACTTTGACTTCGGCCATTTTTTCTTGTTATGTTAAGATGTCGGAATTATTCTGATCAATTATGTTGCCTAATGGAGATTTGGCGAGGCATCTTCCGATACGCTCTTTGTGTGTTCATCTAGCATATTCTTCGTTGTCTGAAATCAGTAACTCATCTAACAATGTAGGTAAGCATTGTCAAAGTTTCTCGACATTGCCCGCACGCGAATCCTTATTACGGGGGCTAGTTCCGAATTTAGTCATTCGCAGACTCAGCGCTATGGCAGATTGACACAGCTGTTCATCTGACTTAGCATACCAACGGAGGCACCGTTGTGCGCATAACTGTCGACCTCAAATAGCCCCATTTCTATTCCTAATCTAACCATAACACTATATCCCCTAAAACCTCGGTGGATTTACCTCACTAGCGACCTTTACCGGGTGGTAAGAAACTGGGGTGGCGGTGTATAGAAAAGATAGATTCAACCTCACAGTTGTACTAAGTATCTGACTCGAGACCCTTGGTTCCGACCCGGGAGGCTCATGAAGGTCAAAATAGGGAGGGTAGATTTGGACAAAGACGTCCAGAACGGCATAAGGAATGGTTCGCAGGTCTGTCCGTTAAAATATAACGAAACTGCAGCCAACTTAGAGTCGCACAAAATATACCACATTCACTAGTTCTTTTCTCATCTTCCATGTATGAAGTCAGTCGCGCTTCTCAGTCACATTCAGCCAATCCGAAGGTACTCCCGTATCTTACTGAGTAGGGTAGTACGTGCAAAGTAGCCTCGGCAACACCTCACCTACCCCAGATTCCTATGCGATGAGGGGAAGCAGAACGTGCCCCAACGCACCAACTGAGAGATCAGACCCATAAAAACTCAGTATAACAGTTGTGCCAGTCCTCGCTGATAAACAAGAGCAAGAAGACTTAGCTAGCGAAATCGCATCTCTATTCTTGACGTTCTTGAAGTACAGGCCGGCCGAAATTATGAGTTCCAAGCCATTCGGAAGTCACATCCCTTGGGCAGAACCTTCTTGGTAACATAACCCCTCCCTCCACATGGTACCATACTGATCCCATCTTATTGTAACAGGTATTCGGGTCGCCCTACTCCATACTACAAACCTTCGCATTTCAAACTCCGTGATTATGTGCGGAAATGGGCCGAGGAAGTAGGGAGATTATTGTCAGACCTCGTTCACGCCATATCTAATATAATATTAGAATATCAACGACAACGTTACGGCGTGGGAAGCAGCTGGAAAGATTCCAGATGAAGTTTACCGGCAATGTGCAGATGCTGGCTTGATTTTACCTCTGGCTGCCGGTAACAGAATCCCGCGAGAATGGGCAAACTTTCCTATTGCTGCTGGTATCAAGGCAGAGGAGTGGGACGGTTTCCACGATTTTGTGCTCTGGGACGAGCTTTTCCGGGGAGCTCCAAGTATCAGCAGTGCGTTTATCGGTCTGGTGAGTTTTCCATGCACGTACTTTGCAAGCAATCGTTTATGAAAGACTGTTGGTGCGCCGCCATTGAAGATGTATGCAAGTCAGGCATTACAAGCGAAGTAAAACCCCCCATCAAGCCAGTTTCACATGAAAGTCGGCACTAAGCATACATAGGATCATGCCTGAGATTCTCAGCGGTCGCAAAAGAATCTGTCTTGCAATCACGGAACCCTCGGCGGGATCGGATGTTCGAAATATTACGACCACAGCTGAAAAAACAGCTGATGGAAAATATTATATCGTTAATGGTGAGAAGAAGATAAGTGGCCCAAGTACCTTACTGAATCTCTGCTGACATTATGCTACTGGATCACAAATGGCATGTTTTCTGATTATTTCATGGTAAGTGATATATCTTATAGCATAGAGGACGGTACTTAATGTTCCCACAGACACTGGTCCGTACTGGAGGGGAAGGTGCACCGGGACTGAGTATGATCCTTATCCCTCGACTCCCAGGCATCAGTACTCGCAAAATTGAAATCGGCGCTGATGGACTTAGTGCCACCACCTATATAACATTTGAAGATGTCAAGGTACCTGCAGAATATCTCATCGGGGAAGAGAGCCAAGGATTTAGGTATACGATGTCAAATTTCAATCACGAAAGATTGTGGATCGCCTTCCAAGCTATTCGTGGGGCGAGAATTTGTCTTGAGGATTCCATGATATGGTGTCAGAAGCGTGAGGCGTTTGATAAAAAGTTGATTGATATGCCTGTTGTCAGACATAAATTCGGTCATATGGCTCGTCAAATTGAGAGTTTGCAAGCCTGGACCGAACAGATTGTATTTGAGCTGGATAATTTGAGCCATGCTCGAGGTACATCAAACATGGAATAGAAGAATCTCCAATGGCCCACTAATCTAGAACTAGGATCAAAACTCCTCGGTGGAGTCACAGCTCTATTGAAGGTACAAGCTGGAATTGTATCTAAATATATAGCCGATGAAAGCGTCAAACTCATGGGAGGGTAAGTTGCGCATCCGCCTTTTACACCTACTCTCTCTTTCCTTAGCGGAATTCACATTATGATACAAAGCTGATAAATAGACCAGACTCGGTTTGACCAAGACTGGACAAGGTGCAAGGATTGAGGCTTTTTCTCGAGGCGTTATTACACTCATTGTGCCAGGTAGGTTAAGCGAATCACTGTCAATGTGATAAGTAGCCCTAGGACGGCGATGTGTTGCCGAATTTTGAGGTGCCCCAGAACTAAAAGTACCATGAAAGGCTAATCTGATGCTCTTAAATAGGTGGCTCGGAGGATGTTCTGCTTGATTTGGGTGTACGAGAAGCTGTCAAGCTAGGAAAGAAGGCCAAGGCGAATTTGTGAGCGAAGACTAGACAGTCTTGGGCTCTCAAGGACAAAATCAGTAATGACGACCAAGCCACCATGAATCTATGGATTCCATACTAAAAACCTACTATGACATCATTGCTGTAGGTACATGCTCCAGAACTAGCTAATATAGCCTTAAATACGAAACTCCGCCGGCCTAAAAATGACTCCTTCAAAAGATTCCCAAAAGCTGCAGAAACAGTTCGCTTCATGATTATTCTCTGTCTTCAGCCCATCGCACAAACTGGATTGCTCTCCATTTCAGACTGCTCTTCCTCAGATTCTTTCCGTAGTAGAACATCGGTACCGCGAGCAGTAGTGTTCCACCGCTAATAATTGCCCATTCTGTCGAAGCAAGAAAGATGCCCGAACCTGCAATCCACGTGTTCGTACCTGCGCTCAATCCAAATCCCAGAATTGCTACGGCAGAGGCATATTAGAAATTGTCACCCTTGATAGATGTAAGCGGAAGAACCTACATTTGAATGCTAGTTGAGCGATAGTAACTTCATTCGCGACAGGCGAATAAGCATCAAGTGTATACACGAATGAAATGTTGATAGCTTGGCCACCAGAGAAAGATACCAGGGAGAGGCCCAAAACTGGTATCATGAAATTTAGTTTATTCTGTAGCCCATACCCATAGAGAATGAGTCCTAGAGGTGCAGTGATAATCGAGATCGCAATGGCCGGCAATCTGAATTCAGGCTCTCGAATACCGCCGTTACGAGTGGTAAAATAATTCGCCACGGCCTCACCCACGGGGCCTCCTGCCGGCACTACACGTGAAATATGTAAGTGATGGCTCAGACTGAATGATTAATATTAGGAGCACGTTAAAGGGACAGGAAAACTGGATAATACCTACTAGCAATAATGCCACCTATCAAAGCCCCAAAAAAGCAAAGCCCACTCTGAAATGCCGTGAAACCATAAGCCGTAGCCAGGTCATTCGCAAAGCTTGAAGAGATGGCAACTGTGAAGCCAATAAGCACACTCATGACCAACGTGGCCCATATAACAGGAGGGAGAAGAATCAATCCAAAGGGGCGTATGAACATTGTCCAGAGTGTCTCACTCGTGTATATTTCACCCGAGAAGAGTGCTAAAGTGCTCCAGTAAGACTTCTTTGTGGGGTTTCCTGACAATAATGGATCGTATTGATTCTTTCCCAGAACTGCTGCTTCAAGGCGTCGGATCCTTGCCTCCAATCTTTGAATCGTGGAAACGCTTTCAGGCTCATAGGATGGAGAATCTTCGTCGTTCTCTCGATAGTAGCGATCGATACGGGCTTTTTCATCGTCGAGGATGATGGATAAAGAAAGTCGAAATGGAGCGGCTTTATTCTCATAAATAGGTCCTTTCGCGTCGTCTTCAGTATAGACTCTGTTATATGCCGTTTCGGGGAAAGTGAAGATGATAAGAATAAGAAGAGCGCCAATCAGGGAAGCGCCTACCCAGTAAATTGAGCGCCAGGAGTTATTCAGGGTGATGGCCCCAGAAATGATGATGCCCAAAGAGACCCCTGAGCTTGTGGAAAAGTTATACATGCTATTTGATCTGTTAGTCACGACTTCTGACAAAGGCATCTTGGTATTGTGACTTACGCCATTGCACTGGCTCTTTGGTGTAGAAAGAAAACATCTGTAATTGTTGTCGGTCCAAGACATTCTCCTGCACCAGAAAAGAAACCCAGCAAGATACGTGCTGCTAGTTCACTTTTATAACTGGAAGTGGCGCCGGCCCAGATAGCTGTTATAAGGTACCCGGTGAAGGAAATGATATACATGGGTCGGCGCCCATATTTCGTGATCAGGGGCATCCAAATTAGGTTACCTGTACCTTGAGTGAGTGCTGATGTGGTAAAGAAAAATGCTACTGCTGGAAGCAGAACAGCCAGGTTTGTACTGGGGCCTGATCCGAAGTCTTGTGCTTGTGGTATTATCGCAACAGCTGGTCCAGCTGCAAGAAATGTGCACATCAGCATGCCAAAGCAAGTTAGAATTGCTACGTAGTACTTGAACGGAGTTGACCCTGGTTTAGTTCAGTTCCAATAATTTGTCTAGTTATATCAAAACTTACAATTCAAAGGGTCATTGGGATCGCTTGATGGTCTGGGAACGAGAATTATCTCTCCATTTAGAGAACGTAACTGTACCGTTCCCAGAGTCTTCTCCTTTGTGAAAACCCCATCTTGGTCTTCAAATGTGACCGCCATCTCTCGTTGATAAATGATTCTCACCAGGAGGCTATTCAGATTTCGAAAGAAAAGGGGGTTGAATCAGAGTTCAATTTCGATGACGCTTAATTCTGAGGATTTAATACTCAACAAAATAGGTAGGCAAGTAGTATGTACTGCTCGGTTCTTGTGGGCCGTAAGATAATAAGTATGATCGATTATAACGGGACCACTTGGTGAAACCACAGATATTGGCCGAAAGTTACATGCCATCTTACAATTACCACGCACAGCATTAAAGCCAAGATCGCTCTAGGCAAAAGGGCTGTTGGGCATGGCACTCCACTTGCCTAAATGCATTGGCCTTCAGTTGTCGTCTCCACTTCCTGGAGCATTGTTGATCTGCGCTTGGTGTCGGGAAGTGGACACTCTTGTCTGTTCCCGAGCTGTTTAGGTCTGGTGCTGATCTGATCATGGTCTCACATAGCAGATCAGATCAGTGTCCACAAGTCTACATTAAATTCTTGAAACTCACCCGGCACTCAAATGTGATTTTATAACCGAGCACCCAGCGGTTTCTCGGCCGGAACAGGCACTCTTGTAGTCCAACGACATGTGTAACCACCTTGGTTATTGTCTTTCCTGCTTATAAATTCCAAACCCAGTCTAATACCTTGATAAGTAGATTTGTGAAGGCACATGATCATACTAGGCATTAGGGGTCTTTCCCAAACGTGTTGTGTTGCATATAACGTAGGCTTTCCAGGGTTCATCCTACCCTTGGTTTCCAGCTGACAACAAACTCGAAAGCTTCGGGCTTTTTCGACGCCAAGCTTTCAAATATGCATACAGGGAGTATATCTGTATGTCAACATGAGATCATATTCCACAGTCGAGTTCGCTTCGCTACTTGTGTTGCAAGGAGATATTATCATCACCATATCATCACAATATGCTCATCTTTTGTATTCAACTTCTCCGAATTTCCATTTATACTGTACCTGAGCCTAAATGTCATCAATAATATTAATCATACCGCTTGCGCGTCGCGGCGGACGAAACCAACAGAAAATGTACATCGGCTTTTCTTTTTTGCATGACCGTAGATGTTTCACGTCGCCTCGCTTATATGTTTCTCCCTTCATCCTAATGAGACTGTGAATCGGAAGATTCTCGTCGTGAGGGACTCCTGGAATAATGGAGTACAAGGCGGACAGCTAGCAATTAGCACGTTAAATCCTGGAGCTGCCGTTGATGCCCGCCCGACCTGTTCCATTTCTTCACTTAATCTTTGAAGTTTTCGTTTTCATTTTTTGACTATTCTACCTCGCCATATTGTAATGACAGAACATTTTGTTTTTACCAGATTGAAAGTGGTCCCAAGACCATTGAACCCCAAATTCGGGTGCCCAGATTCGGAGATTGGATTTGATCTGTACTGCTCGTCTAGGACAATTAGGTGTAAACATAAATGGATACAATGACCGACTGACATGCTTTCCCCTGCCACGCGTCCCGGTATGGAGTATCCTTTCCCTCTTACCTATCCAATCCAGGAAGAATATGAATAAATGTACATCATTTCATACAACAACTGTACTGTCCCCAATGTGCAGCGTGGATTTATCTTTACACGAGACACAACGGCCGGGTTGTGATTGAACTGCGGAAGATTGAGTTGTGCTTTCAGGCCTCGTGAATGTATATAGCGCAATGTGAACTGCGACACGCACGGCAACTTGTGGGGGATAATGCAAGCTTTCCCTTATAGCTACTTAAGAAGCAGCCAGTAGTAGGCATAGGAGAAATATCTGGAGGTGCGCCTGCTGTGGAATAGTCCACTTCCCCCTAGAGATTAAAAGGCCGTAATTTCTGGTCGAGTAGAGGGAGAAAAGCGAAGGCGTTTTGGTCATAACAATCCTCAACACCGAAAGCTACATGATGTCCGAGTCCGATATACCTTTCTCTCGATTATTTTCTTTCTATTTCTTGATTTCCTTCCAGACTCTAAGTGGAATTAGTGGAAATACTGTAAACTTGAAAAGACAAGGCATCTACCCTATCCCTTCCGTTGTTCTAAAGTAAACAAAACAGGCCATCTTGACGCCGCAAACCAAAAGCCGTACACTTCCAAACAGTGTGTAAATAGTGGCATAAGAAAATAACAACCACTTCAGCAAATAAGGTGTGCTATTAATGGTGGGCTGCAAGAAACAGAATTAATCTTGTTTTGACATGCGGCTACGTCCAACTTGCTGTCGTGTCCATCCGACTGAGCGCTCATTGCATTGAGAACTGCATCTACGAAGTCGGCGTGATAACGAGAATACTCATCTCTCCATTTATTCCACCGCTTACTATTGTCAGAATCCAGGTTGGGATCTGGGTCGTCTGAGTCGTCTGAGTCGTCTGAGTCGTCTTGGTCTGAGTCCGAGTCTGATTCCCAGTCCGAGTCAACAGAACTATGCTTTTTTTCGAGGGATGTCTTTGGTAGTAGATGAGACCTGTTTCTGTTTTCGATTGTTTTGAGATCTTCTCCATCATCATTGATCTTGTCCTCGATATCGTTCTCATTTATCTCAACCTCGGTAACTTCCCATTCTCCAATCGTAGTCTCTGCACGTAATTCAATGTCTTCCTGTTTAGTGTAGGGCACACAGAGCTTATTAGACTCCATCGGCGCATAGCTAATGTCCTGTAAAAGAACATCATAGAGATTGGCGTGCCCACATAATAGACGGAGGTTGTGTGACTTTTTGTTTGCCTCAGAAAGAAGTTTCTTTTGAACGGTTTTAGCGAGATCGTACACTTCGCTCATATTGTGGAAGCTGGAGTTTGGATTATCATGAATCGGGTAAAGATTTTTTTGGAATAAACCGGATGGAACATGCAAGGGAAAAAAACATTTCTCGGGGATTTTTGAGTCGAAATATAATTCCCACACCGATCTGTAGCCATGCCCGCAGCAGGCGATTAGGCAGAATGAACACCACATTCCCTGTATCATGCAAAGGCATTACTTCATTGTAGCTCTTCACTAGCAGCAAGGCGAGGAGTCCAAGACCTGATCTGCTACCGGATCAAAAGGATGGAGACATTTTTGAGCTCAAAATCTTGTCGTCAGCACAATTACCCAGTTGACTCTGCAGGCTTTCCCGGACGGGATGGACGCAACCAGCGTCCAACCTTTCGTATTACAGGGTGATAATCACAGCATTATTATTCCTCATTATTGTCTTCCGCGCGCTCCCCTCACTTACTGTGCTGTTATCCATCCCAGACCGCCGAGCTGGCAGCTGTTTACTCGTAAGGTTTTCGCTACACATGTGCTGCATGGCGGCTTGATAATGAACCATGCAGAAGCCACAACGTGCTAGACCTATGGCCAGTGGCTTACCTAAAGTCGACTCGTATTCTTGCCATGGGTCTGCAGATGGATTTCCAGTTGTAAAACAGCTTATTAAGACTTTGGACCAACTTCGAGAAATATACCCATCATATCCTTGGATTTCTGGGAGACAAGAAATCGGAGCTGTCGGGGCTTGCTTGATCCTTGGCCTACTGAAGGCCATACCGGCGAAGGATCAGTAGCACCAGAGATACCCGGAACCACACTACAATTGCTAATGGCCGAAGCGATTATCGATCTCGATCTGACGGCGTTCGCCGGTGAGTGGGAGGAAGAATTTGCGTAGCAGCCGAACTGCCCACCCAAGCCAGCAGGGGCTGGATTTTTCGGTCGATAACGCACAAGCTTTTCTCAACCGGGTTTACCAGCGCAGTGACGAAGAATGGTTAGAGTTCGCAAGAAACAAACGTCGCAGCATCAATCAGGCTTCTGTTCGGATAGCTTTGATCACGACAGTGGAGATTGTCCGTCATTGCTAGGATCGAGAATGGCCAAGACGAAGATTGCAAGTATAGATATCTTCTTCTATGGGGAAAGAGTAAGTCAGGCACAGACGGTCCTGCACAAAGCGAATGCAGAGATGTTGAGAAAAGACAAGCACTTGCACAAAGAGATGAATTTTGTGGGAGCAAAGTCAGACGAACCACAGAATGCAAGAGCGTACTGCAATTCAAGGGTCAGTTGCCATTGTTACCGGAGTGCAACATACTTTGAATGATATCGGCTCCGCGTGTTCGAACCAATCGTTACGATAGAGTCACAGCTGCACAGGCGATAGATATAGAAGGGGACTATCTCGTGAGTCAGACGTTCATTCTGCATGGTAGTGTGATCGCTTCAGAACATCGGTGGTCCTCATGACGTCTTTGTATCGTGCCTGTTCTCACTTGGGCAGCTCTACTGTACCTCGACTTGGGTAGATCTTTAACTGATAACGGGGTAGATGACCAGCGGCGAAACTCTGATAAGACTCAGTTGACGCTCCCTTGGAACGTGATGCTCGGTAACCGTAATTCGGCCGATCCACCTTTCAGCCAGTGTCGAGAACAAGTCGATTGTTTTGCAGCGAAAAGTGCTTTGGCCATTGTGGACACCGAGTCTGCTCTGCCCTCATCTGGAACATGACATGATCATTGTGCATTTTCCAGATCTTGGTACTGTACTGTGGTGGGTGTAGGACAGGCCTCGCAAAAATACCTGTCAGATTTTAGTCGAGCTTTGCTGATGGTGTCCGGGTCGATCCCAGCACTTCCCCTACAGCTCAGAATGCATTGCCACGTTCTTTCCTGCTCCCTAAGCTTGCTTTGTATGCGAAGCAATCTTGATCGCCATGCATTTACGGACAACGGTTGTCTGACTTAAGTTCGACGGCGTCTTCGTGGATCAAACTCGGTATTTGCGCAAGAAGCAAAGCACCAGACACTGCTGGCCCTCAATTGTGCGTTGGCCACATATACAGAATATTGTGGTCGGATGCTTTCGGACGAGGTAGGGATTATCAAAAAGGAACAGTATCGCAGCCTGAGAGGATGACTTGTCGAATTGCTTGTTCGGCTTTCAATCTCACGCATAAGGTGTTGCGCCCACAGAAGACGGGTTGAAAAAACGGTCAAGTTTGTAGCTACATTTCTTGCACTTTGGATCTATTTTATCGAGCACTATGAGTACCTATTCACCGACGAATAGGTGCCCTTTCGCGTTCCTCGTCTCCTGTCCGCTTGATTTGCACTCGAGCCGGCCAGCCGAGGCCAATGGTCGAAAGCTCGATATACTATTCCAAGCGCGATGCAATGAGACTGGCAAGCTCCAGAAAGTTCATTACTCCACAAAGCCTTTCCAGGGAATTGACTGGGATACGGTCAATGATCAACGTGGGATACCAGTCAGAGGTTATCCTTGACGTCAATGGCAAAGATATCACTGGAAACCCCGCGAGATGAAGGCTGGTCACCGAGCCAAAGATCATAAGGACATTGATTTCCGCGCGGATTTCATTCCGGAAAGTGTGCGCAATCCCCAAATCCATGTCCACTCTTGCGCACTTCAGACTTCACTGCGAAAGATAGTTCAATATTATCCCAGTCAGACTCTAAGCGGGCGAAATGTCAGGCTTCATCATCTACACTGAGTAATTATGCATTATTTCGAGAGGCTTCGGGCATACGAAGCCACGTATGAGAAGACGGAACAGACGAGGCTAGCAGATCTTAATTGTCCCGGTCCCTCTTCCTACGAGAGCAACAGACAGGTGGGATGCGGAAACGGCGCACGAAACAGGGGTTATATTGGATCATCTAATACCAGGATACCAAAGAGAGACACTGCCAGAGATAGAGAAGTACGAGAAAACCATGTCTGTATCTAACTTTCAAACGCTCTGGTTACTATTTGAGACTGGTTGCGATGTGTATACCAAAGTGGATGGGGGCTGGCAAGCATTTATAGTCGAAAGCACAGAGGAACAACCAAAAACCGAAAACCTCTTTAGACAACCGTTAAGAAATCACAAAAACCAATACAATCAAGTCATCATGTCGGTCTGGAGGCTTGTATATTCCGGGCGCGACTTATATCGTGAAAAACACAAGTTTTCAGTCCTGGAGTATTACGGGGAAAGAGAAATCACATCGCTCAACATATTTCCGAGCCATTATTTAGACTAAGAAGATGGTGGTACCACACGGAAGAGTTTGGAAGAACAAGGTAGACTGTACTCTGACATCGCCCAGAAGGCCCCTGCGCATATGACCTACGAGAGAATGATGCCGAACGCGGACATGCCTCCAGATCCTGTAGTGCCATCCGTAGAAAGTAGATGGGTATGTTCTGGATTCATTACGGCATGTACCTTGGTAATTGGCTCATTGTATATTTATATGATATTTCTTCGCCTAACAGTCAACGTATATTGCAATACCAAGGACAAACCATTATTGATTCTAAGGCATACAAGGACTACATCCAGAGTGTCATAAATGGACATTCATACCGTGTGCCTCCGCCAAGACGGAATGCTGATGACTCTGAAGATGAAGACGATGAGTTTTTATAAGAGCCATCTGACTTTGTTGGTGGGGCTAGATGGGCCATTTACAACAAGATCGACCCGACAGCTATACCGTTTTTAAGCAACCACCATTACTTCTTACTCCCACCATCTATTACAGGATTCAATTTGAAAGAAAAGTTATGGGGTATGTTATATCATACTTTGGAGTATTCTGACGTCGCATCGGTACATCAACGAAGTTTGATATCCAGTGTGTTCAAGAAATAGCTATAGTTTTAGAAAGTGCTCGCATATTCGAACTATGTTGAACCCAATATATCAAGTAGCTCCCGTGGATGACCTTTCCCATTGGTAGTACCTGCATCTAGTGCCTCGAAACCTGAAATTATGATTAAGTGAGGCACTAGAGCATGATTGAGAAGCTGCTCAAGCAGAGGCAAGCACAATGAGATAGGTACGACAGTTCCATCAATCTGACCAAGATCGATGTCTAGCAAGCGAAGGTCTTCTTGCTGACTGTTTAGAATAAGTGTGCCAAAGCCAGAAACCAAGGCATACATGATATGCATGAGAAGCAGATACCTCGATATCTCTACTCCGTTCTTGTTGTGTCTGTGGTAGCAATTGAACAGCACAGAAGGTTCTTGCAGCGACTACTAATGCTGATGCTGATCTGGTATCTCTCGCTCGAGCAGCTTCCTGAATCCAGAAGAGCCTACTATTCGATCTTTCCTTGACCCACCATCCCTCGAGTCTCTTCTGCAGTCGTTAATCTGGCCACCATTCGTACGAAGGTGCCTTGAGAAGTCCAAAGTCCTGTCCTGGTAGGAAGCTCTCAATTCGGTTTAATAGCATTGCGAGTTTGTCTCGATGATTTTCAAGTAGATCACTGGGAGGTGTTGATGAGTCTTGCAAGGGTTGAAGTTTTGGTCTCTGTAAGAAGGAAGATGGAGGATCCACTGTGGCGACCAAACCTGTATGTGTCTGTTGCTCTTGTGCTTGAAGGATAGTCTCGAGAATGTTCATTGGTAAGTCCGTAGTTGATTGCTTGATGTCTTCTAAGAGAAGGAGAATTTGATACCCGCCATGATTCATATCCTGCTTAAGAGCAAGGTAATTTGTGTTTGAAGCTTCGGCATCTTTCATTTGGGAATTGCGAATCTTCTCCAGGGACTCCATAATTAAATTTCTAGTTTGCTGTGGATACCCTCTTTCATCAACAGCATGTCAACCGAAGTATAAATTCAAACAGGACCGAATATTATCTCAATAATCCACGCGTGATACGAAACAAAATGGTCGACTTACAGACTGATCACCTGTAGCAATAACTCCAAACTCTGCATTTGCCTAGCAATACTAGCCTGCAAGCGATCCGCTCTCTGCTTCTCAGTAAAAGTCAACTGTAATTTTCTAGCAAATCCACGATGTACACTGGAACTGCTTGAAGATTCGCCATCCAACATCTTATGGTATCTTCTGCGGATATGGTCTAGATACTCCTGTACGAGGAACTCTGACTTCCTCTACGAGACTATCAAGATCACCATTATAGCTCTCGATAAGAGGAGAGACGGTGAGCTCGGGTACCACTTTCAGATTGAGTATCAGTCGTCGTAAAAACTGCGCATTGTCGTTGTACTTCCTTTTTGCACCCCGACTGTCGTCTAGTGCTGTCGCCACTTTGACGAGCAAGGAGATAGCGCTCGCGATATCGCCAGCAGACCATCCGAATGACATACCTAAGAATTATTCCGGACGGAAAGATACCAACACAGCGTGTAGGTATCGTATGCGGCACAATCATGTCGAAATGAGATCTGGGCAAGGCTGCCGACAGCTGAAGTCGCTCGAAGGCTTACAAGAAGTCTACAACGCCCTGCGACCCCTACCTTCCATGATCACGTGAATGAAGGAAAGACAGGCGTACGTAGGTAGGCTATCTACGAAACAAGATGATAACATACATCAGGCTGTTTAATTTGGTCCTAAACAGCCTGGTGTATTAAGGCTATGCCAATATGGTACTCATCAGGTGCCTTCAGCCGACCCGGAGCGCTGGCTAGAAGTAAGCTTGGGAAGCAATATTCCAAGAAACTGAGGGAAACCATCAGTTCCAATTTTATTATTGACTAGCTGACGACGAACTGCATTTCTATGTCGCATAGATCTGTGCTGGTGATCGGGAAGTTCTGCAACATACCAGTGCATTATTATTGAGTAACTGTACTAATGATGAGTTTCAACGGATGACTTTCTTTGTTATCAAATCCACTCTTATTGTGTCTTTGCCATGTATGCCGAGTTGCTCAGCTAGATTAGCACAGCATTCTGGCTGAGTTTCACACAAAGAAGCATTTATAATGTAAATGGTATATGGATATACCAACTGTAAAACATGCATCAGTTTGAAGCGCGATTTTCTACATATGTAGGCCGGGCACACTCCTGAGTTGGATGGAGACGACATCAAGCTTAGAACATCAATGTCAATCAATATTGGATATTGATATCTAGGGATTGCCATATTACACCGCTTCTTTGCAATAAAGCGGTGACAAAATATCGGGTTTCCAGCCACGTTGAAACAGCTTCATGTTCAACCTAGCCAGATGTCTTCGGCAACGAATGACGGAACTGGGTCTATCCACTGAGAACGTGCAATGACCATTGACAACGAAAGCAACATACTTGATTAACGATTGGCGGCATGAGTACTTTTCCATGATGAAGCGGTGAATGAGAACGTGTACCACACCAAATGGCAACAGGAACAACGTACAGTATGCTGTTGCCCTTGCACCACTGGCAGCCAGAGCTGAGCTTCGTATCCACTGCTATCAAAGACCCCCAATGGCATGCAAAGGGGGGACACCGCTGTTGCAGCATGCAGTCTCTTGAACTTCTTGCCAAGGCAGTGGTCTTGTCGCCATTGTGGCCATCGCATCCTGATTACTTTTTGGGTTCCAAAGAGCCTTCGGCACAATCGGGACACGTCTTCTGTTAGCTGCTATTAACCACAATAAATGGAATGGTAGCCACTGTGAAAAAATGATCTGGCACGCGGCACCGTACAGTATCTTGTACGGCATTAGAAGGTGCGGCCTCGTGGCCAGCTCATTATAGCGTAAGCTCGCATGTAGTCTCCAATTCCGTACAACAAGGCTTCCCCGAACCCCGAGGCGCGTCAAGGGAGAACCGTTTTCTGAGAGGTCGGGCGGGACAGTTTCGAGGCCACTACAGATCCTTCTGTCATATGAACATTGGCAGCCTTATCACAGATTCAGTGCGGTGTCTTAAAGGCCCGAAACCTGCATGTGGATTAAATCAGCCCAGAGAAATTCTTATATGTGATAAAGCTGGATTGCTACCATGAAACTGGGCAGGAAATGCAACCTGGAAATGTAGTTGAGATATGATGAGCCTTCTGCAGCCATGCGCTTGAGATTCTGCACCAGGGTCTTCAAATCTCCGCTGCCACTTTAAGGTCTATACATGCACGCTGCAACCTCGAGTACGGTTGTTGCGGCAGAGCTCGGGAAGTAGCACGTTTCTCTTGAAGGCTAGACAAGAGATCATCCAAAAGCGCAACTTCGAACTCTCTGGGTCTAAAGGGGCCAGTTGAAGGAAACTCGTATTGAGACACTCAGTGCTGGGCAGCATTGGCAGGGCGGGTGAGCCCACCCATCTCCGCAGAGCAAACACGATGCCAGCGCACAACTTCCTGTCCAGACTAGGTAGTCGTCACCTGCAGAATGCAAACCTGGATAATTCGTGGTACGCTGAATGACGCGCAGCGGGGTTGATCCCGAGGTCAAACAAATGCACTTTCGAGTAATTGTAACGGGGGAGTGGGTTGCACCCAATGTCGTGGGCCCAAGGTATGATCGAATCGCGGGTGCTCCTCCACAGCGCCGCATATCCGACCATTTCTGACTGGATGTGCCATCGCAGATGCTGCGGGCGACCATGGTAAAGCGCAAGGTACGGCCATCCCAGGCGTGGTTCGCAGAGAATGCGGGTGGGTGCGAGTCGCACGCAAACAAGCACCACCAGAACAGCCAGACCAAGGATCAGGATCGATAATCGAAATTCTTAGGTATCTTGGGTACGGAAGGGACGGAGAACGACGATTGCACTTCTATGTACATGCCACGTGACTGGATCACATATCCCCAGGAGGTCTCTTCAACCTTCAGCCTTCTCCCCTACTTCATGCTGAGAAAGGCACCGACAAGGGAGACACCGTGGTTGGAGTTCGGAGCTGGACTACACCATCACTGTTTGCCATGACCGGTGCAAACTGCTCATCTTCCACGCTGCATTCACATTGCCCCACACCGAACCAGCAGTGGTTTGTCTGACGTCTTACAGCCTGCATGTTCGGCGGGCTCCATGCAGCAAAGCAGATCTTGCCTTTCTATGTCTCAGACTTTGCTTTGCGGCGGCTTGGAGCAGCTCAAGCATGGCACCGCAAGAGATTGTGGGCCGCTTCAGGCTGCGTGCAGGCCGGGGAGGGCGGATATGCAGTTTTGATGGCTTTGGGATGCCATCGGCTCGAGGTCATTTGGCCTCGTAGCATCGACTTTGACTGGCACATTTGCGAACTTCCTGCACGCCATGTAGGTGTCAAGCCGATAAGCCAGCCCATTGAGAGGGCTCTATGGCAAGATCGCCAGGCGCTATGCACTAGTAGCTATGCGCATATTTCATGGGCGACGATTTCAGCCTGGAAGAACTGCGTCGCTTACTCGGCCAACACCCCCGGGAACCCAGCCTTGTTGGGTACTTATCGTCAAGTGAGATCCTTCCCATTCCAGCTCCTTCCCTCTCTAAGGGCTGTTGCAAGCTCTTGGGATTTCGAGAGACTGGTTATGGCGTGGCTGCCGGCTTCGAACTAGGTGCGCTCGAAAAGCTGTTCGTTCTTCTGTAATATGAAGGATTATCCACGCTCTAAGTTTGGCATGCTGTGTCCGCAGGCAAGATGCTGTGCCCTGGTTCGAATATTGGATGCAAAAATGCACTTAAGCATTGTCTCAACCCTGCTCCTGCGAACCATTTCTTCAGCTCGTCGGTAGCGAGTATGAGTGATCTCTTTACTCACCCCCCTCCAAGGACTGATAAGCCGAGGGCCATGTCTGGTTGGCCCCCTTTAGCTCGATGGTGCGTGATCCTGCCGCAGACAGCCTTGCGGATTGCACAGCTCCTGGATTGGAACAAGGCCACACCGCTGAATATGACAAAACTTCCACCCCAGCTTAGGCAGGAACTGATGATTCGCATCCTCGCTCAAGGATCTCATGTATTTAGCTCGTCGTCCAAGGCTGCTTTGCACAAATGAGATGACGGTGGAATTCTCGTTCCGATAAAATGTTTCTAGCTTTTTACTGAAGTCGGCGGTATAGGCCAGTGTTGGAGAGGGCATCTTAAGCGATGTTCGACGACATTAGAGTCGTTCGTTGTTCTCAAACAGTGTTGTTGGAAGGCATTTCCATCTCTTGTATTCGGCTTGGAAATAGAACGCCTCGGCAGCCTGCATCAGAGCTCCTCTTAAGAACGAGCACTTACTGGGGTATGTCACTCGCTGTCAGCCAAGCTCCAGATGGCATGTGTGTGGTGTGTATATCTTGACCGCCTTTCACAATGCTTCAAGAATTCTAGGAATTTACACAGCCATACACTTTGTGCCTTGGGATGTGGGATGGCTACACCGTGAAGGCCTCTGACCTTGAGATGACTGGCCAAAAGATCAAGCGTCCCCCCCTTGGACTGTTGATGGTCAGTTGTATAAGTCCACACTTCCTCCCGATTCAAATTTCACTTAGCATTCAGAAAGCATGGTTACCCCCTTGACCGAATGACGGTAAAATACGCTATGCCTCTCACACTTGCATCCAAAACATCTTCACTTCAGGTAAATCAAGGGGCTACCAGCGGGTTCGTAAATTCTAGCCCCAGGGGCCGTAGCTATATTCCGTGGCAAATGTGCTAATTATTCTACATGAGATAGTTCCCGCTCTATATCGCCAAATCCTGCCAGTCTTACGATATCCACTGCCGCCCATGGTGAACTACGGTACCAAGCTATGACTGCAGCCTCGGATTGCCTGGCAACCTTGTCCAGCCATACTTTGGAGGCTCCTTCTTTGCTTTATTTCAGGGATTGGCATTTTGATCCTACTGTATTGTCCCGTACCACATATCCAATATCAATCGAGCTCGACGACAGTAGAGGTGTTGGCGAAGCCCATTCCGGGAACATGTTCGTTGTGGTGCCTACGCAATATCCTGGCTGCCTCGTTGGAGCGCCGAGACAGAGAGCTGCAGGGACGATGAGCACGATGACTCAACATGGTTCACACAGTATGGGAAGTTCGCAGTGCCATGATCCACAATACGATAATGCCGCCCACCAACAGCTGATTCATATAACAAACACGGACAAGTATGTATCACCAGAAACGTGGAATCTACCTCAAACGCTCTCAGCTTATGATGCACCGTTTTCATTACCGCGTGTGATTTGTTTCCACCAACATCACAGCTACCTTCAACAAAGCTGTGATATTGTTGACCAGACACTTATGTACCCAACACATCAGCTTCTTTCAAATAAATCACAGCAAACATCCGACCTTTCACAAATACACCACCCACCTTGTTAGTTATATATTGCCATCTATATGCTCTATAGAGCATCTGCTAGATCATACTGAGCATCAATCATTTCCGATTCTTGGACATTCACAGCGAAGCACGGTCATGTATTACTTTACTACTGTAGTAACTTGCGTGCATGGGTTGGAAAAGCAAGTCTGTCTTTATTTTGATATATAATAAACTTCCAGAAGAGCTGACACGATGTCTCAAATTGGCTATTGTAGTAGTTGTGTCGTAATATACGCTTTACTCAAAAGTGACCATATATACAACGTGCTTCGAGTTGCCTTATTGCTCTCTACAACTGTGTTAGGTTGGAATAAACCACCGCCATATTACCTGGAGCAGTTGCAGTAGTGTATTGCTATTGTATGACCTACAAGTGCTAATAGCCGTGCTTGGTATGATGTCATATTTACTACTTTGCTTTTTCTCGTCGCATTGTGAACAAGTACAAAGCATTGCAAGAGACAGATACTCTTACCTTTAACGTGTAAGCTCGCTGTGCTCAAAGCTGGCCTTCCTATTGACATATGATGAGCAATGCAGCGAGTAAAACACAAGCTATGAAGCGCAGTCACGCAAAATCCATAGACCTAGCGACTATAGTGAGTGAGATTTCTGTAGCTTTTGGTATCTTTAATCATGCTCGAAAAGAGGCTTTGTCACACCAGGAGCAAAGACCCAACCTTGGTAGCTTGCTTGCTCGTCCATTTTCTCGTCGCTTAACTTTTGTTGCATTAACCAAGTCAACATTGACAATAGAACCCGAGACGGTATTTGATTCTTGCAATGTAAGAGAAGACTGAATATGCCTTAGATGCCAGCGAATACCACCTCATATGCATCGGAATAACGGCCACGTTTTCAATACTACTCAATAATAACACCTTCTTGACTTGGACCTTTGGATTTTGTAGTCGGTGTGTTATGGACGTCAAAGAAACGCTCAAGTTGAGTAGTGATATGAGCTCAATTGCTGCGTAGAAATGGTATAGTACACTATGCTACAGTAGTTCTTGAATATCCTTATCAAAATGCTGGAACAGAATCTCCCAATGGAGCTGGAGAATTCTCACATGACTACGTAGAGCAACGAGAATCTGGCTAGATCAGAGCCGCAGCTAGGTGAAGCTCTCTATGGCATATATCAAAAATAAAAGACTGCTCTACCCTGCTTTGCTGTCTAAACGAAGCGGAGGTGGCAGCTCAGGGATTCTATGCAGCAGCGGTGTCACGTGTGTAGCTTACCTTGCCTCGGTATCGCTTCTGGAATTGATTTCATCTTCGCTGACTGTACCAAATCATCTTCATTGTAACAGTATCATCGCCGTTTTGCACCAACATCAACATGCCGGCACTCGAAACCCAACCGCCATCTTCAAAGATGTTTAAACTCAGCTTCCCAACCCCCAACATCCTACTCATGACGATCAATCGACCGAAAGCCATGAACTCAATTCCAATGGCTGGTCACTGGGAAGCAGCATCTATCCTGGACTGGTTCGATTCAGAACCATCTCTACGTGTCGCAATTGTGACGGGAGCTGGCAAAAAAGCATTCTCCGCTGGTCAGGATCTCATTGAGTTATCATCGGTGAAGAAATCACCTGGGAAGGAAGGGAGCCATCCGTCATCCGGATTTCTCGGTATCAGCAAGAGGATTGGAAAGAAGCCTATCATTGCCGCGGTGAATGGGTTTGCACTCGGGGGAGGATTTGAAACGTGCTTGAACTGGTATGTTTGAATTCGCTCTCCTGAGAGAACCAGCTAAGCGGGGTTAGTGACATGGTGGTTGCGTCGCCACTGGCAACATTCGGGCTGCCTGAAGCGCAGGTAGGGCTTTATGCTGCAGCAGGTGGACTCCCACGGATTGTTCGCACTTGTGGTCTTCATATTGCATCGGAAATTGCTCTTACGGGCCGACGGCTGACCGCACAAGAAGCCTTCAGCTACAACGTGGTTAACAAGGTCTCCGAAACCCCCGAAGCTGTGGTTGGAGACGCGGTAGATCTGGCCATGAAAGTTGCAGCCATCTCTCCAGACGCAGCAATTGTGACGAGGCATGGCTTAAGAGAAGCCTGGAATGAAGGCAGTGTTGAGACCGCAGCAAAGAACACGTCGGATCGATATACCGATGGTTTGTTTCAAGGGGAGAACTTCAAGATCGGAGTCGATGCTTTTGCAAGGAAGGCAAAGCCGGAGTGGGTCCCTAGCAAATTGTAGATGTAAATGAATCTCGATGCACCTGGGGGGAGATGGGTTGACTCTCTCCTTCAGGTTATGTCGTGAACGAAGTCGCATATTCAGAGTCCTGGCGCACGCTCGAAAGCGCCATAAATATAGTACCTTGTCCTACGGAAAAGCCTAATGAGGAGGGCTCTGGCCACTGAAGAACAGGCCGGCATGTATTGACTTAGTGATGGCCCGCCCCGAAAGCAGGTACCTCGGTTCCCCGCGTCTGGAACACTGCACTGGTGGCTGGGGTCGTGCCGAGTCAGTTTCAACGACTATTCTCCCTTCCTATCCTCTACACGTCCTAGAAGGACCCAATTCATGCTGCGCCAATTGCGACAGAGATACTGGCTCACATCTACAGCTCGTATCCTGCCGCTGCGCACCCGAGAATGCCGCCGGGTCCCCGGGTCGTCTCGTAAAAGCCACGTGACAGGTAATCATCAACGTCTCTTGCAGGAGTCAGTGTGCAACCGCGAAGCATTTACTCTATGCGTAGAGGCGATACCAAAATGGCTCCAAACCATGAGACTAAACCACCACTACCAGTGACCAAAGCCGTCCTGGTCGAAATCCCAGCCCCACATGTTCTGCTGGTCACCATCAACCGACCAAAGCAGATGAATTCTCTGTCGGTCGAGAACTGCTGGGAGATGGATAGGGTATGGAAATGGTTTGATGAAGAGCCTGAGCTGTACGCAGGTATCCAAGCTCTCAATTCGACATGAAACTGACCGTCCATCTAGCCGTGTGGGCATCATCACCGGAGCAGGAGCAAAGGCACTTTCGGCCGGCATGGACTTAAAAGGCATGTGGCAAAGCATCTGTAAACCACGTGAAATGCATTGACGAGTACCATAGAGAAGCGGTTCACAAACCCGGACCCTAGCTCAGAAGATTTCAATCGCTCCGGAACTTATCCCAATAGCGGCTTTGCGGGCCTCACGCGCCGTGTGGGCAAGAAGCCTATCATCTGCGCATGCAATGGATATGCTCACGGTGGGGGCTTTGAGATTGCATTGAACAGCGACATTGTCATCGCATCTACCAATGCGGAATTTCGACTTCCGGATGTCCTCAGAGGGACCGCGGCAATGGCAGGTGCCTTCCCACGTATCTGTCGGAATTTCGGCTTGCAGAGAGCTATGCTGTTGGCTTTGACGGCGTATACTCTGAAGGCTGATGAGGCTATGCAGTGGGGTCTGGTCCAGAAGGTTGTGCCAGCCGAAAGATTGATTGGCGAAGCTATTGAGATGGCAAGTCTGATTTCGAGCATGAGTCCTGATAGTGTTGTTGTGAGTCGTGCTGGTGTCAGAGAGGCCTGGGAGACAGGCAGTGTCGAACGAGCTACACAATTGACTGGTGCAATGTATGCTGAGAAGTTGATGGGTGGTGAGAATGTGAAAGAGGGCTTGAAGGCTTTTGCAGAGAGGAGACAGCCCAAATGGGTGCCGTCAAAGCTATAGACATTTTTAATTTCGTGATATTCTTGGGTAGTTGGTGTAGTGTCTTCTTAGTCGTGCAGATTCTCCTTCGCGTCAAACCTCAACCCGAAGGCTTGTTTACTGTGAACGATTGACTCTTAAGATATCAACTAGAAACTATGATGCGTAAAATGCGGGTCCGATTCAGCCACTGTGAACAATGCTCGCCGAACTTCTGAATCTAACTCAGTGACTACGACTATATGCGCCTGACAACGGAACAAAACTTCATTTTTAAATCAACCCACGAATTCAATCAGCAGATTTTGGAGCTTTTTCGCCCTCCTCGCTTTGTTCTTCATAATGCGAGGTACAATGAACCATGCAACAAAATAAAAGAAACAGGCAAGAACTCATAACTCTACCTGCACAAGCAACTCAACCGACTTAGGTTACATGTGCTTACATACTGACAATATCCCAGCCTCAAAGTTCATATTAACAACAATGATTAACAACGCAATCGATAGTGGCTCAGATCTTTGAATTGTCCCCAATTTGCAATCTAACTCCACTCCCTACCTACTCGAGCGAAGTACATATGGTGACTGGGACTGGGAACTTTTTAGCACCTTTTGATACCACCACAGCTTATAAAAGCTCATGTAAGCGTTTTGTGGAGAGATTTGAGCCATTTACTCCTAAGTTGAAATTTTAAAGAAACAATATAGTTGTACCACTTCTCTGTCTAGTATCCGTCGTTACTTAGCGAGCAACAAACCGCCAGCGCGACTCCAAAGACGCTAAAGTTAACCAGATTACTCGAGAAGTCCCCCCTTAAGACTTGGATACAACCTAGACGCTCAATATGATTCTAGGGTTTAAACTTTATTTCACAAACGCTGTTGGATGACTAGAATCGGTTAACGTATGATAAGAGAATGCATTGTCTGACAGGATTCCGGTAAATTAGCGTAGAGTGCAATGCTGAAAGCATCCACTGGGAGTCTTTCCAATCCTGACCTAAGGTAGAAATGCAAAAGGTTAGCCGTCCAACCCGCTAAATGAGATTTAGGGAGTCAAGAACACATCAAATTCAGGGAACCAAGCAACAAAGTATATTTTCAAGGCAAGGTCTCAAGGACCGGATATTATTCAATCGAGAAACATACGACAGACAAAAGCTCCATCATACCAGATCTTCTACAATACTCAGAGATCATCCAGCCACCTTTCCCTTACCCTTAGCTTTGGAATTCAAGCTTGGAAATTCGTCCTCCAATGCATAGAGCTCGTGCTTTTGTTCTCCTTCCGCCGCTACTAATTCCAGTCGGGAATTTTCCTCAGCTAAGCTAAGTTGCAGTGCAAAGTCCAAGTCATCAGCTGCCACAACCCCTATAGGCTTGTTTATCGCGTGTTGACTTGAGCTCATGGCCTTGATTCGATTTCTGGGAACCTGGCTTGACGAGGGACTAGTTGATACTGAGCGCCCGCTTCTCTTTTGCCTGTATGTAATAGGAATGTTGTACTCAGGGCTGACACGAGGTGAACCAGTAGTGCTATCCTCACCCTCAAGCAGACTCAGCCGAATAGCTTCCTCGATATCTTGGTTGAATTCATCATCTGTCTTCAGCTCGACTCTCGGAGATGTGGATGAGGCAACAACACTGCCTTCTGGAGTCACCGTTTCGCTTGTCCATGTACTATGGGTCGAAGAGCTCTCAACAAGGGGCGAATCAACATGGTAACCAGCATCGCTGGTTCTCTGCTCTGTATCTCTTTGGTACGTCTCTGCTGAGATTAGCTCGGCATATCGCAAAGCCTCTTCCTCCGTAAAACCACCTAACCCAACGCCAAATCTACCAGCAAGTCTTGCTTCTTCCTTTGCTCGACGATGTTTCTCCGCTTTTAGCTCCTCTTGTTCCGTGGCAATGTAATCCATCAGTGCACCTCTACCAGTGTTGGTAAATCGATCTGGACCACCATTGTGGCCACGCTCGCTAGACCGACGGACCTTTCGTTTCTTGCTGGAATACTGATCCGCAGCAGAGGAACTGTACGACCAGTAACGAAGATGAGTGCCCAAAGACACCATACCACGCAAGATCGTTGGATCAGTATCAATCACAATTGCTCCAGCGGCATAGAGGTTGATACCCACACCATGAATTGATGCTTCGGCTTGAACAAGTCGACGCCGGGCTCGAGAAGCAAATCGTGAATTGAGAGTACGAATGGGTTCGAGCGTAGAAGCAAGTGGGTCCCATGCCTGAACAAGCCCATCATTACCACCATGGACTAGGTACAGTGCGGAGACTGCGAGACAAGAAATCTGGGGCGAATCGGTATGAATGGTCCGGATCGGATGTAATTCGTTCACAACCGTAGCATTTGCAGACTGGGGTCCCCGCATATTCCACATGACTATATTGCCGGTCTTGGTGCCGATAGCCAAGAATCGAGCGCGGTGACCAGGAATATCAGCTTCTAGTGATGATGACGACGATGCATCAGAAGCAGGAGTACCAAAAGGCGAAGAAACATTTGAATTGCCGTTGACTGTGCGAAGAGGATCTTCAGACACCGTTAACACAGCAAATGTCGACATATCGATCGCGCTAGTGGTGATCTCGATACCTGGAAGGTCCTTCAAAGAGAGCGAGGAAGTTCTCCATTCCTCAACCAAGGTGGATGGCCTTCCTTTGACTAGCGGGCTTCCCGGTGTTATTGGCGATTTGACTGGGGAAGATGTATTTGGAGGCATCGTTACTTTACCGCCACCAAAAAGCGAGGCCATGGGAGCAGCTTGCGAAACTGTTGGTGGAGTCTTGGGTTGAGGATATTCTTCTAAAGGTGCTTGTTTCGAGTGCCATCTTGTGAATCTCTTGATCTCGGCAGGGCATGCAATGCCACACCTGAGTACGAATATACTCTCACCAGCTCGGTGACCATCATCTCCTGCAAAGTCTACCTCGAGTCTTCTGCGCATGTCCCAACCCTCGCACCACTTGCGAAAATGAGACGGCCGAAACTTGAGAAATGTTTGAATTTCCAAGGTCTCGGCCACGACCTGCTCTCTTGACAAATTCATCTCCTTTGACGACGACCTCGGTGAGTAACTGCCGTGTATTTCAGCTTCATGATAAGGATCATCCCGCGCGACACGACGAGTCGGTTCAGACAAGGCCCAGTACGTTGTACGGCCGGCTTCCCAAGCCAAATTGGAAGAGATAAAATCATCAAGTTTTGCATCAATGGTTGGGGATGACGGTGGCACTGTTAGATAAAAGACTTCGCCAAGAGCATTGAGAGCTACTGCCCAAATCCGGCGAGCAGTCTTGCGCTTCTCGTTGTATGCCTCATCAATTGCGAGGCTGATAATCGGTACACCAGGGCTCAGTATCCATTTCGCAGTGACTTGGCCCTTGCCGAGTCGTCGGCCTTGGGAATAGTCGCCACCCAAAGAGTAAGCAGTAACGATTCCGAGAGTGGACCCTGTCATGATGCCAATCAAACCTTCCGTCATTGATGGAACTGTGTTGGACTTCGCGATCCAGACAGTAGATATGGCCTCTGTAAGCTGAGGAACTTTTGGGATACCCAAAGCTGGATCAGAGTGGTCATTCATTTGGGCTAGAAAGCGTCCACGCATCTCATCCGAAGAGCGATAATAAGCTTGGCCACCAGGGAATCCTTCACCATAGATGAGCCCGTAAGGCTGGCTAACATCCATAGTGTTAGGTAGGCCAACGGGCCCTTCTCCAGCTCCATACGGCGCATCTCCAGTAAAGAGGTCAGCGAACTGAGGAAGGCTCTGGGGATCAGAAAGCCCCCAGTTGTCAATTTTACCAATGTTCGGATCGCTAGTACATGCAGTTCCTGACTCATCTGTTCCATGAATAAATCGAGGTGATTTCTTGCCGTCGTTGAACACTGCATGAATATGATTGATAGTAGAGAACAGCTGCGAGTTATATGTAATTACCGCATTCGAGTTGTTCGCAGCACTTTGAGAGCGTGAAGAAGCGCCATGACCAGGAGCAATCTGAGCTGGTTTCCCACGAGCCAGACTCCGCAAAAGCCTTGTTCGGAGAATGTATTCACTTCGCCACGAAGCGAGCGCAATAAGTCGAGTAAAGAGGCGCTGCTCAGCACGAAGAGTATCTCGTTCTTCTAGGTCAGAGCCTCTGCGGTTCAGTTGGGACAGTGGCACTCCCTCAATCGCATCCTGGCCCGGAAAAAAACGGGAGAACGCAATACGCCAGGCATGAGGCGTGGTAACAAGGTTGTAGAATCGTCGGGAAACGAGGGAGACAGCAGACAAAGAAGCAGCTGGTAAGTGAGAAAGGATGTGTGTCAAGACCTCTGCATCGAATCAGCAAAGAAAAATGAACGCGTCAAAGGCGGGCAGCGTACCGTTAGGAAAATTCTCGAGTTGTGGCCCATCAAGTCTGTTGCCTTTTTTCTTCACGACCTTGAAGACTGGCCCATCGTTCTGCTTCCTTGGAGGACTGGGCGAAAGTGCATTCTCGTACTCTGAAATACGCTGGAAAGATGGCTTGGGACGTTTCTCCTGCTTATCGCCCACACTCAGTCGCAATAGTGGGTCGAGCAATCTCTCGCGCGACGCATCGCGCGTGCGGTCTTCCTCAGACTCACTTCGCCAGTCATGGACAAAGCTATGTGAGTCTGCGGGTGGCAGCCGGTCAGGACGAAAGCCATGTTGGGTGGGGTTAGAGGTTTCCGCTGTGTTGGCTGTATCTGATGCGCGTATGGATGATTCGGCGGGCGCGGGTTGCATATAAAAGAGTAGAGGGTTTCGGAGTGCTATATTTTGACTGAGCCAGTGATATCTGGGTCAGTCTTTGTACGTAGGAATGGGATTAGAGGGTGGCAGTCTCTGTGAAAATTGGTCTAATTTGGATGAGGAGAGAAGTCTTTTGGTGACGTTAACCATACACTGGATGGAATGGAAGGGGTGTGGCTGCGCTAAGCCTAATGTGGAGTTTGAATGGAGTCCTAAATAACCCTCTCCCAGGAGTAGAATGACAGAATGACCTGGAACGAAATAAAACTACATGCAAACTAGACGCTTTAACCTCGGCCACAGTTTACCCAGGGCTCATTTACAAATGCCATCTTTCGCTTCAATCAACGACCAAGAGGATATATATAAGAACCGAGGCAAGGAATCTTTATAGTAGGCGAATTTTACATTATTCACTATCTCTGATACGTCTTTAAATATCATCAGGGTATATGCGTCGATGCATGTAACTCCAAAACTCCTTTCTTCCAAAATCATATCGAATAACCAACTCCGATAGCCATGCAAATGCCAATGCCCAGTGCCAATAATACTGGCTGCACTTTTCCAACGCCATTTTTCTTGCCCGTCGCGGTTGCAGAAGGTGGGACCACTGTTGTGGTTTTGAAGCCCACTCCTCCCGGTCCTATGCTGATTGTTTGAGAATTATACACGTCTGTGGTGGTTTTCGCACCTGGACCAATTGTGAACGTGGTCCCTCCCAGCACAACTAAGCTTGTGCCGATTTCTGAGAAAGTGACCCCTCCCGCTGTAACCGCCTGCGTTGTGGGGTTGAGAGGGTAAGAGAGAATGGTAGTAGTACCGATTTCGATTGCGCTTGGGTTCGCTGATATCGTGTTTCCCATAATCACCGCAGTCGTAGTGCCTGCATTTGGTCCAATGGTAAAGGTCGTACTTTGGATAACAACGATGGATGACCCAATCTCTGTTACTCCTAGACCACCGGCGATTCCTATCTGTGTGCCAGTAGGATGAGAAGCTCCACCCAGTGTCGTAGTTGCTTGAGTAATCCCACCCGGACCTATTGTAATAGTCTCACCGTTGTATACCTCAGTGGTTTGAGGTATGCCCGATCCATAAGTAATGGTATCCTGGCCGAAGACAGCCACAGACGCTCCAACTGCGTAGAACACATCTCCACCAAGGACTAAATATGCAGTCGTCTGGACGGGCGCTGCCGTTACAGTGGTTTTAGCGAAGCCGACTCCTGCTGATCCAATGGAGATCGTCCGTCCGTTCTGTACAACCGTCGTCTGGACAGCACCTACACCAAATGAATAGCTCGTGCCTCCCACATAAATGACATTGTCACCTAAGGAAACCGTAGCACCGCCAATCACTGTTGAGGTAGGGCTTGCATTGCTGCTTCCTTGGGCTGTAGGGACGCTGATGACGGTTCCTGGAGCAATGACTTGAGATGCATCAATAGTAAATGTTTGCTGGTTTGCAACCACTGTAGTCGGTGCAATATTAGATCCAACAGTCACTGTCTGTCCATTAACGACGACGTTTGTGGGTGTCAAGACAATCGGTACTCCGCCCGCTGTCACAGATATCGTAGGAGAGGTAGCTTGTCCATTGTTGTCCGAGCCACTTCCCGAACTCGTCCCGGAACCACTTCCTGAGCCGCTGCTAGAGGCCCCTCCTGAAGAGCTCCCGCTAGACGACGAATCCCCACCGGACGATGAACCGCTTCCAGAAGAACTTCCATCGGAAGACCCGTCACCAGAAGAGCTTCCACTCGAAGAACTTCCTGATGACGAGCTTCCACTCGAAGAACTTCCTGATGACGAGCTTCCACTCGAAGAACTTCCTGATGACGAACTTCCACTCGAAGAACTTCCTGATGAAGAACTTCCTGATGAACCATCTCCTCCACTGGAGCTCCCCCCCGAAGAAGAATCTCCTGAGGAACTAGCTCCGCCAGTCGAGGTGCTCCCTGACGAACTACTACTCGGAGAGCTTCCTCCATTACCAGAAAAATCAGACCCACTTTGGGTTCCAGCGGTTGCAGTTGGGCTCGCCGATGTTGTCGTGCTGAATGGCGATTCCGCTGGAAACGTAGGAACAGTATCTTCCGTGGTAGTTGCTACAGATACCTTCTTGGTATCTACCAAGCCAGGGAAATTCGGGACACGGTTGGACGTATAGACCGTGGTGGGATTCTTTTCAGTGATGACTACCGTTGTGGTCTGATGAGCAAAACCAGCGAAGGGAACCACGAGAATAGTGGACGTTGCTAGTTCCCCTGTCACGTTAGCAAATGCAAATATTCTTTATGTCAAGGGACTGGTTCATACCTGCCGCCGTGGAAGTCGAACAATATGGAGTGGGTGTGAATTCTGGTGTCTTGGTTGCATTCGTACCATACGGTAGCGTGATGGTTGTGGTGTTTGGCACGATTTCATATATGGTTTCTGGAAGTCCGAGTAGTAAGGGGATGCAATCCGTTTGAGAGGTGGTAGAATCATCGGTGCTGGTGTCACCATCTGCGCTTGCTGTGGTTGAGGGTTCCCAGGTCGATGTTATTGTGGTGTGGTTCGAGTTCCCGAGTGTCGGAATGAGAGAAATGGTCGAGGTAGTATATGCTGTTGAATTCTTACTTGAAACATTGGGTGGCATGGAATGAGATAATGCAGGACCAGGAATTGGCATTACTGTTTCGGTCTCGGGCGGACCTGGATTGTTGGTCTCAACTATGAGAATCACAGAAGCCAAAGATGAATCGGATACCAGAGAAGTGGACTCCGGCATGGCGGGCCCTCCCACGGCTGCGGAGGCAGTGACGGGGGCACTCGCATTGGCATATCTAGCTTGCGGTGCTGCAACATGTTAGATACCAAAATCTTGCTCTCGTCCTCGGTGGTCACCAACCTAGCCGTGCGGTTGCACCCAGAAATAGACTCGCGAGTCCGAACAGAAGCATGTTAGAGCGGACCATGATGCCTCGAATTCCCATCAACTCCACGATGAAGGCTCACAGAAGCCAAGGCAGGGTCGTATTCGAAGGTCTGCAGATGGGGCAAGGCTGGATTTTGAGAAGCATTTACGGGGGTGTCTGGGTATGCGGTCTCGGGGGCCACACACCGAGTGACAGTAACGACAGTGGGCGAAGCGTGCGAGAGAAGGCAGAGAGCAGCAAGAGAATGACGGGGATGTCGCTCAGGCAAGAACAGCAATCATGTTGAAGAGAAGATACAGACTTGGTCGCTCTCGACGAGGTGACGGCGAGTAGCAATCGGACGGATATATCAGGTTGGCTGGCCAGGACGACCCAAGCCGGCCCACGCAGGTCAACGGACAGGCGTACAGTACCGTGTGCACTACGGACGTACCGTACGCTGGGTGACAGCCAGCTGTTCCCTGCAGCACCGGCCAAGCATGGAGCACGCCAGATTGGATGGGCGCCGGTGCATGGGGGGGGGGGAGGCTGGTGAGATGAGCAGATGAGAGAGATGCGAGCGATCAACGATGGGAGATGGGAGATTTGGCAGATGGAGGAAGTTGGTGGCGGCGGCGGTAGGGGAGGGCAGGCAGGGAGGGGCATCGCAGGCCATAGCTAATCCGTCCGGGCCGGAACGAGTAAGCAGTAGTCAATAATAATGCTCTGTCCATGGCTTTGATTTGATGTGATTTGATTTGATTTGTGGGCCTGGTGCTTACTGCGGGACTGGTCTCTACTGTAGTACTTATTGTCTTCACAAGATTGCACAAGATGGTACTGTACAATAGTAGTGTACAATATTGGCCCATCGCCGGCTCCACCGGCTTGGGTTCCCAGGACATGTGCGAAAGCATGGCATGGCATGGCATGGCAGAGCTTCGTACGGAACGACGGTGCTCGCTCGACAGCATCTGACTTCTTGTATGTACTGCACTGCACTGTACTGTACCGTACCCGCTGCAAACCCCATCATGCCACCCAAGCCCCATCCATGCCTGCGCCTGCAGCTGCATATCCCGGCCCTCGCTCCTGTCGAGCTGTGCAGTGGACGCTCCCTTCGAGGACAGTACGTATGTTCTTCTACCTTATAATCCTCCGTACCATCTCGTCCTGTCGAGCACCGGAGAACTGGAGCGCCGTCCATGGCGTGCGTGGCTCGCTTCTGGGCTGACTGACTTGCCCCGGGGCGGGGGACCTGTGCTCAGTACCGCGCCTGGGCATACATAGCTTGTATATTGTACAACATATGAACCTGCTCTCGTCCGAGGCGTGGGAGATCATGGTAAAATGATGCTTCATCATGCAGTGAGGGTTGACGACACCCGCGATCATTGATCTGACATGCTGCCCGAAGGCACAGCAGACGGGCATCGCGAAACCAGTCAGCCCTCTCGTCGGCACTTTGCTGGCTCTTTCCCAGCTCTCCTTCTGCTGTTGGGTCCTCGCCCACCGTTGCCAGCGAGGGCCACGCCTAGTGCTGACTGGCTGACTTGATGAAGGAGAGACAGGCCGTTTGAGCTATGCGCAATCCTTCCTATCAAACGACCTCCTCGCCATCCAGCCAAGGACGGCGGAGAGACGCGATCAAGGATTGGCGGTCCGTTGATGCGTGAAAGGCGGCGCCATTCTTACTGACTTGCGATGCTTTACCTATTCTCCGACCCTGCTCTTTCAAAGATGCCTTTCCAAGAATAGCATCGCACAAAGGTCCTGTCAAGTAAAAAGTACCGCAACCCCCACCCGCTGCCCAGAACCGAACAGAAGCTTTGAGGGTCTTTGCAGGGGCAACACTGGAGCCAGGCCTAGACCTTCACCGAGAATGAATGAGCGCGCAGCTGGTAAGGATATCAGGAACCAACGGGCATCTTGGGAAAGTTGTTGGTTGCCCCGCCGCGCCTGCCCGTCGCCATGCACTCGCGCGATCTTTTCGTCCGACTTTTTTTTCCTGCTCCATCGGGTCCCAGCTCCAAGTGAGCATGTGTTCACCAGGTCATGCCTGTCATGTTTAAATCTTCTTTCCCCGTGTGTTCGGACACAGAACCAGGAGAGGCGACAAGCAATTATATTGACCAGAGAGGAAGCGGGGCAATGTTAGTGTTAATTTCGAAATGCTTGTCTCTTTTGGATGAGCCCCGAAATGTGGACGCTGTCCTGCTCATGGAAGCATGGCAACCATTTCAAGATGGACGAACGTGAACATGATGAGCCTGCACCGGAACATGAATACGCATCGAGCGAGGTAACGTAGCTCAGAGGCGGGTTGTCGCAAAGCCATCCTGTCTTTCCGAAGGCGCGCATCACTACGGCGGAGGCGGCTGCTACCACCACGACGACAGCGGGATACGTCAAGTCCTATTATAGTCATGGTGAGTCCTGGTATCCAACCACCCTCGCAACGACCCTTTCTTCCACGCGCCGAGCATGCATGCATCAGTCCGGAGATGCAGCTCCAAGTCAAGAATAGGGGCGACCAGGGCAGCGATGCATCCTAACATAAGGCGGCCATTCACAAGGTCAAGCAAGACTCGGGATCGTGCAGCGCTCAGCATCTTTGGAACAGCGACTGCAGCTCGTACCCTTCTGCAAATAGCATGTCCGGTACGAAGATGTCGTTGGATGCGAGGGCGTGCGGTAGGGTTTGCGCCATTCTTCGGAGCATTTCACTTGTTCACCGAATTATGCTTTTATGCTTCTGCTTTCGAACTCGGCGGGCCGGACAGGGTATAGAGTGGTTGATGGATTTCCGTCGGGTCGAAACTGTCATTTCTTCTCACCCAAAAGCCCGTCAGTTCCGTTATTCCCGATCGTGAAGTCCCCGTGGAAGTCGCAGTGCCCGTGGTGACGAAGCGGCTGCTCGAAATAGCGGGAGAGTGATGATGAGGGGTGTTATCGACGACGACTGTTGTTCCCATACCTCTCCCTCAGCTAGCCAAGAACATCTGCGGTACGGCTTCGTTGCTCTGATCTCGTCTCTCCCTGCCGCCGATCCCTGACCTGGCCTGACCTGTGCTGCTCCTGTCGGGGCTGTCCTGTCCTGAACTGAACTGTCCTGGCCCCGGTCGTATCCAATCTCATCACTCGCCCACCCACCCACGCATCCTTCTGCCCAAGAGCTTGATCCCGGCCGTGTGAGGTGCAGCACGCAACTTGCTCTTCTTCATCTTCTTCTGCTTTCCCGAGCTGCGTGTTGCGTGCGCAGCACCTCCATTGGGTCCCAGTGTTTTCAGTTGATCACACCCACTGCTGTGCCTCAGGAGCATCAGGAAGCTCATTTCCTGGAATCTTATCCCACAACCCCCGTACGCTCAACTCGCGATATTCGGCCCGCAATTCTGTGCTCTGCCAATTGCCTCCCCCAAAAGGACGCCACGCTCTCCTAAACCATCGCCTGTACGCTAGACGATGCGAGAGTCGTACAGTCTTACATTCCTACCCTCTCTCCATCCGTCCTCCCTCCTTTAGACGTGCGGCACTTGGCTGTGGCGTATTCCAATACGACCTTCCTCCGCATCCTCCAGCACAAGGCTGAGACCTCTCCCCACACCCAGGCGGCGCCGTTCGAACGACCCTCCCGCTCTCCACAGCATTGCCGTGCGGTGGTTTGTGCTTGTACTTTCAGACGAACTTCCAATCCTCCCGTCGCTACCGATCCTTCCTTTATCGCAGGAATATGCGTCTGCCTTGTCGCTATTGACCATGACTTTGGCGTCGAGGTGGCAGGCGGTGTTGGTGGGATTTGGCCTTTCACTGATTCCGGGCGCATATGGCAGTGCTGCGTTGAGTGTCACTCCCTCAACAACGTGGTATGTGCCCGCATTCATCTGGGCTTAACGTACTCATAAATCCATAGGCTCGGCGATGATGGAACTTGGTCTCCCGTTCAGATACGAGTAGGCACTCCGCCACAATGGACATATTTGTTGGTCAGTACTGCGAGTGCGGAAACGTGGATCATCGGCGAAGGCGGATGCGATGGCAGTAAGTTGGATCTCTCTTTCTTGCCAGTTTGTGGAGGAGAGATGTATATCGGTCTCCATTCATTCTGTTTGGAGCTTGCACGTCATGCTCAGTGCTTCAGAGCCTACTCATCAATGCTCCTCTGTGCTATAACATCTAAGCTCGCGCTTATATTCATATAGCTGCGTTGTGTTCGTCCATGAGAGGAGGTCTCTTCAATGAAAGTCAATCATCTACATGGAAAGGCGAAGGCTTCTACGAACTTGGTTTGGATCAGGCCTTGGGCTTTGGCGGCTATGGAGATTATGGCATGGATACTCTGACTTTTGGAACAACTGGTGTCACTCTCAGCGACTCTATTGTGTCCTCGGTCAATACCACTGAGTATTGGCTTGGCTTCTTTGGCTTGGGAATCGTACCAGGGAATTTCAGTACTTTCACTGCAATTAGTGCTATCAGTGGGTTGGTTGAAACAGAAGGGGCCATCCCAAGTCACAGCTATGGTTATACCGCAGGAGCCAGTTATCGTAAGTTTTTGTCTACCCAATCCTGAGAGTTGGGCCATGTATGCTGAGAGTGCAATATAGAATTGAAAGGAGAGCCTGTGTCTCTGACCCTGGGCGGCTATGATGCAAACCGATTTATCCCTCACAACATATCTTTCCAACTTGACCCTAGTCAGCAACCACAGGTCTACATCGATGCCATCTCAGTCTCGAGTTCTAATTCCGAGTCCAACAATTGGTCTACTCCGACATCTCTTCTCTCCTCTTCTGATCAAGTTTATGCCACGATTGACAGCTCAACGCCTTACTTATGGCTTCCGACCGCAGTCTGCGACAGATTTGCGGCAAGCTTAGGTCTTTCATATAACGATTCACTTCAATTATACACCTTTGATTCAAACTCTTCTCAGCACACAGTTCTAGAGGACGCTGGTCTTACATTTACCTTTAACCTGAGCGACTACTCAGAGTCTGTCAACGTTGTCACTATCGCACTGCCATATGGCGCGTTTGACTTGCAGCTCAGTTACCCCTACATCGCTAATACCTCATATGGAACCGCCGACTCTTCGAAATATTATTTCCCATTGAAGAGAGCAAGTGGCGCAAATCAATATACGATCGGACGTGCATTTCTACAAGAAGCATATATAATCACCGACTACGAGCGAAATAATTTCTCAGTTCATCAAGCTGTCCATACTGAAGATCCTATCGGAAACACGAGCATTGTCGATATTTCTAGGTTCACCAACACAACACTTTCTGGGTCGCCATCTACTCATAGTCCTACAATGGGCTTACAGACCGGCGCCGTTGTAGGGATTGTGGTTGGATCCGTTATTGGTGTTACATTACTCGCCATCTTGTTCTTCTGCCTCAGATCTCGACGACAGAGAAATAACCAGCCTGAGGACGAGAAGGATCTTACAACCAGAAATCCGCCGGAGAGCTTTTTGGGCCGTATGTTCCGCAGAAACAGAAGTCCAGATATTCATGAAACGTCTGGCAGTAGTGTCTACCCTACAGAGATGGCCACCGAGTCGCATGAACGTTACGAGCTTCCGGCATCTCTTCCACTCGAGCTGGAGAGTGGATCAAATACTATCGCCGAAGATAGGAGATCGTCAATCGAGACCCAGGATTTATCTTCCTATGAAAGAGCGCGATTGAAACACGAACATCAGCAACAATTGGCACACTCTCAATTCCCTTACGTATACCCTATGTATCCAAGGGAGAAGACTGAGAGTGAAGCAAACTCAGCATCGCATTATGACTCTCCATCAATTCCAGACGTCCCAAGTCCCTTGTCAAGTCCCGCCGCCGATGGTTCGCATGCAGCATTCTCTGTCAGTGGAAATAGCACACAACCATCACCCGTGAGCCCTGCCTTCCGGGTAATACCATCTGGGGCTCAAGGAGCTCCGGTTCCGCCACCCATATCCCCACCGCCAACATATCGACGCATGAGCCCCGGCAATGCCGTCTATGTAGGCAGGATGCCATCTGACACGCAATTGCCAGATCATGTTCCTCGCGTGGTAGGAATCGAGGGACGGACCCTGGAAACAGCAACTGAAGCAGCAACGAGTACGCTTGGAAGCCACTATACAGAAGACGAGAGGGAAACAATGAGCAACATCTACGATGAAGACAGCATTGAAGTTGACAACTCTCACCACACAACTTCCGAGCACGACACGAGGAGCGCACACACACGCGGGCCCAACTGGCCACTTGACGAAGATGACCAATCTAGCACCAGGATCATTGGCGGCCGAGTCGTTGGCAATGAGGACGAGAGCAAATTCCGCATGGAGGATATGCAGGCGCTCCGAGCTGATATGCAAACAAGGGAGGCAACAGATCCCTACCGTAATCGCCGGAGACTGGACGGCGAGGATCTTGTTCATGTCCCTGTGCCGGCTGAGAACCGGTTCTCGTGGGAGAGCGGAAGAGATGTATGATGCAATTGCGAAGGTGTGACTTGGTAGCGCATTGGGGACAGGAAATGGAATGAATACCTTTGCTTGAGTGGTATATATACCTTTGTTTTAGCGTTGGCGTTCCGGGAATCCAGGCATGGATAATCTGAAAGGTTGCTCCCTTTTTGAAGAGTTGGCTATGGACATAAAACGTCCTTTCGCCTTTTACATTTCGATGTGCGGAGGCATGTAAGAAAACCCGTAGTGTAAATTTCTTCACCCACTCGATTGACGTCCCTTTTTGTATCTGAAAGTGAGAATGGCCGGGTCACCTTCCTACACATACTCCTGGTATCCTTATGGTTGAATATGCGTTGCCATGAGTATTTACCCTAGTATAATTTTGTTATCTGCTACAACCTGGCCGACTCAAAGCATCTTGGTGATTGGGCCAGCGCATGCAGTAGTGACTAAATTGACTGACCAAGGAAGACAACCCTCTGAAGAAGTCTATTCTATCTCATGCTTTCCCACTTTGCGAAAATCATTTCTGTAGTCTAGTTGTACAATGGAGTCTCTCTCGCCCGATCTTCTGCATGAATGCCCCAGAGAGCTTTCCTCCTTGACTGAGGCTCCGTCTGATAAACGTCTGTCTAAAAGCACGTCCTTCCATTAAAGATCCCTTCAGGCCAATCCACAAATCAGAACCCAGACCCCAAAACTCAACCCAGATTTTCCGAAATAGTTCCCAATGCCATGTAATACACTCGTGGGCTGATTTCCCTTCTTTGCTATACAGATACCAACCTCTTGGTTTTGTTTGTTGCATCCTACTATCATGCCATACCAAAACACTAAGGTCCAGGCGATGAATAGGAGAACTGATACAAATCAAGGAGAAACAATAACGCCAGATCTATTCCTTTGTGCCTCAGAACACCATACACCATCTTCAAATTGTATCGTGAGTTATTTTTCATTTAACCTCGGCGGCTTCTCTTGACGGCACTGCCCGTACGGCCATTTGTCGGTTTTGTGGTAGCTCTGACGCGAAGCTTGCGCTTGCCTCTTGACCCAGATTGCTCGTATTCTTCATCGTCAATAGTGAGAGGGGTATTGACACCAGGTGTCTCAATAGTGGTGGCGTCCGTGAGACTACC
Organism: Coleophoma cylindrospora; assembly: GCA_003369665.1. Taxonomy (NCBI): domain Eukaryota; kingdom Fungi; phylum Ascomycota; class Leotiomycetes; order Helotiales; family Dermateaceae; genus Coleophoma; species Coleophoma cylindrospora. The sequence goes on along the minus strand of PDLM01000009.1, from coordinate 1,345,146 downwards.
AGCTCGAGAACCCTCTTGTTTTGATCTCGAGCTCATGGTAAGGTAGTACGGGAACATTTCCTCGTGTTCCTTCACCACGCTTGCCGCAAACTCGTTGACAAAAGCCTGATTCTGAGGGTTCTCAGCTAGGTTGTCAGTGCAGCTATGACACTGGACGTAGAATGCTTGAACAGCTTCTGGGTAGTCGAGGAGTTCATACTCAGGTAAGTTGTTTCCGTAGAGAATTGTCTTCTCGAAATCGATACAATCCTCGCAGTAAGCTCGCTCGCACCATCGGCATCGATACAACATGCCGCCTGCGTCAGTCGTCTTCTGCTCGCAATCATGACATTGATGTTGAGGGCAGTTGAACTGCCAGCCCTTGGTCTTGGTCTTGAATTCTTGATCCAAACAATCGTAGTGATATGCCCGAGGGCAGCGTTGACAACACTCGATTTGTCCTCCATCGAAGCAGATCTGGCAGTGCGATTGGGATTCGATCTTGGCCTTTTTGGCGCGCTTTGGTTCCGCAAGGCGAGGATCTTTCCCAGCCATCGTTGGAACTGCCTCCCAGTCTTTACAATTCATGGACTCCTTGTTAATCGCGAATCCATCGACCATGACCGTTGTATTCTTGCCAACCCGTCGATCCTCCTTCTTCCATTCCTTATACACATCTCCGTAACTGCTGGTGACCTTGAGTTTGTTCATTTTCTTTCCCTCGAAAACAGAAGATTCAACTTTTTCCATCTCGGTCAACCACTTCTTCTCAGCTTCCTCGTCTACCTCCTCACTGGGTACGGCGTCTCTCTTGACATTGATATCTGCTGGTTGATCTTTACACTTCGCAACGGTTGTCTCCCAGTCCCTACTGAAGTTAGCATATATTTGATAATAATATTCTTCAACTTACCAGCCGAGCATCTCGTCAACATCAATCTCTGGACGAGAAATTACAGAAGCCCCACGTCGAACAAGAGCCATAAGTTGACTCGTACCCATTTCCGGAATCATGTCTTCCTCCTTTTCCTGGTTTCCATTGCTCGTTCCAGTGCTCCGACCAGCCTTGACACCTGATTTAGTATGAATATCTTTCATAGCCTCCGTTACTTTGGCTGAAAGATACAATTTTTTTTGAATACGACCCATCATTTGTTCTTCGACAGTCCCTTGGGAGACAAATTTGTAGATTGTGACGGGATTCTTTTGGCCAATTCTGTGAGCGCGGGCTTCGGCCTGAAGGGTGATCTGGGGATTCCAGTCTTGATCGAGAAGAATGACATCAGAAGCAGTTGCCAAATTAACACCGAGTCCTCCAGCTCGAGTTGAAATCAGCATAATTCGATACTCACTGTTGACGTCGTTGAACATGCGAATACCAAGGTTTCTGCGAGCTCTAGCCGTCCTACCATCAAGACGAACATAACGATAACTAGATCCATCTCCGCCTCTGATCATCAGAAGCTCTTCAACTAAATCCAGCATTTTGGTGAAACCAGAGAATATAAGAATCTTCTTCTTTTGCTTGACCACGAGTTCATTGAGAAGCTTTTCAAGAACAATGAATTTACCAGACGCAGTGATAATATGATCCCCAACATCTAGATCATCGGGATACGATACTTGGTATGGGTGGTTGCAAACCTTTCGTAGTTGGGTTAGGAGATTCATCAGTTTGGTCCAAGAACTACTTCGGACATGTTCGCCTTCTTCTTGACTCTTTTCGTTCTTGATGGTTTGTTTGAGAATCTCCCGCGACTGCTCCCACGCATCACTACCAACTACTAGTTCCTTCTCCATGGTCTCCAAAGCTACTGTCTCTCTCTTGATTAATTCAGCTTCCACTGCTTCGTTCTTTTTAGCAACCTCAATAGCCTGCTCTTCCTTCTGCTTTGCTCCACGGAACAATTCATCAAGAAGGCCCTGGTCGGCCTTAGTAATCAGGCGTGTGTACCAAAACCGCTGCATAGGGCTCAGCGGCACAAAGAGAAGGATCTCGGTCTTCAGTGGTAAGTTGAGGTCAACTCCAGGCGAGTTCTTCATGCGTCTCAGCATGATCAACTCAAGAAGGTGACGAAGATCGTCGAGAACAGTATTCTTGAAGAGACCTTTGGACAAGTTGAAAGAGCTATGGAACAGATCGGCGGTGTTGGCGAGGAAGACCTCAGGATAGAGCCAGTGCAAGAGTGCCCATGCTTCTGAAAGATTATTTTGAAGAGGCGTACCAGTGAGGATTAAGCGATACTCTGCCTGAAGACCCTGCAAACTCTTGCTAATCAGAGTTTGATCATTCTTAACCTATACCAATAATTAGAATATAAGATTATTAATAAGATATATTCTTACCTTATGGCCCTCATCGAGTATAACATAGCGCCAAACAAAGGCCTTCTTGAACCATGATTCCTCGGATGCATATGCCTCATAAGTGGTAACAACAACATCAACACCGACGTCTTCTTCCTCGTCCGCACTGATTTCAGGCTGTCCTATAGATTTGCCCTTGCTCTTGAGCTTGGTCATTGCTTGGGCAGTGGCATTGCCGTACATGTCAATCTCTCCTACGATAATCTTCTTCAAACGAAGGCGTTCCTTGGTGGGGCCATGGAAGCGAATTACTTTGAGACCCGGAGTCCATCGTCTTGCTTCGGACATCCAGCTGCTTAATACAGACAAGGGGCAAATGACTAGTGAAGGCCGTTGCAATCTTCCAGTTCCGCGCTTGGGGTCGTTCTCCTTGAGATACTGTATCAATGATAACGTTTGAAGCGTCTTTCCTAGACCCATTTCATCTCCTGGGCTTGGTCAGTATTAAAGCAGACAGCCAGGCAGGGCATCCAATGCTTACCCAAAATACCCGACAGTCCATTTCGATGTAAATAGACCATAAAGCTTAGTCCTGATAATTGGTAGGGCTTCATTGTTGCAACAACACCCTTTGGCTGGCTCGTTAGTTCTTCATAAGGAGTAATGTCAGGCAACTGGGCAATTTCCTTGTCTGAAAGCTTGGCGTGCTTGTCCACAAGCTTGCTAACATGGTTGTTAGGGGGCAGTAGTGGGAGAAAGTAGTCTTTCTTCTCTACAAAAAAACGACTTCGATTCGCAGCTGTATGGGATGCGATCTCTTGCCTGATCAAGACTCTCTCGCTGACTATTGGTGTAAGGTTATATGCAATATCTCCTGAGACTAGACCAGTTCCGCTGTTCTTCTTTTTGGACGATCGCGGAGTCTGAGGTGTTGCAATGTCGCCGTTCTCCGAGGCTTTGTGTGAAGACGTCAGAGTAATGCGAGGTCGTAGACTACGTCCAGACTTTGAGGATGGGGTAAATTCGATCTCAGCCTCGTCTGCAGCAGCGGCGCATGAGTGCATTGGTTCTTGTATCTCAGTGGGATCGGGGTATTGAGTGTCGATGCCATTACTGAGTGACTGGCGTACAGATTCAGCAGTATGCTTTGGAGTGATTGGGGACTTCTTTTGCGCGTCCATCTTGTGTTCTGACTTTGCGCCAGGTAGAAACTGCGACAGCAGGCTTGAAGCAGTATCGCGGCGCGCCAGAGATTGTCGTCTAGTGTTAGGAGTCGTAGGGTCCTGCATGCTTCAGGTCGTCCTTATGATGTTGTTTCGAGGCATGGATTTTGGAGGGTATGCTCAAGTATTGTTGCGATCGTACTGCGATAATGCGACTGCGACGCAAGGACAGATAAAAAGAGGGAATCGATGGCAATCGAGTTGTGGCTCCTGCAACACTCGCAGATGCCACTCGGTTGATTAAGCAGAGAATCTGCAGAACGTATGAAAAGAAAGTGTCTGTGAGGTGATAGGACCCGATTTAGGTGCATCACCTTCGAGATATTAATTCGAAAATCTATCGCGTCGAAATACGCGCGCCATCTGATAATCTTCTATTGGATCTACTGTAGCGCGCTTTCTTATCTGACAATTTTATCTCTTATCAACACGTGACACTTTACATATAAGTTAAAGTGGTTCTTTCCCGTGAGCAGTTTAATTTTATAAATATTGGTCAATCATAGAGAATACTTGCTGGTTGACAATGGAAGATTTTAATTCATTTGATGCTCTTGGCCAGACTGAAAGTATTGAGCAATATGGTGCAATTAGCCCCGGCAATTCGCTGTGATCATATGGTACCAAGCACTTTACCTCCACGTTCTCATGGAGGTTAATAGAGTCGAGGTACGTGAGGAATGCAGATCGAATCTTAATTGAGAAATCCTTAGATCAAACCTCGTGGTCGGACTGTCTGAGGATGAGGGTGTGCAAGGCGTTCTGATCGGGTGACTATCAGTGATATACTGAGCTTGTTGCAGGAACAGTGAGATGAATCAGTCACACAGCTTAACAACCAAGAGCCCTAAGGTTCAATAGTATCTGATGTGCAGCTCAATAGTTAGGAGAGCTAGATGTACGATACCTCGATACCTTCGCTCTCCACTACTTGATACTCTCCTTCCATTGATGCAAGAAGCAAGCAGAGATCTTGGGCATTATCTAACGGAATAGTAAAATCACACGCTGGAGCGAGAAATAATATTGTGATGTCTTTCTATCCACCGAGTATGTCGGAACTGAGGACTTAGTAGCCTGCCGCATCTGCAGCCTCGAACTCGAGCTTTATTGACTCCGGTAAATCATTGCCCCGCAAAGCAGGCGCGGATTAGGCGGCCGCGCTAAGATTATCGATCTTGAGCCTCGATTGAGGTTGACCTTCTCTTTAGATACTCACACTACTTTCCCATTCGTAATGTCATAACCACAAACCTACCCCTTGAAATTCGACCTTACGGCAAAATGGTGGTTTACTCCCAATTCCAAGCCTTGCGTTCGGATGGCTTGGCGGAGATTGTGAATAGAACAGGTGTGAGGGAACAGAACCGCCCCACGGCAGCTCAACAGAGCGACACCCCTGACGCCAATGGTGTCGTTGATTGCTACAAAAAACTAGAAGATGATGACCCCAGAGTTACCGAATGGAAGAGAAAGCTCGGGGGAATGTACATGATTGTCCTGGGGCAGGCGGAGCATGCTAGTGAGTATGGCAATTGACTCTGTAATATAATGCTAACCACCTGCAGAGCAACACTGGCTCTTAGCAAAATTGCCGGACGGATACGAGCTATGGGACCACATCAAGTACACACCAAAGGGCTCGAACCAAAGTCAGAAGGGAAAGCATGCTGGAAAAGGCTATGACCGTCAAGATGCCTATCTCTATGGACATCCGCATGGCAGAAAGAAGAGGTTCCGAAGCCCCGCTGATTTCTTTCCACACTTGCTGTGGCTCACAATGGACGTGGAGGGAGACCCTCGCAATTGCCCCTGCAAGCTGTGCTCACCCGACGGTGCTGAGGGGGACGATGAAACGAATGTTGAGAAATCAGAACAGAAGAAAGAGACCAAAGTTGCTCTTGAGACCCCAGGGAAGCCGGATGTCAAGCAGTTTGTTGCCCCTAAGTGTATGTTATAAATGTGATTATATGGGGTTTTTCTAACCTACTCAGCTCTACCTGCTGTCCAAGCTCTACCTACTGTCCAGGCGCAACCCCCGAAAACGATCCCACAGCCAACCGGCCCTCGAAAATCAAAGGAACAGGAGTTTGATAGTCAAGCGAGGGGCCCTTTTATCTACCGACCTGGTGAACTTGTTTGGTTTAATAAGGGCCCGGCATGGGGTCTAGGTGTTATCTCCAAACGCCAGATAAACGAGAACCGACCCAGATATCTAGTTCAACAACTTTCGCATCCATTTTCCCACCCCCCCTACAAAATCATGGAAAATAATGATCAGCTACGACCTTGGTTGGCTTGGAGCACGCCGAGCTTAACACATCCCGCCATTCAAGATCTCACGTATGAGCAGGTTCAGTGGGATGCTGTAATAAGAGGCGATTTCGGTAATGGTGATCCAGAAGTCGACAGCAGCATTCTGGCAGCAAGACTAATTGACTCGAGTTATTCCTTGTTCGACAGACAAGATACTGCCACTCCAGCTGGCGAGGCGCACTTTAACGGGATGTTCCTAGGTGCAGAGAAGATTTGGGTGGGAGAGCCTGTTCGGCTGCGAGTTCCGAGCGACGACATTGTAGTCATGATTATTCACAGACTCATTGAGCACTCCCAAGCTGGAACATCAGCAGTCACATTTGTTGGAGATATCTACAAGTTTGTCGAGATGCCCATACCATATAGGAGTCGTGCAGAATGGCCCACTCCAGATCTACCACCACGTATGGTTGCTGACCTACGCTTCCGAAACGAAGTCGCAGATGATGTACACAGAGCAATCTGGTGCGAATGGAGACTATTGGAGCCGGCTGCGCGGAGAGGGTTGTCGGATGTCAAAGGTCGATGGTACGAAACACAAATCTTGCTTCCTATCCTGAAGGGAGAAGCGGCGTTCCGTAGCGAGATTGCTCAAGGCATTGCTGCGGATGTTAGCAAGAGTATGAATGGCAGAGGTGACAGAGCAGAGAGAGCAGATGGCCAACGAATTCCATTCCAGTCTTTTAGAAAGCAGAATCGGAAGTCGACTTTGGGCAGAGCGGTTCCCCCGAACTTTGTGGCTAGCAGGGGGCTTGATGGTCCGCCGGCAGACAACGATTTCCCAGACCAGAACAATCAGATACAGGGAATGAACAATTTCATGGACCTTTCCTAGAACTAGCGATTGCGGATCGGGAAACGCAAATGGAGTTTATGAGCTATTATCTGATGGGTTCGGCTAGTCGCATGGGTGTAAAGGAGCTTTGCTGCGTATTTGCTGGGAAGGTGTATTAGGAACTGGCATGGTTTGCATGGAAGGAGTTGATTAGCTAGCTGTAATGCAATCAAGGTTGGTTTGAAACATAACTCCGTGTTCCTTGTTAGATGTGGAATCCGTAGAGCTTGTGTTATACCGGGAGGTTTGTGTTCTGGTATCTTCGTTTTGCTCCCAGTGATCCAGTACCCATGGTGCAAATGAATTTTGTGGCCATATCTAATGAAGAGAACAATTGGCTACGAGGGTGAAAAAATACCTGAGATCCAAGAGATAAGCAGTAATTATAGTTCCTACCTGTTTTGATATTCGAGGTGACCACTTTCAGAACCTTGGCTCGTTCTACATCCTGTAAAGTGCTTTATTCTACACGCGACAATATTATTATCAAAGAGAATCCTCTATGCTATACCTGGACGCATAGAGAAACTTTTGAGGTCAAATATCCAGAACTTGCAGAATCCCGAGGTGGATCAATTTGCGTGACATCTAGTGTGTGGCATCCGGAATGACTCTTTTTCCACATAGCTCTCATATAGTATGAGATAGAGGACATTACTCCAACAACAACGACTCAGGTTGTCTCCTTAGCTCAGTGGTAGAGCGGAAGATTGCAGCGAGCAATCCATCTTCAGGTCAGTCGTTCGAACCGGCTAGGGGACTTCGAAGTTCAATTTTTTTCTCTTCTCGTTCATATGGGTGGGACACACACCACATGAAACTAGTAGAACGAGAGAGAGAGAGCATGGCTTTTTTTTAGTTTGTTTTTGCTCTTGGACTGCAATTTTGTTTCAGTGATTATTCGCTTAGTCGTCCGGGAGGTGCCAAGCGATATGGAGTTGAATGGCGGTGATGGAGAGCGTCTGCCTCCTGCTTCGTAAGGGCGGGGAGTCAACGGAATTTCACATTCTTTCCGAGTCCAACTACATCTGCTTTTTTTTTTTTTTGTCAGAGACGCTCTTGCTTTGCTTGTGAAGTGAAAATGAGTTAAATGAACCGGAGAGAATACAAAAGTAAAGCTGTCTATACTATTTCATACAACCAAGGGATCTTGCTATCGTGTGCAACTAGCAGATAGATAGAGGCTAGAATAGTTCGTGGAAGGAAGGAAGGTGCTTCTAGCTTTTTCGCCGAAAGAACACCAATTCATATCCCACCCACCAACGCTCCTCTCTCAAGGGAGGCTCCCCTCCCCCCCCGGAACAATGTTTGGGGACTCTGTTTCTGATATCTTGGTGGCCTTTGGATGCAGAAGATCCTCCCTTTCGAATCATGTCCTCAATCTTTGGAACAAACGTTTTTGGCGTGGTTTCGTTCCGGCTGGAAACCTTGCCAATCTTGCCCAGACTGCTTCGTTCGTTTGACCTTAAAGCGCCAATACAACTCACACTCTCTGATAAAACTCGGTTCGTGTGAATATGATTTTCTTGGCCAAAGGTCATCCACCCACAGGTTTTTGTTATTGTCTGAGTGTCCGTTGCTTCCCCTGCAGTACATTGCCAATTGTTGTTAGCAAGGTTAGATACATCAGCATTGCTGTTGATTCGGATTTCCTTCAAATAAAAGGACGATTGAAGTAATTAAAGGTCTTTTTATTCCATTTATCTAATCCAACAGTGAACCACATCAAAGTCTAATCATCCACTAATCATGATCTTCCTGCTCCGTTGTACTCAGAACCCAGCCATGCAAATGCAATCAACGGAGGAGAAAAGAGAAAGCAAGGACAGGACACCATACACAAAAACACCAACATTGTAAAACCCCATCCATCCCTTCACTCGGCCAGAGAGAAATGGGTCGTATTATACCAAGCGAAGCAACAAGATAAGCCACCAGTGACAAAGGAGAGAAGTCATGGTTTAGAACCTTCTTACAGGTAAAGCTGTACAAGAAGAGAAAGGAAAAAGCAAAATTTAATGTGATCCAAAAAAAAACACCGAATTCCCCCAAGCTCTGATCACAGAAGAGCTGCAAACGCCGACGCTAATATTAAATGGTGTTGAAATCCAACACCTAAGCTCAATCTTCTTCCAGAGGAGTCGTCAATGGGCTCTTCATTCTGGTAGGGCTTCCCGTGCGACTTCTCCTGCCAGCACCGAGCATCTGTAGATTTGGTGTCCCGAGTCGGTCTCGAGATTCTGTTCTTATGAGTAGGCCGCTTCGATCCATGGCATTTGGCAGACCACTTCCAGCCAAGCCCAAGCCAACTTCGCCTTTTTCGTAGTAATGGCCATTCCCGGTATCAAAGTTGACAACGTTCAATTTCGGCGTCGCCAATCCAGATGATCGGCCGACGCGGGATCCTTCACTGCTGTCAGAATGCTCATTGTCCTCTGAACCTTCTGATACGTCGCCCAATTCAAACTCAGCCGCTTCAGCGTCGTCCACGCGCTCGTAATTTCCAGAAGTTCTACCGAAGAGCTTGCCACCGAAAAAGCTTCGTCCTCCTTTCCTTGGACTCCCTGGTCGACGACTTCGGCGAAACGCGCTGATCTTGCTCATTAATCGGAGTCGGCGATCTCGTTTTCGGAAGAAATACATCAACCCAAGGAAGAGCAACATGAACAATAGTAATCCTGGGGTTTTCCTCCCTTGTGCCTTTTCCAGGAGCTCATCGGCAGCTTCGGACCAATTGTCCTCCTCGCCAACAGGTACTGGGTTGGAATTCGAGCCTGCAAACTGGAAATCCGCTGGCAGACCATTTGCAGTATACGGACCCGTGTTGCTGCCGAAACCAACAGCCAGTGCATCATTACTCGTAGGTACCTGGCCAGCCGCGTATAGGACCATTTTACCGAGGGTCCAGCTGACTTCCGTTCCATCAATCTTGTTCACGGCTTGGAAAGGGTCCAAGAAACCCTTCGACTTTGCGTGTGAAAGAACCTCTTTCGTTCCATTGTAACCTGGTACATGTGCACTCTTCTCGATTCCCACTCTTGGTATGCCGATACCATCATGGAGAACATTGATCAACCACGATGCTTTGAAACATACCTCTTGTGCAACCTTTGCGCTGACCTTCTTTCCCCACTTTCCATCTGCTACACCCTCCTCGATGTCACCCCAAGTCTCGCTACAGAAGTCCTTGACCATCTTCTGATATGCCGTGAAGTCGTAGGATTGGTCCTTATGCGCCATCTCGAAGACTTCATGTGTCGTATGCCAGTATTCGGAAACACCAACGAAATGGTTGACATCAAAATCAATCGCAGGGACATGTTGTCCGTGTAGCAGACAGGGTTGATCGGCGCAAGGTGCATCTTTGTCGAGTAATGGATATGTCTGTCGCAGACATTCATCGAATAGCCCAGTACCCATCAAAATAGGCTCGTTCCCAACTTTCGTGCCTTCATCAATCTCGAGGCCTTTCAGCGTAGTCTTCAACCCGGAGGGAAGACAAGGATCCAGCAGCTCTTTCGCATCGTGTGTATATGTAGCCTCCATCAAAGCATCCACATATCGTTGTCGTGCCTGGTTCACACCAAATCCTAGCCATGTGGTTGTGAACACCTTATACTCCGACGCCTGGCCATTGATCGTTCGCATTCGTAGTAACTTCAAGTCATTCGCATGTTTCTCAGCCTCCGTCGCATTGGGGGCAAAGGCTATCTGAGCAGACGCGCCGCCCATGTCCAGAAAGCCATAAGTGTGATGATTCTTGCCATGAGCATGTTCTTCTGGCGAGTCGAATCCGCCTAGCAAGTAATTCGCAGCGATCCATCCATACAGACCTTCCGTCTCGCCGGGAATGACCTGGATGTGAAGATCACAGTCAGGTAAGGAAAACTTGGTGTTAGCTCGTGCATAGGCACAAACTTCGTGAAGTAGAGCCGATTGTTGTATTTCCGGTAGCAGTCGCATGCCCGCCGTGGCCATTAAGAATATCGGGGTGTCGGATACTTGGTCTTGGGGAACAATGTCGAGCGCATGGTCGAGCAACTCCTGGAGGTGCTCTGGGCCAACCTGTGTCGGCCTCTCTCCAAAGGTCGAGATGCCCGGATTGATCTTCAGCGTCCATCTCTTCTTAGTCTCCAGCTTTGGCAGGCTCTTGAGAGCTGTCGCATCGGCATCTTGCAAGGCTCTGGCACTGTTGAGCCAGCGGTAGATGTAAACTCGAGTTCCCGACGAACCGGCGTCCAGGATCACACCATATCGCCCTACGCAAGAGATCAGCACGAGCGATGGAGGGGGTCGGCAGCAGGTATGCCATACATTTACCCATCGGACTGGTGTTGAGTGTCCTGACTTGATGGGAGACGTTGAAACGTCTCTCGTGTTTGCACGATGGCGAGGCGAAGGGGCGTGAAAAGGCAGGTGCAGGCTGGCTACGGAGAACTGCAGATAAGAAATCGCAAATTCATTGACAGGTGTTAGTACAGGTGCGTCGGAGAAACGAATGTGGAGGGCCTGGGACCGGTCTGGAGAAGAGGGTGTTGTGTGGTCGGGGAGTGATGATGAGGAGATGGAGCAGAATTGCAGACGTAGTTGGCAAGTAGCAGTTTGGGTGGATGTTGGAGATACAGTACAGTAGAATGGGGGGGTGGGATTCGTGAGATTGGACAGGGTTGTCGTCGGCTTGTCCTGCACATCCCAGTCGGCCGGTCTGGTTCAGGTGAGAAGGGAGGGGGCTAAGGACGCAGCGGCGAGCTGCATCGGCAAGAGCAGAGCAGCGCAATCTTTCCAGTGTGCCAGTGCTAGTGCCAGTACCCGTACCAGGACCAGTACCAGTCTCTTCCAGTCCAGTCCAGTCCAGTCCAGTAGTGTGGCGTCGACGCTTCCTTAGGCTTGCAGAGCAGAGGGTGCATTAGTGCTCGGCTGCACTGCAAAACACGGCCACTTCCAGCCTGCACACGCTATATTTGGTCGTTCGCCCACCACCACCAGCTGCCTCCTTCTGCTTCCTTCAGGGCCGGCTCCCACTGCCCCGAGGATGTGCCCTGTCCGCGAGGCAGCAGAAGAAGGAAAGCACGGGACGCCATCGCGCGCTCACCCAAACGGGGACAGCCGGGGAGGGAATCAACTGCCTGGCCTCGAGCAGCCGCGAAAAGTGGTTGACGAATCCTCCCAGCCTAGTGTTTCGTCTCAAATTCCAGTCGCGGCAGAGGCTTCTTGACATCTGTTCTAAGGGCCAACAGAGCCGCCGCTTCCATCTGGCCGCGTACCCAGCCGAACTCGGTCGGCCCTGCTTTGCTTCGTGACTTTGCGCAGGACAGTGCAGGTTAGAGAGAGGGCCACCACGGTTCACGCTCGCACATGCCTGGATTATAATAATGCCGTCATGCTGGCCGTCGCCGTCCTGCTCATCCTACCTTGCGTGTCTTGGCCCTGACTTGCATGAAGCCTGCCTGGTACTTGCATGTGCTCGCGCGTTAGCTCCAGCATCTGCATATACGGTTCCTTCTCTCCAGCGCCATCCGTCTCACAACCGCCAGAATCCGAGCTCACGCTGCTCTGCGCCGCTTCCGCCTCACCATTCTACGCGTAATCCTCCAGGCGTTCTTCTCAGCCCACAGGCCATTCAAGCAAGGAACACCAGTGACGGACGATCAGCCCCTCCTACCACGAGCCAAGGGAAATCTTTGTTTGGTGGCTGTCGTCCCTTATCTGAGGAGACAGCACAACGCCCTGAAGCTACAGTGCGAGGAATAGGCTAAAAGCGAGACCCATTGTATTGATTGCTATCCGTTCCGTCCAATCATCCCTTGCTTTCCAAAGTATTGAGAGCACAACAAACGGACTGCATATTAAAAACTATCTGCGAACCTTGGTACTGTGTCTATCTTCTGCAATATACCGTACATGTTGTGTCGACGGGCACGGGGAAGCTGCCCCATCCCAGACCCAGAGATAAACATCAGATGAAAACGGCCCTATTCCTCGCAAACCCTCGTCATCGCAGCCAGAAGATATCCGAATCAAGGCATGAAACCCAAACCCAAGTGTCCTTTTTATAAAACTCCAAGATGGTGAAGGATGAACTTCAAAACAGCTCTGGAGCCACACACGAGACGGCGAGTGACATCATTTCTTGACGCTGTATCTGCCCCATCTCTTTTATCAAGCGCAGGGGAGGTTTCTGAGATGTCCACAGAAGGGCTGCAATGGGAATGAAGGACCGACCCGAGACACGGAGAGGAGGGTTCTTATTGATGGATGACGGGGAAAGGGATGTATCATGACGAAGTTCTTCGAACCCCTTCTCCCGATTTTATTGTCGATCGAATGTCTGCGATAAAGTGTTTCGATGAACTCCTTTTCGGTCAGGGTCACGTGCGAAACATTCTTGGTGATGGAACGGGAGAGCTTTTTGATTGGGTTCCACAGGTGTTCGTGGCTGTCCGTAACGACGTGGGGAGACTTTGATCTAGACTGCATTTTTGGTTTGAGAACAGAACAGATCAATCATCCAAGGTCTCACTTTTCTGACTCCGTTGTCGTCGAGAACCCCTCCTCCCCCCACCCCATTTCCCTTTACCATCAACCGTCACTCTTCATCATGATAGCTGCATTACGATCTGTGTGGACCCGGAAAGTCCAAATGCCTATGGAGCCGGCTCCTGATCTCTGCAAAGTGTGGTTCATTCTCCGGCGTCAAAATACCATGCCTTTGGAAGAAATCTAGAATAACGAGAGCACAGTTCGGTTTGAATTCTCCCTTGGCCATATGTTCTTGAACCTCCTCGACGGTCCATAGATAGAATCGTTCCACCTCGCTATCGTTCGGCTTGGGGGTAATCTCAGCCGGGAGCTCGAGGTCGTAGATATGTTCCACCTCAGGCTGGATCAAACCCAGTTCTCCACCTCTCGTCTTGTCCGTGATGTAGATATATGTCAGAGTTCCCTGGCGTGTAGCATTCTTTCGTACAATGTCTTCAGGGAGACTGGCTTCTTCTTCACACTCCCTGACCAAGCATTCGAAAGTATCCTCTCCTGTAGAAGTACCGCCTGCAACGGTGTTATCCAGCATGGCTGGGTAGGTCTGCTTCGTCCTTGATCGTCTTGGAATCCATAATTTGATACCGTGACTTACACCTTCCGTCCTGACATACGCTGTCATGTGCACGCCGTAGGTAACCACACCAAACAAAGCCGTAGCTGCTCTCTCCATGCTGTAGAGCACCTCGTTCCCCGGGCCATAGATAGGGTAGAGTTCATCTCTCCAACCTTCAAGTAGGACAAATTTCTTCTGCTCGCGCAAATAGGTGCAGGTGTCTGCCACTGCTTTGCTTCGCTCCTCTTCAGTAGGGAGCTGAAAAGCTGAAACTGTCCGCGTGGCTTGGTTCACCGTGAACGATTTCTTGATGTTCATAGGAACCTTGTGTAACTCCTCAAGGACGCTTTCTGGTACATAACCCATTGGCGTTTCCGTGTTGCCATCCTTCCACACCAGGGTGTAGAAAGTGGACAGGAGGTCTGAGTAGGCCTTTGCATCCTTCTCCTGATAAGGAAATCTGTAGCCTGTGTAAGTGACATTTGATTTGAAATAAATAAACTGGAAAAGGAGGTGTGAGAGGAAGTTGATATTAAGATATATTTCCAGAAAGACAACTCGGTTGATTTACGCTCATCCATGGAGTAAATCTTAGTCTTCTGGACGTAGGACTTACTTATCGCACTCATCGACAAGATCTAGATTCGATTTCATTCTTTCTGTCGTGATTTCGATCCTAGGCTTGTTCTCTTTTGCAGTTGGATGAGCCTTCTTTGCGCCGGCGGCACACAGCTGCCAGGGCTTCAACCGGAGCGAGAATTGCTACTGGATGGATTTCCGAAGCAAAGCCTCAGTAAAATCTTGACGATTGCAGGAAGTAAAACCGGTTAGGTATCCACTTTGTCCGACTCGATTTGCTCAATATGTCGTGTATCGTCCTCAGAAGGAGTCGGTATATTCTTCCCGATTCGTGAAGCTTCTTGACAATTCTGCACCTCGACACCGCCAAAAAAGCTCAAGCTATCATAACTACCCCTCCAAAATTGTGGCCATATAAAGAGAAACGCTGACCTAAACGTGTTCCTCATTTCTTACTTCGGTTTTACCAATGCATGAGGCTCGATAGCACCACTTCTTAGTTCGTCCTGAGACAATTACCCCTCTCAGCTAAATCACATTCCCAATGGCAGCCCAGACCCTTCCTCAGCTCTTCGGCGTAGTTCCAACCGGCTGCCCAGTAATAACAACACCAACGACAGCTATATCCGAAACGTCACTTATCTATACCTTACCAACTCGATCTTTCTCACATATTGTCGTGTTTCTCCTGCCTGGGATTGCGTTACCACCAGACACCGCAGCAGCCGTCTATATCTCGTCAACTCCGCAGAACCCGGCATCGTTCAAATTTCTCGGTGGGATAGGTCAGGGCAAGGAGAGTGCGATCTTCAAGGTTGGCGGTGCAGAAAATAATGTTGGGGAGCAACTGAGTTATACATTGGGGGTGTCGGTTGAACCTGCTGCGTCGGTTGCTGCGCAAATGTCGGCCTTGCAGTCAAGTTCAAGTAATGCAGACGCGAATAGGAGTACTGCTTTGGTAACTGTACCAAAGCCCAGTGATACAGTTATTCTAGCGCAGAAGATCATCAAGAACGCTTTCAATTTCCTGGCCAGTTTTAGTGGGAATGTTCCAGTTCCTGGAGGAAGCGGTACCGCTGGTGTTGAGGTGGTACCGCTCAAGGCTTTCGAAGATTGGTGGAGGAAATTTGAGGGGAAGATTAAGAATGATCCAAGATTTTTGGAAAGAGATGGAGATTGAGCAACTGAATGTCGATGAATGCTTAGTTCGACATCATCCAATCTAGGCAGCATATTCTTGGAGAGATACGTCCCGTCAAGGATGGTCTGAAACTGGGAAGTGTTGGATTGAAGAACTGTTATCATGCCTATCGGTCTTTCGACACAGGACAACACTCTAGATAAGGAGCATGTGGCAGTTTGTGGATTCCAGGTGTCAGGAGACCTCTGGAGTCGGGAATACAGGGTCTACAGGATAATTTTGAGAACAGCATCAAGAAGGGGGCGAGGCAGGAGAACATGTATAACAGCTGATGTAGAATCACTGATTGTGTTGGAAATGCCAAAAGGACCAAGGCCCAGTGAGGATTTGCCTTGCTGGACCAGTAACTCTCCTGTTAATAGTAATCAAAATCCTTCCGTATGCCCTCGGCTTTTGGTTTCCCTAACGCCTATCTGGTGATGCCAACCAGATCTATGCATTGATTATGAGAAAGAAGTACAACAGCAAAATGCTAAACCATGAAGCATTCGGTTACTTCGCTTGGAATGGGATGTAAAAAGGGCAAACGCAAAGAATGATCATTTCTTGACAAGTAGATAGACGTAGTCGACTCGTAATGGGGTGAGCTTCTTGTAAGGACCCTCAAGCGCCATTAGTAGACCGCCAAATGAGACATATGCCTTGCTACGAGAAGTTAGCGACATGCATGCTTGTGAATACTTGCTTTGTGCAGCTTACATAGTCTGACCGTCCTCCCCATCTTCGAACTTATAGATCTTGCCGTGACAAACATAGTCAAACATATCTGCCAGCGTAGCCTCGCCACCATGCCCACTACGTCCAATATCCCTCCATCCTCTACCATCGTCCTTGCTACCATCAAGCGCCAGCGAAGTCGCTAGAACGCAGTGAATCGTCTCACCAATTGCGCATGGGTACAGGTCTGAGTTGATGTCTAGGGTCATAACCGTCTGTGAATCTGTAGATGTTGCGCCAATTCGCCCGACGCGGTCGTATTTGGAGTGGTCGAGTGTTGTGATGGTGAAGGTCTCATCAAAGAGTTGTGAATCTCCGGTGCTGGCCATGACTGCTAATTTCGGAGAGTTCTCGGTTCGATGGATCTAGGTGCTCGTCGATCTTGGGAAAGTTATTGCGGGCAGTTGTTACTGTTCACTCTCGTAGTCGTTGTTAGGAGCACGATGTGGTGTGGTAGAGTATGCAGTGCTTGATCTCACTTTCGCGCTGGACAGCCAATATATTCAGAGGATATGGCAGCGTCTAGATCATCAAAGGTAGGCGAAAACAGCTTTGTGATGGGGATATGTGGTTCAGATATGGAAGCAGGTAATTCCGAGCCCTGTTCTTCGAGATATCTGAATGCTATGAGACGTCTAGTACTGCGCTCCGGACGATTTCTCGAAGTCGTCGCGAAAAATTGGCTGCGGTCGTCGGTACGAGCGGCCGCTAGTTTTAAGATAAGAGCTGGTGGGATGAAGAAATCTTTGAGTCGTCGATAGCTATCGGCTCGAGCAAACAAAAAGACACGCTGAGCAAAGGATTGCTCTGACTTCTTCCCAACCATGGCGTTTAGAAAAAGAAATGTAGGTATCGCGCAACCTGGAAGCCCGGCATCAAGTATCGAAATCACAGAGAAGAAGTCAATACCAGGGATTAGACCTTCACCACTTGATGGTCGGCCGACAACCTCAACAGGTACACATTCCCTGGACAACCTCCTGGCTGGACACGCAGGTCTGGTACTGGGAACATCACTATTAATCGAAGAGAGCGGGACGACGGATTTCGGAGGGGCTTTGCTACGATACTATGCCGCCGAGGGTATTTTACAGGGTCACCAAATCCATGTCTTTGGAATGAACGAAGCCTGGGGGCGGGAATTGCCAGGACTTGGCTCCGCGGAAAGCAGTAGATCGGCGAAGAAGGAGACTGCTGCAGATGACAAGATGAAGATTGCTTGGAGATACGAACGGCTTGGGGAGTTCGGGGTTGGCGCAAGAGGTGGGCGCTCCTTTGCTGTACATATGCTTAATTTAGATCTGCAATTGCAAGAACATCCTCAAGGCTGACCAGTTTCGTACGACTAGACAGAAATGTTGCTCCATCAAGTGCGACCTCCTCAGGAAGTGCTAGCACATTCTGTCATGATTTCGATTTGAGCAAGCGCCTTACTCTTCCCTCGACCACACAGATGCAATTCGTCCCAATCATAACAAGACCGAATCTTGAGTTCGCAACTTTAGACAGCAACAAATCACCTTTTAACACATTTATAAACCACATTGCCAACTACTTGTCCAACCCATCGAGTAACACCATCCACCGAGTCATCATTCCAACCATTCTTTCTCCAGCTTTATATCCACCCCACGCTTCAAGACCAGAGATAGTCTTGCAATTCTTTCATGCCCTACGAGGACTACTCCGAAAGTATCCTACGCAGCTCACAGTGATCACAACTTTGCCATTGACCTTGTATCCACGATCATCAGGCTTGACAAGGTGGATGGAGCTCCTCAGTGATGGTGTCCTGGAGTTGTCACCGTTCCCGTCAACTTCGGTAGCAACAAAGTCTGCCCCTGGAGTTACCACCGTTCAGGAAGAGCCTCCCCAAGGAATGTTGAATGTGCACCGTCTACCCATATTCCACGAGAGAGGCGGAGGGGGTGGGGAAGCTAGTGGATTTGGAAATGACCTCGCTTTCACACTTAGCAGAAGGAAAGGGCTTGTGATCAAGCCCTTTAGTCTGCCTCCAGTTGAAGGAGACTCGGAAGCTCAGCAAGGAGGTCTTGAGACTGATCATGGGAAGGCGACAAAAGTAGACATAGAATTTTAGGTTGCTTCTAACAAAAGCCTACCAAATGGATTCTGTGTTAACATGGCATTGGCGTACATAATTATCGACGTCGTTCCTGAGAATCAAAGGAGCTTCGAGGGCTGTCACCGAGAATATCTGACATTTCGAATTGATTCCATGCTCCGTGCCCGTTTGAAGTAACTGTCCTGATATAGTTTCTGTCAAACAACGCTCGACGAGGATTCAGACGAGCTCTGAAATCATCTCCCAAGCAAGAGGAAAGTATCAGCCATGCTAACTCTGATGTCAGTTCAGCTCTTCTAAATATATGGATCACATGCCTACGAAGAGAACAAGAGGAAATGCCACAAGAACTGCCAATATCCAGAGAGAAGCCATTTGGGTGTAAAGAACCTTAATTCACTAAAGTAACACAAAGAGCAATTGTGATGGGGAACTTTTGCATTTCCTAAGGCGGCGAGCAACGGTTGTCTCTCGTCCTGGGAAACGCTAGGGCCACTTTATATGGCGCTAATGAATTATGTAAGCGAGATCGAATCACAAAAGCTTCAAAATTTCCCAAACTTTTCTTCGCTTTCTTCCTCTCCAAGCAACGTTCTCTTTCTCAGAACGTGCTTTCCACAATAGGTATGTGCGGCTCTTATATCCTCCCAGCTCCTGTCGATATGATTAGAAACACGATCTGTCAATCCCCTGAAACCAGTTCAGCTGGACATGATGTTCAAAATATGTTTTAATTAATGATCCATCGTCACAAACATTCTTTGTTTCAAACACTGCAGTCTCAACTATCTTACTGACATGTGTACGCAGAATCCGTGTCATTCTCCACTGCCTCCATGGCTAAGGCAGACATCGAAGACGAACATCGCGAGGTTGGCTCTGACACAGTCACAGAGCCTGTTGCTATCTCCTTGATCGCTGGTCGCTATTTGCTATTCGACATCAATGTCGTAACTTATCTCCGCAGGACCCATAATATCTGTGGTGTGCTCATTGGTGGTATTCCTCAAATACCACAGCAAAATGTATTCCTTGGTCTGCCACTCGAGCTTCTTCCTGAAGAAGCAAGGCTTCTGGTAGAAAAGAGAGTTGCATATATCGTGGATGATGCTGCATGGCACAAACCAAAGTTCAGCACGCTTTCCGGTGAAGAAAGAAGAAGGTATTTGGACTCTCTGCGTGAAGCAGGTCTGAAATCAAAGAGAGCCGCAGATGAAGGAGCAAAGAAGAGACAGGCCCATGGCCTAGCCAAGGAGGCTGCTACTCGCCGAGCAAAGGGCGCACTAAAGTCAGACTCGGACGAAAAAGATATTCCAGATTCTGCAAAAGAAGTTTCTCATTCACTATTCGGTGACGAGCGACCACAGTCACCTACACCGTCTACACTTTCTGTTTCAAACAACCCTCATGCTATTACACCGACAACTACGTACCCTCCTTTGTCGTTGCCAGACATTCCCACCGAGGAGACAAAACCTCCTGTTCCTTCTTCGTATCCCCTCTTTACTCATCTTCACTCTCGTGGGTACTTTACTACACCAGGTCTCCGCTTTGGCTGTGACTATACTGCATACCCCGGAGATCCTCTCCGTTTTCACAGTCATTTCCTTGCCACTGGTTATGGCTGGGAAGAAGAGATACCAATGCTTGACATTGTAGGTGGTGGTCGGTTGGGAACTGGTGTCAAGAAGGGATTTCTAATTGGCGGAGCAGAGTCTAAAAGCAGTACTAAGGGAGACAACGTCAGGACGTTCTGTATCGAATGGGGAGGCATGTGAAGCGATGCAGAATATAGCACAACAAGGGGCTGGATCAATACATAGTTTTCTTGTTCTTAGCGATGATACCCAATTCAATTTTGGAAGTGCAACCCAGTCCCAGTTCCTTGCATGTGAGACCCACGTTATGGGTAGCTTATTGTTAGTGCTCGTGTGTGAAATTTCCCCAGCTCGGCGTATCGGCGGACGGTTCCGAAACCAATGCGGTGGGATGAAGGTGCATCATCGCGTCAGACTCAAGTTTAACAACACAGAACAACTATTCCGATATTACACAACACCGTTGGGAGCGTATGTAAACTGGAGGACATATTTACTCTCCTTTATCATGCGCCCCACGCCTCCTCTCCGAACTACGATCGCGTACCAAATCTGAGAGTTCCCCGCATACAAACGCGAGCATGGCTTCTACCGTCTTCGAACATGCTGCGAGCAACGGTTCATGGGGGAACTGGACCAACTTCACCCAGTATGTGCCATCTGCAAGAGATTTGCTATGGCCAGCCAGGATCGTCTCAGAGGCAATGGACAGTGTTGGGCTAAGACTTGGGCAACGCATAATACCAGAAGCTACTGGGGCAGCTGGAGGAATTGTTGATGCTGCAACTACAGCAGCAGCTGGCGTTGGAGAAGCTGCACAAAATCTGCCAGCTGGTGCAGAGATACTTCTGGAAGTCGATGAAGCCTCCGGTCTTGCATCACGATTCTCGATGGAGGGCGCCCGGAGCTTGGGCTCTGTCTTTTCTTATGCGACAAGCAAGTGGGCTCTTTGCTGCATTATTATGGCAGTGATTCTAAATCGCACTCATATCTATGCTTCGACACGCCGCAACTTGTCTTTACCCTGGAAGGTTAGACTCGCCCTACGAATTGTACCAATCATTCTTCTGTCCATGCAGGCTCGGTGGTTGTTACAATCGATACAGTGTCAGACATCACCGGACTTTGCTATGCTTCGATGGGGCAATGCCACAAAGTCCTCGGAGTTGTTATTCACACAGAACGGAGGATATCTTCATTCGATTAGCTCGACCCTTCTTTTTGGAGCCACAGATGCACAATCTTGCGTGGCTGTGCAAATGGTTCAACCACTCGAGGAGGATGATTCAGATGAAGTTGGTGATGGGGAGGGGATTGCAGATCTGACTGGCTCATTGTCACTACTCTGGCCTCTTTTTAAGACATTCAGCTTAAGTCAGTTCGTGGAAACAATTTCCTGTGCCGTCCAAGGTCGTCAACTGGCGGCAGAGACAGGAATGACTCTCTTTGAGCACTCTTTAGCCTTTGCAGAGGCAGAAAATGCTATCGGCTCTCAGCTCGGATGGGGATCATTTGGGACTAAAACCATCAGCCGCAAGAAATCCGATCCAGATGCACCAGGCGAGTCTACTCAGATTGCCATCACACGCTCGATGATCATGAGGCGAGTCAATACAGCCCCCGAAGTCCTTTTAGTAGGCTTCTTGTCGAGTATGAACCATATCACAAGTCACATTTTGGGCATTTTCAACCTTCAAGGACGTTTGCGTTTGATCAATACTGGCTTCTGGGGTCTCTCTTTCATGTCTGTTATCGTCTGGAGCATATGGACATTCTCTATCGACGATATTATGGACCAGAGTTTGCTTCGATTTCCCACCGTTTGTATCATTGGCTTCATACCACACATGTTAGTCTTCTGCGGCATCATAGCATGCTCAGCCATCTACGGAGCAGCATTGATATTGACAGCTTTGGCTCCCCCAAGAAATAGCGATGAGGCACTTGATGATCAAGCCAACCTACATTCATCTTTCTGGCAAAGAATCATGGACGCTCATCATAACATGCAAGCTAACGTTCCACTTTCTGCGATCAGAATTACCATGCATATGGACTTCTACACGGCACTATTGAAGACCGGCTTCAGCATTATGACCATGGCAAGTGAGGCTGTTTACTTGACAGAGAATCGCAGTATAAACATCAAGGAGCGGACATGGCTAGAAGAGGAGCGATTGCGAGAAATCGACGAGGCAGGAGCTCATTGGCTTGGTCCCACATTTCGGGCTCAAGATGCGGACTTGCAGTATCGTGATGGGATTGCAAACAGTGTCGGGCTTGTGGTGGCTAAAGATCAGCCAATGGATCTTCTTCGTAAGTCGTCCAGTGGCTATGCTCGGGAGATGACGGCGAAGAAAGCCTCCAAAAACAAAGGCCACGAGAGAGGCATGAGAGATGGCGTAGGAGCAACAGAACGAAGTGGGCGGTGGATCATGGCCTTGGAATTCTTCTTAGGCATAGGCAGACTCGTTCTCAGCTGGTGGGCATCTCTGTCCTTGAAGCTGCTTGCGAAGATTGGACTCCAAACACGCCCTCGATTCCTCTTATGGCTTATAAGCAGGCCGAAGGCTGCTGGATCGAAGGATTCCAGGAGTAATAGCAGCGATCCAGACTCTTTGCCTTTCTGGCTTTTGAGTATTGACGGGGAATTAACTCTACCAAAGGATGAGAACGTTGACGTCGAGGCCGAGATGAAGCGACGACTGATCAATGAGCAAGGCCACTGGGATGAGACATTGGAGAAGAAGTTAGATACAAACACCTACGACTGGTTCCTTGCTGGGGGGTGGTGGGGCAATGACGATAGTAGTGGCACCTTCGCTCCAGGAGAGAGAGAAGTTGAAGACGACCTAACCAGCATCATTTCGTACGCTACAACTACAGACGATAGTGCGTGGGAATCAGATGAGGAGAACAACGATGGAAGAAGAACACCTACCCAGAGACAACCACAGTTCTCAAGAGAATCCACACCTGCCGTCGATAATCCAATGAGTTCAGCAGACCTCGCTCAACTCCTGCACCCGAAATCCCCCGAGCAGCGAGCAGAAGCTCAAGCTCTTGCTGCTCATCTTACAAGCGACAAAATTATGACCCGATCACAATTTCGCGAGCTTCAGCAACGAGAGAGAGCCAGGGTCCTCACATCTACACGGCATAGACCCACCAACTTTGTTGCATCATCTCCCGACGGCAAACTAACAGCAGAGGAAGAAACCCAGATTCTGGAACATCTTATTATCACACGCCGTACTTTTCATGATGAAGCTCACTCCAGTGGCCAGAATACGACGTGGGCCAAGGGTGCATCTGGTATGGGAGAAGGTGGACCTCAATGCGTTGTATGCCAAAGCTCGCCTAGAAGCATTATCGTATGGCCATGCCGCTGTCTGAGCTTGTGCGATGACTGCCGAGTCACATTGGCCATGAACAACTTTGACAAGTGTGTCTGTTGTCGGAGAGACGTGGCAAGTTTTAGCAGGATCTTTGTACCATAAAGAAGGGAGGCCTTTTTGGACCTACTACAAGAACTTCATTTTCAGTTTGAGCGCATTTTGTTTGTCCTTCGTATACTTATTTTTCTCAATTTGCAACATTCATACGACGGAGTCGGGGGTCTGAAGGTACGTCTTAGGTTCAATCTTACAACTTAACGTTCTCATTCCATTCTGCTAAATAATGCTTGAAATTCAAATAATGGCTTTCTCATAAAGACTAAGGGAGAACTGAATGAATTGGAACGATAGGTAAATCAAAGGATCATCCCAAGTTGGTCATTGGTACAAACTCTACCTCGGAATGGGGGCAGCAGTAGCCTCTAGATTAAGTACACTGATATCGGATGCTTGGCCGTTGGTTCCTTGATGTGATCTTGAGACGTCTATATCTGTATCTATATTGTCGGTACTGATTGAGTATGCTCCATCTCCTCTTTTCAATACTTATTAAATACACGCATTACTTTACCTACTTTTGCCCCTACCTGCTCTTTTGCTGTTTCTTTTACTTTGATGGCTGTCCTCAACTTCATGTCTTTAATTTACTTACACCTTGCACATCGCCACAAGAGCAACACAACAATGCTTACACTGCCACAAACTCACCTTGCACCGCCCTGTCGCCGGAAGGCCTGACCTTCTTATCGGAAAAGGACGGAAGGAATAGTTCAACGTATACTCCATAAGTTTTACAAGCTCTTATAGCATGGTAGTGATCCAGTCTCCCAGTTCTTACAGACTCGTAATACATCATGTACTGACTGTCTCAGTCATGGTATGCAGCTCAGTAATTCAAGATGAGGGTATAACTAGATTGAGTCTGGCCTGTAGATCTTCAAATTGGGCGTTGGTGATTCCTTCGAATCCGCTATGTACAAACAGCCAAGTGATCCTTCGTCACTCTCCAACACCTGAAACTCCTGCCCATATGCATCCGGTAAATTTCTTACAATTCCTCTTGCGAATATCGCCGATAAGCGTACACCTTCGTATCTTAGTCGTCGTCCATGCCATCGACGTCAATAGCATCTGGATTTGCTGCTGCTTGGACAGGTTCTGCCTTGATATTGCCACCTTGTGGTCCGGTACTTGCTGCGACAAAGCCAGCGGGTGCTCTTGCTTCGCGCTCAAGAGCTGCCATAGCGTCAGCACCATCGTCGCCATCTGCTTCATCTGGCCGTTGCTGACTTCGAGCCAGAGCTTGAGAGGCAATAAAGTTGACATCAGTGTTGTACTGTGCTTGAACACTTCGCTTAATACGCAGCATCTCCTTGAATGTGTCTTCGTTGCCATGCTGCACCTCGAAAGATTCCCATTTCTGCCAAAAGCCTGGACTGGTACGGGGATCGCAGAATTGTGATGCATGCCCATAAATTGCCCTGGCACGGTCAATCTCACCGAGTCTCTTTTCCATATCAGCGAACTTGAGACACATATCTCTGGCTTCTTTGTCAGGCAGTGCTGCGATAGCGCGCTCATAGATCGGTCGTGTAGATGGCAGACCAAAGTTAGAGGCGGACTTTGTGATGTAGAAATTAAACATGTCTGCACGATCCTCATCAGACACAGCTCTGGTGGCTCGCTCGTAGATACGCATCGCATGTCTTGCTAGGCCTCGTTCTTCCTCGAGATTCCCATACATCAAGTAAAGGACTTTGGCGAATTTGGGTGGACAGCCCTCAACAGATTGCTCAAAAAGATCTCTTAATCTCTCGATCCCAATCTTGCGATCTACTGCCTTCGTGAGATACAAGTTCCACAGCTCAAATGCTACAGGATAGCTGAATAAATCGAGACCTCGCTCGTAGATCTTGAACGATTCCTCAAAATACTTGTTCTCTTCAAGCAAATTGGCATAATTGACCACGGTCTGAGGAGTGGCAATTCGAAGTTCAAAGATCCTCTCGTAGACCTTTTTAGTCTCTTCCAGGGTGCTGACACTTTCGACGAGATCGACATAGAAACTCCAGAGTTTCCAACTCTTGTGTACTCGCTGCTGGGGCGACAATGTATCATCAAAGTAATCCACCGTAGACCGTTTTGGCGCTTGCACAGCTTTGGCCATGATCTTCACGGCTTCGTCGAAGTTCTCGTTGCGGAGTTCCATCTCGGCCCATTCAATCCACATGTCCGCCAATTCAGCGACTGATTTAAAAGGAACCTTCACAGCCTTTTCCATTATTACACGAGCATTCCTCAGATCTCCCCCCTCCTCATAAAACTTCGCGTAGTCTGCCCACAGTTCGTGAAAGAGGCCTGTGGCTTTCTTTGGTTGAATGGCAGCAATGGCATCTGTGTATGCTTGAACAACTTCCTGCTTGTTATCCCCCCACAAAGCCACTCGTTTCTTCCACTCAGGGGTGTTATTAGGATTCTGTCGAAGCAGAACATCGTTGATAAGGAATGGTCTTCGGTCCATCAGCTGTTCGAATCGCATCATACGAATATCCAAATCGAAATCTGCGTTCTCATCGACAATTCCTTTTTCTGACCGTACGGCTGCAGCATCCATCAAAGCTCCAATGATCGACTCCTCGAACTCTGCGTATGAATCAAAGATCAGTGTAAAATCTCGTACTGTCATGACCGTTGTGACACCTTCTTCAAAGATGTCTCGGGCACGCTCGAAACTTCCTCGTGTAATCCAGTATGTTGCAAGCCCAGACCATAATTTGCCTCGCTGGTCAGCGAATCTGTCAATTCCACTTCGAATGATTCTTTCCACATCAATTCCCACTTCGTCGCCAGTCTCTACATCTTTGGCGTGAGCGACCAGAAGGTCTACCATTTCACTCCACAGCTGATAATGGCCCAGACCGTTCTTGCTACGAAATTTTGGGTTGTCAAGAATTTCCATATATTTCTTGACAGCTTCCGTATACAGTCCCTCCTTGACCAATAGTTCAATGAAGTCTTCCGCATCCTCAGGGTGAATCTGCATGTACCGCCTCCAGATCTTGACTGCTGTCTGTCCAGACGCGGAGTTGGCGAACGGACGATAAAGAGCCCATATCCGGTTGTGCTGGGTGATTGGCAATGCTCTGAGAGCTCGATCAAAAGTGCGACGCGTAAGCGTGACCAGGGGTTGCAGTAATAAGAATGATAGGTACATTTCCCAGATCTTTGGCATCTTGTTGAGAAGGATGAGTGCTCGTTCGAACAAGACGTTGACTTTGGTGTATTCTTTTGCGAAAACAGCAGGATTTAGCTTGCCCAAGTGCTTCATTCTTAAACTCAAGTACTGCGAACAATTAGAAACATGTTCAAGCAAGCTCATACGTATCACGTACCATTTTCCATAGTTTATACGAGCGCGGCAATTGCAAACAGGCTCGTTCAAGAACGAAGGCCTGCTCGTGTAGACTGCCATGCTTGAACTTGAATTCGATGTATGCTAACCACGGTTTGGTGCTTCCTGGATCGCGCAGGATATCTTGCTCGTAAATCGTATCTTCTTCAGACTGTCAAAATGGTCAGTCCAATCTCGAGCGGCTTCATGCCGAGAACGCTTACAATCAAGTACAGGTCAGGCTTGCCCCTATCCAGCTTGGACTTTGAGATGCTGGGAGCAGCCATTGCCGGTAGCAGCTCTCCAGGCATTCTCTGCCTGCGACAAAAAGTTGGAGGGCAAGAGCAAGGGGAATAGTATAATCCACTACTCGTCGTCGCGTCAGGATCGAGGAAGTTTTGAGATCACAGCCGCTAAGCCTTCGTGCCTTGTTCGCAAGGCTACCAAGTGAATGAGTTGTCTGTGAAAATCAACATCTGGTTGCCGGGGAAGTGGAGGATTGAGGTGGTAGTCTTGCACAATGTAAAATAATAAGGTGTGAGTATGAGATCAAATGACAGACCTTCGAATGATGCCCTGAGCCCGAACTTTTCATGTTTTCGCCTTTTGCATGATCACGACGCCTGCTGTCGTTAGGGCGCCTGGAGGAGCTTCCCGCCTACCCTTGTCGGCCAAGCTTCTCGAGCTTGATCGGACTGCGTTCCTTATCTGAGCTCATACGCCATACCTTTTTACCTGCAAATCCACATACCTCTGACTCCAACTCTTGCCCAAGGCCAGCCCTCTCTTGCTTGCACTCGACAACCAACACCTCTCCGAGCCAATCCCGCACTTTCAGAAGCCTCCAAGATGTCGGGAGCGGGGGTAAGGCAAAGCCAGACGTACACGGGAGCCTTTACTAACTCCTCCTCCTCAGGATCGTGAGGCTGTCTTCCCAACTCGGCAGTCGCTGGGGTTGATGAAGTCCAAGCTGAAGGGAGCTCAAGTTGGCCATGATCTGTTGAAGAGAAAGAGTGAGGCTCTTACAAAGTAGGTTGGGTTGCTACCAATTGACATGCAGAAACTAACATTACCTTTTTAGACGTTTCCGAGGTACTTCAGACCAATTGATGTGCGACTTTCTACATGCTCACTACCGTATCTAGAGATCACCCGACGAATTGACGAGGCCAAGCGCAAGATGGGGCGAGTGATGCAGATTGCAGCTTTCTCTCTTGCAGAAGTAACGTATGCCGTTGGAGGAGACATTGGATACCAGGTTCAAGAGTCTGCCAAAGCAGCTCGTTTCCGAGTCCGAACGAAGCAAGAGAACGTGTCTGGTGTTATTTTGCCAGCATTTGAGAGCTATACCACCGAGGGCAACAATGACTTTGGTTTGACCGGATTGGGAAGAGGTGGACAGCAGATTCAAAGATGCAGAGAAACATATGCTAGAGCTGTGGAGACCTTGGTGGAACTTGCCAGCTTACAGGTATGTAGAGTTGGAAGCTGTCAATGGGAGGAAACCGCTGACTAGGTTGACAGACTGCTTTTGTTATCCTCGACGAGGTCATCAAAGTTGTGAACAGAAGAGGTAAGTGAGCTTGATCTCTAAAGTTAAGCATTACAAACTAACACACTCTGCTTACAGTGAATGCCATGTCAGTATTGCACTAATAGTTTTGATTTGCCTTTACTCATAATATATAGTGAGCATGTTATCATTCCCCGCACAGAGAACACCATCAAGTGTAGGTCCCTTAATCTTAACGGAGAACCGAAGACTAATCAGTACAGATATCAATTCTGAGCTTGACGAATTGGACAGAGAAGAGTTTTACCGTCTCAAAAAGGTTGCCAATAAGAAGCAGCGTGACACAGCAGCTCAAGATGCGGAGATGGCAGCAAAGAAGGCGGCCGCAAGTAAGGTTGACAGCGACAAGGAGAATGAGAGCAGTGCGCCTGATATCCTGGGCGACCAAGAGGACAACGACGTCATCTTCTAATTTATCTTGCTTGGGCATGATGTGCTCTTGTTGGCCCGTTAGTTGGGAAGGAGTGTCACAGGAAACTTGTAGTATTAGACTGTGCATATAAAAATGATCGAGCGCATTCGAATTCTTTCCCCCGACCTAAACTCTATGGAGAAATTATTTTGCACGTTTATTAGCTTACTGTCTCTGGTAAGTAACCTTGATAATCTGTCCCTCAGAACCCAAGGTCATGCCGGCAGTATTTTCCTTCGCACTAATAGCACCCGCCTCATTCTCATACTCAATAAATGCAATTCCTCTACGACCAGGCACTAATCTGACCTCGCGGAAACCCTCGAATCTGCCAAAGATAGCCGTAAGAGCATCGATGTCATACTCGTCGGGTAGATTCTGGACGAAGATGATCTTGTTGGGTGGTAGGTACTCGTCGGGGATGACGGCGGCAGCACTTGGGTTGGAGGACTTCAGTCCTGCGCCACGAGAAGCCTTTACTGGTCCAGTGGCTGCAAGTGCAGGGCCGGCAGCGGCAGCAGCGATCTTTATGCGCTTTTGCTCCTCTGCTGCGTCGGCAGCCTTCTTCTTGTCTATGGCAATATCTTGTTAGCCTTCTGGAGCTCATAGTAAAGACAGGATGAGTTGGGGAAGCATACCTTTCTCAGCCAGACGTCTGCGCTTATGGTTTTCAAACTCTTGCTCGTCACCGGTGCGCTTGACAGTAGCATCCGATCTAGTCTTTGCGAATGCAAGCTGCATAGGCTTCTCGAAGAGCTCGAAACCTTGAATTTCTTCAATGGCCTTGGCGGCGCTGTCGACGCTGTCGAAGACAATGAAGGCCTGTCCCTTAGCCTTCAGATTTGTCTTGGCTACGATATCAACAATCTCGCCATATTCTGAGAAGAGCTCCGTAAGCGCCTCTTTCAGTTGGTCGACCTTGATACGCTCCTCGAGGTTGCGGACATAGACGCTGTTAAGAATATTGAGTTAGCGAGAGATCCTGCTTACTATACGTGTCGGAGTGCAATGACACGTACGTAGCACTTGGAGGTGGAGCAGTTGTAGACATCTTGTTCTACAGACTTATGGTGTTGCTGATGTTGTAGGGCACTTCAATAAGAAATCATGGAAGTCGCGCTACTGGGCAAGGCTGATATTATTTGCCTAAGATTTCAGGCATTCTTTTCCCATGGGAATTTCGAGCCATGCAGTGTCATCTGAATTCGACCTGATACATCCATATAATCTCATCTTTTAACCGGCTAACCTATGCTACAGTATGCAGAACGACAAACCGCTAATTCCAGGAGCAACTCAATCATTCCTGTACACCGAACTTTAGAGGATATTTGTACATTTCTTCGTTGTTACACGCTTAAGAAACAGATGCAACTGTCTCCTCGTTCTCTTTGCTTTCTACCATCACCGGCAGTGGCTTTTCCTTCGGCTCATCCAATGCCAATTCGTTCTTAAGGTCAGGCAAGAACCTATCTAGCCTCTTCCAGGTTTCGATCCATAGTTCCTCATGCGATGGATCTTGTGACGGAGGCACAAGATATCCACTGCTAGACATTACTAGTAGGATGTTCTTCAAGCTTTCCGGAACGGCCTCCTCCTGTTAAGTGTTAGCTTAAGAATATCATATGCTTTAAATGCTTGTGCACATACCAAGCTATCGCCTTGTCCACTATTCATTAATCGGTCCATAATATCAAGAATCTTAAGCCAAAGATCCAACATACCGTCCCACTTCGATAGGAGGACTAGGTAATGGAGGAAAATTCGGCACAGGAGAGTCGCAGCCTGCACTCTGGTCTCACTCATACCAACCGGATCAGATGAGAAAACTTCAGGCTTAAGGAGTCGGTGGATCAATGGGAATAAAACTTCGGCAAAGATCGCAGTCCATTCCTCATGATCACCGGATATTAACTCAGGAGACAATAGTGATCTCTGAAGTGAGCCAAATGCAGCATGCCGGATCTCACGGCAAGGATTCGTGCACTGTGTTGTCAAGGCACCAAAGATAGGCGACCAATAAGCTGCCCAAGCTGTTTTCGTAAGCATACATACAACCGCATGGGAAGATATGAGCTCACCTTCTGTGCTCTCAAGATGTGATTGCTTCATCAAGACTGGAATTCTTGTGGTTAAGGAATTTATCATTGAAATGGCTTTGACACCACGAGCAACGACAGCATCGATCCTAAATAAAGTTAGTAGAGCTTAGTGTAATATATATCCTCAACTTACTGCGGTTGTTTTGCTGATTTCGGTGGTGGTCCTCTTCGAGATCGCTTATCTTGTTTCTGCTCAACCGTAGCGCCGACACTACCAGCAGATGCAAAGTCATTAAGTAGCTTGACTGCTGATTCATAGTTGTCAGCCATCACGGTTGGAGGAGAACCGATGGCAACACCTTCCAGGATCTCAAAAACGGTTGCTGCACTTGCTGGACTTGCTCCAAGATTACGTAGAATGACCCAGAAGTCAGGAGAGGTCATGATCTCATTTCGTAACGGCCCTGGCTCGTTGATGCATTTCTTCAGTCCTTGCAACACAAGCGGCGCAGACTTTTCTAGGAGATCCTTCTTGAAACTGGAAATAGAATGAAGAACAACAGGCACACGAAGGAATGAATGCTCCTAGTATTATTAGCGTTGTATTTTAGACCAAGAGACTGCGACTTACGTAGCTGGCGTATAGCAGATGTAACAGATAGAGAATTGTCCTTGACATCATGGTGCTATGGTAGGCGCTTGCATTCCTCATCACGTTTTGCAATGCCTCCGCGACGTCGGCTCCTAAAGTCTGTATCGTCTCTGCATCCCGAAGAGCAAGAACAGTGCAAAGCTCGAGCAAGTATACAATCGACGGATTGTAGACAGGCCCACCTGTCATGCTCTTTTGCCCGTTGGCGACAGAGTTGTCTGTTTCTGATTTGACACTAATGACTATCGTTGAGGGATCGTCCGGTAGTTGCAAAAGTAAGGCTTCAACCAAAGGCCCAAGAGCCTCCACAGGAAGAACGCTACACCCACATTAGCTTTGGCGAGTTGCAATGTTGGAGGTTACTTACACAACGTTTGCAAATACATCTCCCATGTAGCAAGCATTAACACAGTCCACCGTACATAGAGTACTTTCCAACTCCTCGTCTGAGGGCTCGGGAGGATCATCGGCAGCATAGCTGGAAATGTAGGATGTAAAGGCAGAGAATAATCCAGTATCTGTGGGTTTCGGGCCCCGATCAATGACTTGAGAGGGGTTCTGGAGTGGGATTGGAGGTATCTCGAGCTGATTGGGAGAAGTGGTGAAAAACTTTGGCGGGATCAGAGAGTTGACGAATAGGTTGAGCCATATGCGAACGACCTGTTTCTAAATTAGTCTGGTGCAACCAGCGAGAATGACAAACTTACGTATTTCCAGCTGTTCTTGATAATGGCTTCGTTGCCCGTCACTACACGAAACAGCACCACGGTTGCTAATTGTGCCTTAAAATCTCTGCCAAACTTCACTGCCAACTCGCTAACCATGACACTGTTATCACCCACTTGTATCTCTGTGTTGAGCGCAGTATTGGATGTGGTTTCGGTTGCCAATGTGGACATGTAACTGAGACAGTACACAATTTGGTCAACTGCCTCGGTCAACCCATGCTTGGCTGCAATCCTTGCACACTGATCAAACCCTGTTACGACTCTTGAAAAAACTGCATCATCGCTAGCAGACATAAAGACGTATGATAGGGTCGCGACCACAGGTTTCCAAGTGGCTGCAAACATGTCTGCATCAAATATGTTGGTATCACAAATGACAAGGTTGCCAGCCGACTCGGTCTTCAGTAGAAGTTCCTTCCAGGCATAATCGAAGGCATTCTTGTTCTCATGCTCATCAGGAAGAATGATCTCATTCGACTTGATATTATCAAAGATGCTTTGAAGATATTCCGGAGCAAAATCTTGGCCGCCATTGACCCCTCGAAGATTTCTTGCAAAATCATTGTAGGTCATGCGAACTTGAGACTTTAGGTTTGGGTTGTGCTGGTCAGTGTTTAACATGATGATAGCGTAGGTCAAAACAAAGACAGCGTCCTTGTCTGCAACACCTTCTGGGGGAGAGCCCGCACAGTACTTCTCAGAAAATACAGTCACGATTCGCTCGATCAATGCTGACTCTCCAGGCAATCGGAAAGATTCAAGGAGTTCACGCAACGCTTCGTCGACTCGCTTGCCTGCGAAGTTGTATTGCTCCATTAGTGCTTCGAGAATGGGCTCGTTCCCCTTCTTAGAAATGAACTCCCCAAGCATCTTCTTTGATATTCGCGCAGTGCCCTTCAAGAAAGAGGCTACAGAGGCAGCATCCGTGGCATCGCCTATTATACCTTGTGAATTTAAATATGCCAGGCCAGCTTTGGGGTTTTCGTTGAATTTTGCGGCACCTTTAATGACGATCCGTTTCCTTTTTCTTTGTTCTCGCAGCTGCAGAACATCAGGATAGCCCTCTGTGCTTGGCTCATCGTCCAAGCGGTCAGCGATGAATTGAATGTACCCCAACAATGCGTCTAAGCAAAGCGGCGGTACACTTGTTGTACTCCACGTAGCTGAGTCTGGAATTGCATTCCGAGATAACAAGCCAACCATGTCCTCACATATGTCACCTCTATCAACCTCACAATCATAGTTGACATATAGCTCTACCATGAAGCTAGGTATACGGGCCAGGGCTCCAATACTCTCCACCATGGCTTCTCGTGCATCTGGTTTCCTTGAACCGCCCTCCATACCTAATTTCTGGCGGTCTTTCACAGGCACTGGAGTTGAGCGCCCACTACTTGTTTGAGATGGAGGCGGTTTCACGAGCTTCGGTGCCTGGGGTACGCCAGCATATAATGAGGGATCAATTCCGGGCTCCCTTGGTATTTCCACCCTTGGATGTAGGCATGCGACCAAGTACGAAAGAAAGAGTTCTTGTTGTAATTTGAGCACTCCGCGGCAGGTAGCCAATAATGTTCCAGCCACAATCAGGGACTCGTTCAATATTGACATATTATCGGATCTGACCAGTTGGAATATATATTTGCAAAGACGATCTTCCGCTAGTGTCGCAAGAGAAGGGTGTTTGGCAATGGATGGCCCTGCAACTTCAAGAGCTACATCGATGATACGAAGAGCCATGACTCTCATGGCATCGGCATGCTGGCGATCATGAGGATCAAGGAGATCCACCAAAACTCTAAAGAGTTCTCGAATGGAAGGTAAAGAATAAGGCTTGATGGGCTCATCATCAACTTCTGAGGGAAGACCCTCGTCAAGTTCGGACCCGTTATCCGTAGATGACGAGTCCTTCATTCCATTCCGACTTTTGTCAAAGCTCGAGGATGATGGTCGTGAACTTCCACTAGGCGGCGCTGCCAACGAAGATGTGACAGCATCATTACCGTTCGCTGAGGGGTCCATCTTCACCGTATCCATGTCAGCTTTCGTTTTCTCGTCTAACGCCTCGACTTCATCGCCCGCCTCGATTTCTAAATGTTTAAGGCGTTCAAAAATCACCTGGCACATTTTAACCATAGACATCTCCGCTGATCGTCGCAGAAGCTCGGATAGTCTTGACTGACAGCACATGCTGAGACCGGTCTCCATCATTTCACAAACACTCTCATCGCTCAGTAAATCTCCTCCAGGTCCAGAGAGCATTCCTTCCATAAGCTTTAGTATTCGCAACAGGACAATCTCGTCAGCAGCCGAGTCGCTGGCTTCGAAGCGACAATGGGTTATAGCGGCAGATAAAGACTGCATCGCAAGTGCCAGCCGTGGAGATTCGGAGCTTATTATGTTGTAAGAGAAGAACTTCGTGATAGCAACTATAGCCAACGAAGTGATTGGGGCAGACGTTGCAGAGGCCTGAATAACTTGTAGGAAAGGATGTAGTAAGGACGGAGTATCGAACGTATGAATGTCTACCAACGATTAGCTTTCATGGGCATCCTGCCATAATTTGGGCATACCTTTGCAGCCCACCAGCTCCCTTCTGAGTCGCCCAAATCCAGCCATCAATGGGTTATCTTGCATGCTTTTGCCCTTCTTCCCCCGCAGACCCCACCTGTTTGCCAGTCCACCATCGTCAATGACTTCTCCAATCCCTGTTGAAGTTCTCGACTTCTGGCCTTTCCTAGGTCCCAACTCAGTTCGCGGAGTGCTGGGGCGTGAGTTCGACATGGGACTGACTGGATTTGAGGCGCCCCCAAGAATCGCAGAGACAGATGAATGTGCCCATCGTGCATGTTTGCGCATGGCAGATGTGACTGTTATACATTCCGTCGTAATCAGTGCGACTGGGTCCACCGCTACTGAAATACCTCGAGTCGACATGGTGATACCGTTCAATCTTTGGTCTCCAGAGCTGGTTCTTGCTGCTTCCCCTCCAATAGATTCTTCTGTTTTTACGATTGGAGATGTTGGATTGTTGACTGGCAATTGGGGCAGCTGGGGCGAAGATGTTAAGACGTCATTGCTCATTATTCGTGCAGGATTGGCACAGCATACATATATGCTAGCTTCGAACTTCGAGCTTCGATGTTCTGATGGTGACAGATGTCCAGTCCTTTCAGTGGTAGAAAAGACAGGTGGTGAGTTGCGATTTTCTGGCGAACTAAGAATCGAACAAGGCTCGAGGACCGTAGTTAATGCCTGAAATCATAGATCTGTCATAAAACATTGGAGTCTCCGTCGCTGAGGCCTCATGTATCCAAGCTCAGCAACCGAACAGGTAACATCTCGGAGATTTGAATAACACCACGTGACTGAAACGACAGGTGTACCCGAGCGGCTTCCAGAGTGCATCCAAGAGTATTTGTTTCAGGCGCACTGTCATATGGAGTACGGGGACGAACAGTCCAGGCATCATATTACGAAATGTTTGATATAGTCTATATTTTGTATCTATACATCAAAACAAACCCACCCAATTACCGTACAGTATAAAATAAAAGGTGCTTGTAGCGAGCAAACCCTTCGATACAAGACTGCCAGAACCCCAGATGTCCAGCAAACTTCAAGTCTTCCCGAAACCTCGTCAAGTCATGTGCAAGGCATATACTGCCGCAGGTATGCCTTATAACGTTCGATGCCTCTCTTCTGTTTATACAGTCATACAAGTCCTCCATGCAATGGGAAAGAATCAGATATTAAATGCTCTGACGCACGAGGGGAGCACTTCTCAGAATCCAGTACTGTGGATTGTTAGCATGTTATTAAGGAAATGTTATGCACTCATACCTGTCTCCGGTCCGAATCGCTCACTGTGCTGCTTTAGCTGGCCCCTGGTCTACTGGCTTCTGCTCAGGAGCCTTTTCCATTGCCTTTTCAGCCGGCTTCTCAGCAGGATTTTCAGCCGGTTTATCCGCTGGCTTTTCAGCGGGCTTCTCAGCAGCCTTTTCAGGTGCTTTATTCTCCGCTTCTCCAGCAGATTTGTCCGCAATTGCCTTTGCTTCATCGGCAGCTTTCGCCTTTGCAGCGGCTTCCTCTTTCGCCTTCTCTTTCATTGCTTCATTTTGAATATCGGTCTTGTCCTTTTCCCATTGGCCGTTTGGATCAGCAAATTGATCCTTGATCTTCTTCATCCGTTCCTGGCGCTCTGTTTCTTCCTTCTCATGGGCGATTCGTTCTTGTTCCATTTCCTGTTTCTCGATGTTAGCTTTCTGCATGCGGATTAAAAATCATGAACTTACCTCCATGTGCCGTATGTCATCAACGCTAGGCTCGTATAAATGCCAGATAGTATAATGAGGTAATCCAACCACAGAGAACTGCATTCGTTTTGCCATCTAAAACAGGTGAGTCAAGATTAATCATGAGGAACTCCGATACTGACCTTGCCGAAACCTTCTGTCTCTGCGTGCTTTTCAAAACTGAATGCAGGGAAATGTACACCTGATCGAAAAACCTTTGCTTTTGCCAAAATACTAACTCCACCAACACCGTCAATATCCATTTCCATATCAGGGTCCCCATAAGGATCTCGTAGATACGCCAGGTGAGGTCTCCAAGTTGCATATTCCGCATAGCCTTCGACAATGACCGCATCCTCATCCAGTGTGTCTGCCAATGCTAATGCGGTTTCTGATTCCTGCCACGAATTCAAGTCATAAGGTTGTTCTCCACCCAACCAATCAGGTAAAGGCCGCCAGACATCTGTCCGCAATAATCAGTATACAGCAAACAATTGAGGGCTATAAAATAAAACATACTCGGTACAATGACATCTTTGTTGTGGCGCATCAGGTCCTCTAAGATGGTAAAGGGAGCGGTCTCAACGTCCACATCCCTCCAGTAGACCCAGCTATGGTACGGCCGTAGAGCCGCGCTGAGTAGCCAATTTCTTGCCTGTGCCATCAGTTTTCTTCGGCTGGCCTGAGCTGCAAAGCCATGACGGCTCTCGACATCCTGATTGACTTTCTGTCCAAAATCCTTCTCGATGATTGAAATTTCGCCATACGGTTGTTTCGGATCGGTGTCTGCTTGGAGTTCCTCGAGAAGCTCGGAGAGTAAAGGCAATGTTCTGTCTTTTGAGTCTGAAACCAAGAAGGCAAGATCAATAAGGTGATGAGGATATGTGAAATTGCGCAGATGCGCAAAGAACATTCGAAGATGTGACTCGGCGTCTCGAAGGGGTGCGCATAATAGAATGCGCTCTTCTCTCTCCCACCCCCTGGCAGTGCCTCCTACCGTCGAGAGATCGTAGTATCGTACCGTTTCGAGTTCAGATCCTACATTTGAAGATAACAAGCCCAGGGAAAGGACAGGTACTAATGAGGCACCAGGCCATACGAAGAAACCAAAAAGTGAGGCGCAAACCAGAACAAGTCCGAGTCGTATTATGAGGGCTCGTCGCCGTCGCAGAGCTGGCGGAGTTGTTCTTGGCTGGAACCTAGAGGATAATTGTGTTATTGACAATCCAACCCAGGTTATGATGCAAACATAACTACAACTCGCAAGGAACTGGCTTCTTACCTATGAGGGGAAATGGAGTACGTGTCGCCCTTGTTCCTTGGGTACCCATTAGAGTATGCCGTAGCATTATGCCTTGGAAGCATCTTCAGGATAGATGGAGGGTGTTAACACACAACCATTAACAGCAGTTTGATCGAAGAAAAGCTGACTCGGGAGTGATCTCGAACCCAAGTAATGACAGATTTGGCGATTGAGCGACACGAAGCACTACCCTTACCCCTGGACAGCGCGTAGACGTTGCAATCAGCCAGGACATACACACCGGGCGTGCGATAAATCTGATATCAAGGCAGAAGCATGAACCACCTGGACGTCAATGCAATGAAATCATCGGCGGGGAGATTGTTGTAAGGACAATCTTCCAGTGAATGTCGAAAGTTAAGGTTGTCTTCTCTTTGCCCAGGCTCGTTTGGCCATTCCACCGCGCTTGTTTCAGACGGTCGCGCGAGCGCCCCCACGCTTTTTCAATCGGGCCTGTTTGCCCACCAGATCATAGCTGATCAGGTAAGGGTCAGGTAGGGGTCAGGTAGAAGAACGTCGTAAACGGCACGGTCGTTGGTTCAATCTGGAGACTCTGCGATCATGTTACGGTGCTTTCAAGAATGCGAGGCTTAGAGACGGAATTTCAAAGGATGCGTGTTTATTAGAAGTCTTTGTACTATCTACGGTAAAATTACGAAGCATGGTTTTCCATTCAAACAGCGACGCTAATCGCAAACTGAATGTACAAGAAATCAACTGAGACATTCGAGGTACGTGATTCAGACTGGCATCCTCACGACTTCGCTCTCAAGTCCACCTACCTAAACGAACGACTTGTAGAAGTCGATAAATCTGATAATATGGTCAGCATATGTGACATTGAGGTCTACCAGATCATGTAGTAAATTAAAGGTGCTCAGATAAGCCGATTTACTCAGGCACCTCAGCCGGCCACAAAACTCCATAGCACAAGACGTAATATGATGTTTTGCGGCTCTGAAGCCCGCATAACGCACTTGATGCCCACTGCACGAGGCAAATGAGCGCAGAGGTGCAACTCCACAACCTATCATCCCAATCAAAAGACTGGTCCGGTGCGGGAGAGGGGCTCGGCCGACACGACAGTAGTGGAATGGATAAGCTGTTGTCATCATGGCGGAGAGGCTGGAGAAGATAGGGCGAAATTCCGTACCTTTGGGCAATTGTGAATTGACAACTCGAATGGACTATGAATCTGATAGCAAGTTAGCTAAAGTTTGATCCGCTGGCAATGGCGAAAGGACGGCTTTGAAGGGAGGCATGTTTTCAGAAAGTTTTTTGGTAATTGGGTAACATCAAGGTGTTCAGAAGCAGAACTGTATAAATGGTTTTTCATCATACAAACAGGGCCATGAATATGCGAAGAAAAGGCTCGACGCTTACCAGTATATTATACGATAAAGAGTGTTCCAACCGCAGTCGAAGAACAAAGACTCTGGACTGGAACTAGAACTACCAACCATGGTCAGCTAATTCATCTCGGAGAAGCTGAAGAAAGTGTCTTTCTGTTTGAAGTGCTTCAGATGGTAGTGCATGTTGTTATATGGCTCAGGAAATCGCCGGAAACAATGTGTAAAGGTATCATCAGGAGCGCAGGGGAGGAAGAGAGGGTCGTAGACTTACATTAGTGCGAATCAATTGCGCAAGTGGCATATGAGTGTAGCTGAGGCCAGATGGTTAGAGAATCCCTTCATGTTTCAATCTCTGCATGGTTGAGAAGGAATGTTGTGGGATGTGAAGATGAAGGGAAAGAATGAAGCTGCGATTTTTTCGAGGCATTTTTGTGGTGCTGTTTAGCGCAGAAGCTTGGACCATCGAAAACTAAACGCGCGCGGCTGGAAAAATGTTGCAAGGCTGAGCATCAACAACTTCACGAGTTACGATCCGAGAACTTTGTTGTCAAACTGTGAAATGGCGGACAGAAGGAGAATCAATGGCCCTACTGGTGGTACTTCGGCCCCAGTGTTCTCGAAATATGTCATCAAATCGCCCGAGGATGGTTCAGACAGGCCTTCACGGACACGCCCTGGAAATGTCCCCAGAAAGATGTGTACGTAACTTATGAATAGGCTCTCGCACATTACTAACGGCGCGAAGTTTTAAAGACTGGTGTTACCCCCTCTGCATCTGGATCTGCGTATCTGGAACTGGAAGCATCAAAGCAGTCTTTAACCTCCACCAGAGGCCTTGCTTCTCTATCAACATCTGGCTTGAAGCTCACATGTACCGTTCATGGGCCACGACCATTGCCCAAATCAGCACCTTTCTCGCCGCATATCATCTTATCAACACATGTCAAATATGCACCCTTTGCAACCAGAAAACGACGAGGATACATCAGAGATAGTACCGAGAGAGACCTTGGCGTTCACCTCGAGACGGCACTTCGTGGTGTCATCATTGGCGACCGATGGCCTAAAAGTGGAGTTGATGTGATTATAACAATTCTGGAAGGTGAGGAAGACCAGTGGTGGGGCGATGACAGAGGGCGAGCTGCTGCTGGCGCAGAAGAATGGGGAATGATGAGTGTTCTAAGTGGCTGCGTTACTGTTGCCTCAGCTGCCATCGTTGATGCCGGAATTGACTGTGTGGATGTGGTTTCTGGAGGAGTTGCAGCCATCATCCGGGAGCCCAAGGGAAGCCTGATGTCTACTATGCTAGTTTTGGATCCAGTGCCCTCGGAACACCAAGAGATATTAGCTGCATGCGTTGTAGCATACTTACCAGGTCGAGACGAAATCACCGATCTCTGGGTCAGAGGAGAGATAGGCCCACTAAGAAGCAGCGAGAAGAGCTTTTCCTACGAAGACCTAGCAAATAATGCTGTTCAGGCTGCATTGGGGTCTCATCGCGTTCTGGTCGGAGCACTGAAGGAGACTGCCGAAATGAAAATGCACCACTGAGCGATACTGGTATTGCGCATAATTGTACAGGAGTTTGCTGGGAATGGCTAGATTATGGGAATGGGAAAGCTTGCACAGCACAACCAAGGTGTTTGGGGGCATTAGCATCGACGGATGGAGTTCAGAGCTCTGTAAAATAGGTACTTTTGTTTGGCAGCGCACTGTGACATACCATAGAGCAATGTTGAAAGTGGTACTTCGGAAAAAGTAAAATCTAGGAAGACATCGTTCTTCTCCTGCTGCTCCTACACCTCCTGTTGTCTCTTCCCTACAGTCAAGTCTTCTGCTCTTTGGTGGGCAGGGGTTCGATGCTCTTGTTGCAATTCGCTAAAATTCAGTCGGAAGCCTCGAAATCGCCAAGTCACGAGCCACAGCAGACACGTCGCGATGACGCGCAGAGCTAAGCTGTTTTGGGCTGATTAGCATTGATAAGACCGAAGCTTGAAAATGAAGCCATTCACGTCCAAAACGCGTCCAAGGACTATAGTAACGTTACGGCACCAATCGGGCTTTTTGCAACAATAGCAAGCGAAGCCTATTGTATTGTATTGCATGTGTGCCATAATGCCACGACCGCACCGTACAAGGCTTGTTTGAGAATATCTCTTGCCAACCCAGCCTCTCGAATAGTCTATTTCGATCTTGAACTTTCAACGAAACTCAAGGCATCGCGTTTCTGCCTTGACTGAGCTCCCCCTTTAAATTTGGAATTGCCTGCAACGTTTCATCCAACATTCTTCAGGCTTTACCACACACACTAGGACAAAATGGACCAACTTATCAAACTTGGGGAGCTGTTCGCTGGTTACTTCTCACCAGCGAAACGCCGGCGCACCATCGGTGGTTCGGTTGCGACGCCTTCCAGAGAGCCGCTCAGCACTGAAATACCAGCCACAGACCCAGTTCGGCGCAATAGAACCACCGCGACAAAGAGACACTCTGCAGGCCCATCAACCAAGCAATTCCCTTCTGGTTCACGAAAGAGGGCTCGCGATTTTGACGACGTGGACTGCATTCTGGACTCAAATCATGTGAAAGCATCCGTAGAGTCTGGATACACTGCATCATTGGGCTCGTTCTCGGATAATAGCTCTTTCTCGGCGTCAAGCTTGCTCGATCCGGACGACTCAGCATCGCAGATCGTACCAAACAATGCAGATATCTCAGCCATCACTGACTACGATGAAGAAGAAGGCGAGCCTCAGCTTACAGCTGAAGAGAAGATCGGTTTATGGCGTGAAAAGGAAAGAAAGTTGGAGCCGGCAAAGGCGTTGCTGAATGACACCATTGCCCAGGGCATATGGACAGAGGATGAAAAGTTCTTATTGCAGCGACTTGCGATGCGCAGCTATGAGCCATTATTTCCAGCAGAGTGGCAGCTCGACTTCCCTACCTTTCCTGTGGGCCTGTTCACCTTGGACTTTTCGAAGACATTTATCAACTTCAACTGTACATCGAGCCACAAAGGTACGTGCTATTTTACACCACTCTGTTAATACACTACTGACTGGTTCTGAAAACAGCTGTGAGGGCATTCCAAGCACTTATTGATCTTGCTGGTCGTGTCCGAGACAAGAAGTTAGTCAGACTTCCCGTTGAGCGTGTCATGGAGCTTGAGATCAAAAGATATGCCAGATGGACTGAGGAGGATGGAGGATACATCAACCTTCGGTTCATCCCCAACACGGTTATTGTCACTAAAAGGCCAGCACAAACCTTCCAAGAAAGCTCGCATGACCTCATCTCTCAGATGACTTTCCTCGCTGAGAGATACCGTGCCATGTTGGCTCTCCCCACGCCAAAGATTGGCAAGCTCGGAGAGATCGAG
Organism: Coleophoma cylindrospora; assembly: GCA_003369665.1. NCBI lineage: Eukaryota > Fungi > Ascomycota > Leotiomycetes > Helotiales > Dermateaceae > Coleophoma > Coleophoma cylindrospora. Next base: position 1,302,693 of record PDLM01000009.1, on the reverse strand, counting down.
TTGTATTCGAAGCAACCGCCAATAATCTATGGTATCACCATTGTCGCCTCCAAGGTGTTCCTGTGGACCATGGACTCCGCAAAGATTGGTGCGAAGCCTAAGTTCATACAGCACTTTGAGTTCGCTGAGGAGGGAATGGATGTCTGGAACGCCATTGCTGTTGCTATCTTCCTTGTGATGGCACGCAACTATATCATCTCGATCAAGGACGAATTGGAACCAGATTTCGATGAATCTGACGATCCAGATCTCTGAATGGTTCTCGCCTAACAACTATGCATGTACGCCCACGAAAGGTAGTACATTCCAACGTCGACAGATTTGTACAAGGAACAGGGGGCGTAGTGGCTTACGAAAGCGACCATGGAATATATGCAGATTGATTTGGAGATTTGAAAAAGTTATGCTTCGGGAACAGCAGGACTTCTTTCTTTTGTTTATTGTTATGAAAAACGAAAACGTAATTGCTGAGCGGAACTATACCCAGGGATGATGAAAAAAACACCCAATTTGTTATGTTTGCTAGATACTTCAATTTGAAATGAGAATGACTTTTCCTACATAACTCCCGCTTGAGGGCATGTTCTGCGGTTCTGACTCATGAGGTCAAGTTTGACCGGCATACTTAATCACTTTCAGCCAGCGTAACCTCTAAGGACACTTTATTAACCACCTAAGTTTGCTTTTTTTTTTCGATATTACAAGGCCTGGCCTGTACTTTTTCAATTGCTAATCCTCAAGCCTCCAGATGCTTCTCAGTAAAAAGGACTTCAGGTACTGCCAGTCTTTGATGGTAAATATGATAGACGGTCCCTATCCTGATCGTATATGCTTGTTTAAGTGCACAACTTACGGTCCCGAGTTAATGAACTAGTGGTGGAGATGTCTGTGAATATACCCATCTTGGCACATCCCCCCCCCCCCCCCCCACCCCCCCCGGCACACCAGGTGTCCCAAGACATCCGAATCAATATTGACTCACGGCGATGTAGAAACAAGTTTAATGTTCAACTATTATATTTGTGGTTTGTAGACTACCGGTTCAACTCATCCGTGTTGTAGAAGTAGCTCTGATACAAGAAATCTTGTATATTTTAAACCATCAAGACGCGAGAATGCAGCTCCGCAACTTCAGGCAATCTGGCGCCGCAAGGTTTGCACCGGTTCTGATACCCAATGATCTTAATGTATGAGGAGTGATAGCTCAGAATCATAATGTGTCGCTCCTTGGTGCTCAGCCATCCTCCTTCTGCACATTTCCTCTTCCATGTCTTACTAGCTCGGCCCCGGTCGCTAATATCAAGTAATGCCTAACAAACATGTCGATTTCTGATCCCCTCGTCAAACTCGCCCTGCCCTTCTCACAAGCCGGTAGACACCGAATCTGCGTCCCATCTCTCTCTGTGGTCGCCTCCCTTTCTCATCATCAAACCGGCTGTCAACCACCCTCGGAACTCTCACACCTCTTCCATCGAAATGATGACTACCAGACAGGTCTTCTCCACCCAATCATATCCTCGTCACTATCCACTACCCTCGTCGATTCCTTTCGCCTCCCCTCAAAGTCCCAACTTACTGGTCGAGTTCGGGAGTGACTGCCGGAGCGCTTGGTATGCGTGGATTTGAATCTCCCCTTCCCCGATGCGCTTGAAACAGAGCTCCGTACCACACTGTGTTGGACGTCGGTAGTCATTCGTGGGAAGCCCTCGAGTGAGTCGATGACTACAGGGATCGTGTAGTCGGGATAGGTACTATATACTTCCTCGCCGCCTACCATCAGCTCCTCCTCGTCCTCGTCCTCCTCCTTATAACGTTCATTCTCTGTCGCTTCTGTTTGTGCTTGCCAGTAGGGCTCAATCTCCGTAACTATCGGCGGTGTGTTGGATGTTGATGGTGAGGTCTTGTGGGTACCCTTCGAGTTTGTCTCCTGACTAGTCTGACTGGCTTGACTGGCCTGACTAGCATGGCTTTGTTTCCTTTCTTGTTGGCTGGATCTCCGGGATCGAGAGGTTCTATGAGAGGACTTGGATTCTCGACGGGACCCCGGCGCTGAGTGAGGAGGCGACCTTGAGTCCTGGCGCTTCTTGAAGAGGTTGAGAGGATTTAAAACAGATACCGCCACCATGATAGCTGTGCGTGGGATGTCGTCTGTCGTATGCTGATGTCAAAGACCACTTTGGGCTGCTTGAAGATTGAGATGGGAATATGGTGCTAGGTATGACAGCGGATGGTAGTATATAAAGTACGAATGACAGCAGACCACTTTGGCACCGGCGGTATAGCTAGCTAATAAGATATCAAAGTCAAAGTCAAATGCAAAAGAGGGGCAAGACACGCATCACAAGGAAGAGAGGCGTCGCATGCGACCGAGGGATGGATCTACCTGCGCGACAACCACTGAAAGGAGCCTACCTTGCCTTGCTAGCACCCATTCCATCGACGACGAGCAGGGCATCTCTGCCAGATGTGCCCTCCACAGGCAAGACCCTTCCGAACTTACTACTCAGGTCTTGACGGAGGACGGGGCGGCGCCAGCTGATTGGAGGGCGCTGCCCCACCGACGAGCTTCATGCCGCCGAGTCGAGGGATGCATCTCTGCGGTACTGTACTACTACTGTACCATGCGCCGGTGGCATGGACAGTTGAGGGTTGGATGGGCAAAAATGTTGAAATTGCCATCAGCGCGAGGCTGTCGAATGCTGCCGGATGACGTCGGTGTGCATCGTGTCAGATCTAGCGAGCTAATGGCGCAAGGATCGCGCTCGCTTGGGCTTTTCAGGGTCCTCGTCGTCATACCCGATCTCGGCCGGGGATGCATGTAGCAGATGCACCGTTGTTGTGCGGGACGATGCAAACGTCCAAGTGAGCACCGACGGCCATGGAACGGTGGCAGCTTCGTCCCCGTTTCAATGGCGCGCAGGCTATTAAGCCGAACCATGGAGCAGCAGAGAGTTCCACGGGCTAAGTTAGTACGACGCGTTGACGCCCACCGCCCTCGGTGGGAAAAAGCCAAAAGCGTGGCTGCTGATATGTACCCATGGCCACCCTCGATCACGGAGAACTCTCGTGTACTCGAACCTTGATCAGTCATTGCATTGCGCTGCCACGATGCTCGATTTATCCACCAGTGGCGGCCGTCACCTGCACGCATATACTTTTACAAGTCGCTTTCGTTGCATTGTCTCTCCATAAGGACTTCATAGTCCATTCTTGGGCAAGGACAATGTATCCAGGGAATCTCCCAAGCTTCCCCTGGCACCGGCCTAAACCGACGAGAAAGACCATTGCGAATGTGCACGGGTCGAGGGTGCTGGTCGACAAAGTCCTGTAGCAGGGAGCAGGACGAGCGTCGGTCTTCGGCATCTGGGTACGGCGTGTTGTATAAGACTACTACTACGGATGAACACTCCGTGTGGTCGAACAACCGTATCTGGCTGCATGTATAGTACAAGATCCTTCCTGTTCTCCAATCATCTTGATCGTGACACCTTAGGTTTTCTTACATTTAGAGTCATGTGCTCATCCCTTTATCCACATTTCGATTCAGCCTGCCACTTTGAACTTAGTCCTCGTAGTCAGATTTGTTCAGATTCTCAACCGCAGCATCCAATTCCCTAATCCTGGACCCAACTCGGCGTTTGACCTCGTCCCCATCTGGACCAGCCAATGCTTCGGTGTACATCTCCTTCAGCTTGGCTAGTTCGTCCCGTGCTGCCTTGCGGTCTTCGATAGCATACACCGACTTTTTCTCGGTCTCTTCGGTCGCAATTTCGAACTCATCCTTGGCAGTGGCGTACCTATTCCACTATCAGTAAAAGTTTATAGATTTGTCACAACCATACGGCTGAGTACGGCTGAGTCGAGCAAGTGGCTGGTAGACATACTGGTCTTGTATTGCTTCAAGCAGTTCGTCTGCGCTAGACTTAGAGCTATAGGCTCGACCTTGCAGGCTCGGGTTTTGAAAGGCCGACGCGTTGTGCTGTAGTAGAGGTTGGCTTCTGGCACCAAGGCGTTGCTCCGAGCTCCTAGATGTGAATGGACGATTGTAACAGCCAGCTTGAATGGTAGTGTGCTGGAGGCATTGTGCACATGACGATCTGCGGGAGAGGCGCGTAGTGGTACTTCTTAACGACAACATTGGGAGCCGAGCTTCGAGTTTGAGGATGATTACAAAAGATTGGTATGGTAATGTTTTGTACGACTGATTGAGGGGCCGTGAACGCGAAGCGGATGTCATGACGCGGCCGCACTTCTCGAAAAGTTTGGCTCACCGCCTAACTTTTTTGCAACTTTCCTGACTTCGACAATCAGTAGATTCTCTTCTCAAGCTCTCTTTTCAAAGGTTTATTGAGTCAAAATGGTTAAGAAAAGAAACAGAGATCCAGAGGTCCTCCCCGAGGCACCTGAAATCGAGAATGATAGCGACGATGTAGGACTAACTTCACGCCCTACAACTACCCCTCACTGATGCGAAGTCTAGGATATGGATGTTGTGAATGTCGACTTCGAATGGTTCAACTTCAAGCCAGATATTGACTTCCACGGGATCAAGGCCCTTGTGCGACAGCTCCTTGATGTAGACCACCAGTTATTCAACATGTCAGAGGTCGCGGACCTGATACTGTCACAACCAACCATCGGGTCCACTGTGAAGGTCGACGGCGAGGATACCGATGCGTATGCGTTCCTCACCATCCTCAACCTGCACGAACATCGCGAGAAGCCGGTAGTCAAAGATTTGACCAAATACATCTCAGAGAAAGCCAAGTCGAGTCCCTCGCTAGCGCCACTCTCGGAACTCCTCTCCTCAAATGCTCAAGTTGGTCTGGTTCTCGCGGAGCGACTGATCAACGTCCCTACAGAGATTGCACCTCCCATGTACACCATGCTCATCGATGAGATCGAGGCTGCAGTTGAAGATAAGGAGCCATACGAATTCACACACTACCTGATCATATCGAAAACATACAGGGAGATTGCATCAACACTCGACCAAGAAGATGCGCCAAGGCAGAAGAAGAGCAAGGCAACGAAGGGGAGTTCAGAGACTTTCTACTTCCATCCAGAAGATGAGGTCTTGCAAAGGCATGCTTTGGCTGCCGGCTCATATGACTATACTAGGGATGAGGGTGAAGGTATGGCAGATAGCAAGAGAGCTTTTCAAGACATGGGTATTAAACCTCAAGGGTCTATGATCTTGATCGAAGCAAGCAAGTTTGAGGGCGCGGTAAAAGCTGTTGGCGAGTATTTGGGCGCTGCACAATAGACGATACCTTCAACGAAACATTCAACATCAGGCATTGCTTGAGTCAGCTGAGATCCATTGGGATTACTTCTGTCATGCTAGAGTGACCCAAACAAAAATGCACCATCACTGCATCAATGGATTGGCAAAACGCCCCAGGAAACATAAGGCAACCAATGGCTGGTCAAGACCAAGACGGTAGCTAATATTTAGCTACCTGGACTCTAAGTCGATGCAAACAATGCTCCGAGACTATGCGCTGTTTTATAGGGATCTATTCCGCCTGCAACCGTTGCATCAAGTAATCAACCTCCACCTCTTTAGTCAATGGGATAACAAAATCCTCATACATCCGCACTACCGCGTCCACATTAATTTTAGCCGGTCCATCTGCACCTGTACTTGGATCCTTGCCATACGTCTCGGCCTTGAGCCGTAACCGTGCGAGGACCTGTTTCTCTACAGCAGGCTTTGTGATAGCATTTGCAATCCCTTCCCGGTCTCCATCCTGGATCAATTTCGTGAACAATTCTGTCTCAGTCGAGAACTTGGATTCCGCTACAAATTTTCCGAAGTGTATTCTCCTCGATAAAGCTTGTAAGCAAGCAATGTCGCACACGGCTGTAGAGCCATAATTCTCCTCTCTCTCCCCTCTATCATCCCGACCAAAGTTGGGACAAGCTCCTGGCAGGAAGTTATCAATGTAGCTCTTCTTGATCTGGTCGTTGATATTGACATCGTTCTTGTGCAGGATCTTCGGGTAGTCAAGTGGCTTCAGGATGGGCTTTTCGAGCGCGTCGGGGAAGTAGGGATATTCATCTGGAGATTCGAAGCGGCGGATCTTAGACTGCAGCTTTTCTTGCTGAAATAATGTCCAGTCCAAGAAACTGCGGTCCCATCCAGGTATCTCGATCGCGCCAGGTTTGTAGATGGTGCCATTGAGAGGGAATTGGACTCGTTCGATAAGGTGAAATGTGATGGTATCTTCTAAGCGACTACAGAGAGACGGCTTGTCAGCTTCGTGCTATACTGCAGGTAGAGGAAACTCACATAAGCTGGAATCTAATGTTTCCCAAATCCAGAGCTTTAGAGGCATCTGATAGATCGATGGCGGAGTCCATCTGTGCTATAGTTCTAGTGCAGTCCTGTGCTGTTGCTCTATATTTGTCGTTGAAGAGGTCCTCCTTCTCAATCTCAATTGCACACCCTCTACGAGAGAAATCCATGTTAGTCATCGCAAAAGATAGCAATTCGGAAGTAAAGAGATGGGTTCACTGTGTTTGTTGTAGTCATTTTGGTACTCACTTTCTTCGGATTCCACGCTGGCAGACGTACAGTGCTCCTTCTCGTTCTTCGAGAAAGTGGGAGTTGCGACCAAAGGACTGAGCAAAGTGACTTGAGGGGAAGGCACTGAACGTGGGGTGGTAGAGTATGTACGTACATGTGGTACCTTAACGACACCAAAAATTAATCCCTGTCCAGCCGGAGTGTGGCTTGACACCGTCTTTCCTGCGGCATATGTGGCTGGTGAGACTTGCGCATCATCGTCGGATCTCACACGACCTCGAGTTTCGTGCATAAACACGGTAATCTACCGCTGCCAGAAATAACACATCCAATATTGACTGCGGAGCGCTCAACCTTGCATCTGACCGTTATCACCCTCATATATACTTCGCAGAGAGAAAAGGATCCGAACAAGGCGTATGGCAGTTTTCATCAGCTATCGTTACAATGGCAGATCAATCCGATGAGGATACCGCTATAATCTCTGTATGAATCGCATGCATCTCCTTTATAGCCATTCGCTGATTTTCTAGACTCGAGGAGTAGAGGCATTTGGACGGAAGGTCACGACTACAGCGGGGCATCTCATGGGTTCTCTGGCGGATCCTACTGCAAGTAGCCATTATCAGAACGCCATGAGCGACCTACACAAGCAGTTAAGGAGGCCGAACCTTCAAAGGAGCGTCTTTTCTTTTGCAAAGACTTCGCCGTCAGACCTTGTTCGATCGAAATTATCGACTTCGGAGATACAATACCGGGCGCTCACGTACATTCCCGATCAGCTACTTGCGAATATTCCGGACGACGATAATACATACTCATTGTTTCAAGGCTTCCAGGCCACCTTACCCGAGACGAGTTCCGAAGGGAAACGGCACCGAAGACGAGTTTCCAGAGGCAGGAAACTCTTGGAGGACGATGGCTCTGAAGCAGACACGCCGCCCTCACTGGCCAAGCTCAAGAAGGAGAGGCATACCTTGAACCATCGATTGGAGATGATGAGCGTTAGGAAGAACATGGCGAGCAGTGAGATCCACGAGATAGATAGCAAGATTGCAAACCTCAACAGCATGCGGAGGATTGTATTAGATCGCCTCGCAAATCTGGAACAGGAGGAGGCGCTGCTTGAACATGACAGTATGAATTCTCTGGTGAATTGATGATTGTATGCTAACACCTCCAAGTTCTGGATGTTGAGACACGCCTCGAGGATGCGCAGGAGGAATTCGATGACATGGAGGCTTTGGCCAAAACTCCTCCCGGAGCTGATGATGACTCTGAAGAAGCTGGTCAGGTGGATGCATCATTTATGTCCGAGTCTATCTATGAGAAGCTGCCGTCAGCCTCCAGTACACCAACGAAGTCGAAGAAACCGAAAACAATTCGAAGAAAATCAATGCCAATATTGCACGAGCATTTCGAGCCTGGGTCCATGATTCGAGAGGTCCAGGCACATCAGGATAGTATTACTGCACTTGACTTTGATGTACCATTTGGCACTATGGTAACTGCAGCTCTTGACGATACTGTTCGAGTCTGGGATATGAACGCTGGAAGATGTATGGGATTTCTGGAAGGTCACACGGCCTCCGTCCGTACATTGCAGGTCGAGGATAACATTGTTGCCACTGGATCTATGGATGCAACAGTTCGGTTATGGGATCTTAGCAAAGCACACTATGAGCTTATAGATAACCGAATCAACAAGGCTGGCGATGACGAAGAGGAGGAAGAAGATGCTGGGGGGGATCAAATGCCGCCTCCGTCTGGCAGCATGCGAGAGTGTCCCATATTTACCCTAGAGGCACACATGGATGAGGTGACAGCCTTGCATTTCAAAGGAGATACTTTGATTTCCGGATCTGCAGACAAGACTCTACGACAATGGGATCTTGAGAAGGGACGGTGCGTTCAAACTTTGGATGTTATGTGGGCAGCAGCCCAAGCTTCTGCGACCATGGGATCGGTGGAGGGAACATGGCGACAGACTGGCAGTCGGGTTGATACATCGGCGGACTTCGTGGGTGCTTTGCAAGTGTTCGATGCTGCTCTAGCATGCGGGACGGCGGATGGCATGGTCAGGCTCTGGGATCTCCGAAGTGGCCAGGTTCATCGCAGCCTGGTCGGCCATACTGGACCGGTCACCTGTTTGCAGTTTGACGATGTGCATCTGGTCACGGGAAGTGTGGATCGAAGCATAAGGGTAAGTGCATTGCTGCCTGCCTACCTATTCATATTGGCCCACTAACACGAACAGATATGGGATCTCCGAACGGGTGCGATTCACGATGCATATGCTTACGACGCTCCGATCACGAGTATGATGTTTGACAACCGCAGGATTGTGGCAGCGGCAGGCGAGGACGTTGCCAAAGTGTACGATAAGACCGACGGGCGACACTGGGATTGTGGATCAGGAGCCACGGCTCAAGAGGAGAACAGGACCCCAGCAATCGTAGAGAAGGTACGGATCAAGGATGGGTATTTGACCGAGGGTCGTCAGGACGGCATCGTGGGCATATGGACGTGCTAAATGACGCGTGGGAATGAATGGGTTCAGCTGGCATTGGCGGGAAATCTCGGCCACGGGCAAGAAGATCATGGGCCATGCGTCAGTTGTAAATAACTCGAGCCCGGTTGTACGAATTGGAGATGTCAAAAATGTCACAGTACGGGATTACTATGATGCTCGCTCAGGAATTGAGGTGAAGCTCTGGGTCACTAAGCCACTGGCGGGCGAGGTGAGTGACGGGGTTTAGATGCAAACACCGCCGTCCTGCGTCTACCATCCAGGGCCGTAGCCTTTCCTCGACGCCAGATCACAGCATGCGGCATTATGCACAGTTGGCCCGGGAATCAGGTGAGTGAGTGGCGTACCGAAGGCATCTTGAGCGTGTCAGCACCTTAAGCAGCTGCGGCCGCCCTGCCCTGCCCTGCCCTGCCGGCTTTAGGACTTTAATGCACCACACGGACCACCGTGCAGCTGTTGGAGCCCTCTGTTTTCTACCAAGTCCCCAGTCCCAAGTAGCAGCATCTCCTGTCGCATGCTGACCCGGCCTGTGTCCCATACTCAAGACACCGTTGTATCTCTGCACTGAACCCCCTCCTCTTTCCGGACACTAACGCAGCTGTCGCGGTGTTAAGCTGGCTGCCTCGTCACAATCGCCGCCATGCATCTGCCTCGCCATGGTATACGGTCTACCGAGATACTTGTGAGCCTTATAAAATAGATCCCAAGTCGTCCTTTTCAACCCATCACCAGAGGAGCAAGAAGTACAAACTGCCATTCTTCCATTCTGAGCATCTTCCCAACACTTCTTTCTCATTTCTGCTCGACCCGTACCAAGTACCCAAAGCAAGAAGCCCAATATGTCTCTCCCAACTCCACCACCACCCAAGACCGCGCTTGGGCATTACCGAATGCTCTCTCCAACCGCTTCCGTGCGCGTTTCTCCCCTGTGCCTTGGAGCCATGAATTTTGGGAATGCTTGGTAAGTCCTCATGCTGGTATTGCGGCGCCTTGATGCCGGATGCCCTTCTGATCCATCGCTGCAGGAAGAGCTTCATGGGCGAATGCGACCAGAAGACCACGAACGAGATCCTGGATTTCTTTTACGAAAGTGGTGGGAACTTCATCGACACGGCCAACAATTACCAGGCCGAGGAGTCCGAGATGTGGCTTGGGGAATGGATGAAGAAGAGAGGCGTCCGCGACCAGATGGTCATCGCCACCAAGTTTTCCACCCCTTTCCGCATGGGCAACGGCGACAAGGAGATCATGGTAAACACGGGTGGCAATGGAACTAAGTCGTTGCACCTCTCTATTGAGGCGAGTCTGAGGAAACTGCAGACGACTTACATCGATCTGGTACGTGTAGCCGAGGCGGATGGCTTCAATTGCTGATTGTTCTAGCTCTATGTCCATTGGTGGGACTTCACCTGTTCCATCCCTGAACTGATGCAATCCCTCAATGCCTTGGTCCTGGCCGGAAAAGTCCTCTACCTCGGAATCTCCGATACCCCGGCCTGGGTGGTCTCCAAAGCCAATGAATACGCACGCCAGAATGGTCTTCGCCAATTCTCTGTATACCAGGGCCTCTGGTCGGCCGAGACTCGCGACTTTGAACGGGATATCATTCCTATGTGTGCTGCTGAGGGAATGGGACTGGCTCCCTGGGGAGCTCTCGGGAGGGGTCACTTCAAAAGCGAGGAACAACGCAAGGCTCAAGACGGTCGTAAAATGGGCGAGGCTTCCGAAGCAGCCATTAAGATCAGTGCGGTTCTGGAGAAAATTGCCACCGCGAAAAAGACCAAGATCACATCGGTGGCTCTGGCATACGTGATGCAGAAGACGCCTTATGTCTTCCCCATCGTCGGTGGACGCAAGATCGAGCATCTGAAGGACAACATCGAGGGACTCGCGATCGAATTAAGCGAGGAGGATATCACTGCGATCGAGGATGCGAACGCTTTCGATGTCGGCTTCCCCAGCAACTTCTTAGGCGGTCCTAAGGGGGCTAAAGGCCCGGGGGATGTCTGGATGATGCAATTTGCCGGGTCCTTGGATTATCATGACGGTGTGAAGGTAAGTTCTTCCTTTCCTTTCGCTAGATCCAAGATGCGCTGCTGACTGACTTTCTACGTAGCCTTTGGGCCCTCACAAGGATAGACCTTTGACGAGTATATTAGACCTGTAGTTAGGGAGCCACACAGTATATGTTTGCTAGAAATCCAAATCCCACTTATATTTGAATGGTTTGAGGAGTTGGTTCGTGGACAGTGCAACTGAAATTGTGGAAGTCTCTGCCTGCGCGGTCGGACGAGTTTCCTGCAGCTAAGCGACGCGACGACCGTGACGTGATCTTGGAAAACAGCCGGCCTCCGCCCATTGAATACTTTCACGATCCGACAAAACAAAATGAGGAAAGCTATTCATTTCCCTTTGTCTTGCTTGGTTTCCAAATAGATGGAAACAAGGCCCTACCCCCCCCCCTCTTTTTTTTATATTTTTTTTACAAAAAACAAAAATCCTGTCTGTCTCTTTCGCGCCCCCCCCCGCCCCTGGTTGCCATGTCCTCGTGCTCGCTTAGTTGTGTAGCGCTTAGGGGGAGAAAAATTGAAAAGGGCCATGCACAGCATGCTTGTACTCCGTATAGCTCTAGGATTGACTTAGTAGACACGGTAGAGAGGTCAATGAGAATCAGTATCTCCCCCGCGAGATTTTACTCGACACTGCGGCGCTTTCGTTCTAGGGACAGGTTGGGGAGGAAGGCTAAGATTTCAATTCATCACGATGAAGCTAGGGAAGACTAAACAGACGTATGTCTTGAAAATCATGCCCATAGAGAGTAGTCTGACTTTTGAGGATACTTCATGAATACACAGCTTATGTACGTACCACTACCACTTTCGACTAAATACTTCACAGTTACCAGCTATTTACTAGAGAGCGTGTTTTTGGCCTCTGCAAAGGGAATCAAGGAATCCCAGCCGCCTCATAGACTTCCTTGATCTCCTTCGCATACTGCTGATACGCGGCGCCTCTAATCACCGTTCCCTTCCCAGCCCTCGGCAGCGATTTAGCAACAACGACCAGACTTCTTTCAACCCTCGCATGCTCTGGCACCAGCAGGTTCGCCGCCTCAACATCTCCCCAAATTGCATTCAGCAGTTCCTCCTTCCCGGACTTCTCCTCGCCTTTCCTCGGTTCAATCAAGATGCCACATCTTGTATACCCTGTCCCAAAGACTACCAGTCCGTCCAACTGCGGATGGTTCTGAACCTGCATCTCAATATGGAGTGGGTTAACCTTCAACCCCGTGCTCAGAATCAGCAAATCATCAATCCGCCCCCGGAACTCATAGAACCGCTCGTTGCCCTCTCCGGGGACGCGACGGATGAGGTCACGAGTGCGCCATTGCTGCAGCTCGGGGAAAAGGATGAAGGCAGCTTGGTTGAACGAGGCGGGGTCATCTGGGAAAGTTCGGTTGATCACGACTTCGTATAGTTGCTCTTCTTCTTCGACCGAGGTCGAGGACGCGGGGTTAGAGGTGCTAGTGTATACAGGCTCGAGAACCAAGTCCGAGGTTTGGTTGAATTCAAGGTGGCGCCAGTTCTTCTTGGGACTGATGTAAAGTGGCCATGGTCCGATCTCAGTCGAGCCTATGATTTGCCAGAGATGAGCTTGTGTGTTTGAGACGATAAAATCCCCAGTCGATTGGGATAATGGTCCTATTTCACCGTCAATCTCTCAAATTTGATCAGATGTCTTGTTTATGGCACTTACCTCCCAGCCACACAATATGTTTGATTTTGCTGCAATGCTTGATGACCTCTTCACCATACGTGCCGAAAACACCATCGCAAAGACTGGGAACTAATATCAAGGCATCGATTGATACGGATTTCAACAAATCACTAATGATCTTTGCTGTTGGTGGGGTGTGCGAAGGAGCCCTGTTACAAATTTATTTAGCGGTGTGCACTTCGCCATATAGATAGAAGTAATTTGAAACTGATTGATAATGGCTCTGTGAAGAGGCTTTCATGCAAGTGAAAGCCCTACAGAAGACGAGAATACCTAAACTGTCCACAGGCAAGCCGCTAAAGTAGAGAGAAAACAACTTACATAACCGCCGTTGTTCTATTGAACAGCGTCGAAAATCCAAACGAGATCCCAGAGAGATGGAAGAACGGTGTTCCTAGATACACCAGATAACCTTTTTTCAACTGCCCTTGGGTGGCCAGCTCTCTGCCAGGTTCCCCTGGCTTTGCAAACAGTTGTCTATCGATGCATGAAATCCATTCATGAGTGAACGAGAGTGCTTTCGGCATACCCGTCGAACCACTGGTATGCACAATGAGAAAGACATCATTTTTCGCCTCGTCCCAAGTTTTGAAATACGGATAATACTTTGCGGGAGAAGCGAGCATCTCATCAAAACTCGGGATCTCAAAGATCTGAAGCCCGGGACAGATTTCCTGGAGGGCGATGGCCTGGGGGGCCATCGTAGAAGTGTAGAAGAAATGCGAGCATTTGGTCGAGTCCAAAAGTGCCTTGGTGTTTGGGAGAGCATTTCTCGTACTGGGGACCAAGACAGGATGTCCTGTTTTCACACTTGCGTAGAACATGGCCCAGTATCGGAAGTCTGGGATGCCTATATACCCAATAACGGCAGGCGACGAATTCTCGACGCTTTTCTTGACCCTTGCATCGATCCAAGCGGCAAGATAATTCACGGCGTGGGCCAATTGTGAAGTCGTGACTTTGTCAAACCCTTGGGAGATGTCTTCAGACTTAGCCATCATCGCCACCAGGCGATCTGGATCGGTGGTCGCTTCATGATCGAGGATCTGTGGGAGGAGACGCTGTCCCCATTTGTTCTGGGTGGTTGGTAGATGGATGGAACCCATTGCAATATACTCTGGACTTTTCAACAAAAAGGGTCAGGGAAGCTCAAGGCACTGCTCCAAAGTACTTCGCAGGCTGGCCGGCGGCACTCCACCTATTTAAGTCTAACATTTGGAGACCGGCAGTTTTTGATATCTGACGTGATATTCATGGTCGGAGTGGGTATGTGCAGAACTCGCTAGGAAAACAACAACAAATAGTAAGCCCACGTAAGAACTAAGTTAAGGTCGACCATCGATCGAACGGGGGGACAGAACGAGCCAGCGAATCCTTTCGAACATCACCCACTTTTGGCTTTAGCCTATTTCCAGCATTCGAGGGCAGGCCCATTCTTTGCACTTCTCCATGATGGAGTTTTCCAATTACTATGCTGCAAATAAGCTTACCAGCACAGGGTAGTTCTTTTACGCCACTCGCCAAAAGAGAAGGAGAGTCTATTCTACAAGATATACATAATCGCTCCTACAAGGAACGGAGCAGAGTGGTAGCAATGATACCAGCCAGCATGGCCCCAGCTGCTGCACTTTCAAGAGCCACGACCGTCACGTCTTGCTTGCGCATAGACACGATCCTCTCACTGAAAAGATCCTCGACAGCGGTCTTCCAGGTCTGTGGTTTCCGTAACTTCATGAGAAGGGTTGGTATATCCGCCGTGCCAGATTCCTCAACTGGCTCAGCCAGCTTTTCTGCCTCGGAAGTGTCGCCTTCTATACAAGCTACGATGGCATCCACGGCCGGCTCTGCACCCTTGTTGCCTGCTGCCACCTCGCTCTGAAGTTCTTCAGCACCTGTAGCGACAACGCTGTCGAGGGCGATATCTACTTTGTCGTCTGTATCTTTAGGTGGTGCCTGCTTAGCTCTCTCTAGTTCAAGAGCCTCCAAGACCTTCTCTTCGAAGCCATGAACCAACCGCTGCCTCCTCCACGGCTCAAATCCCAGTTGGAAGACCAGGAAGAGTAGAACATTGACACCCATCAATCCCCAGGTACCCCATGTACTCATCCTTCGAATCTTGTCACTCCAAATCTGCTCCTCGTGATATCGTGCCAAGATGCTACTGCTCAAGGTGGTGGCCGCGTGTTCTGCTTCTCTCTCGGCATCTGCCAACCTCGTAGCTGACTCCTGCACCGCCTGTTCATTACTGTGGTCACTTCGGTATAGGCTTGTGAATCGTTCGAGATCAGTCGGGGTCCAGCTGTCCTTCCGTGCCAACAATGTCGTTACTTCTCGCTGTGTTGAGGCACGTTCTGCGACCGTCGTTTTATAAGTTTGTCGTGCAGTCCGTACAGCTTCTTGTGCATCTTGGACACGTTGTTCGAGCTTCGTTATCCGTATTTTCAGAGCTTCAATACCCGAGTATCCCGTCAAGTCATTGAGTCGCTGCGAAGCTACGAAGATATTGCCTTGGACCGAATCCATGATGGATGAGAATCGCTTGGTCAAAGCAAGCCGGCGCGACTCTTCCGAGGAAGGAAGCTCCTCTTCTTGCTCATCTTCTAGTGCTTGTTTGGGGGTTGATTGCGTGGGAGCTGGTGATGGAGACGGAGACGGAGACGGAGGTGGTGGCTTCGCTGGCTCAGGTTGAGCTTTTCTCTGGGCCAGGATCTCATCGAGAGGTGGCAGACCTTGAGATTCGGGACGCTTGTTGGGATTGTCGGCGAAGTGCCGCCTTTGCAGCTGGCTTCTACATTGAAAGCAGATTGAGGCTTTTATCGATGGCCGAAGTTGGCGTAAGGGTCTTGAAGCGGTAGTGACAGAGATGGAGTCAATGGCAAGCCGTGGGACGAGGCGAACAAGGGGTTGCATCGCCGCTGGCCTTGATTAGGGGCGAAGGAATTCCCTTGTAGCTGAGCAGTTTCGCTGCCGCAAAGTTCCAACTGTCGCTTGAGCTTCCCAAGTTGCCAAGGAACGGAATATATCTTCACCGACTCCTTATGATGCCATGGTGGGGCAGATCAGATTGAGCCATCCCCCACCATCAATCAACCGTCAACGTTTTTGTTTCACTTGACCTTGTGCTTTTGACGAACTCACCTTCTCCTTCCTTTTTCTCTTGCAGACTTTTTATAGAGTAGACATCAATCATAGACCGTTGTCATTTTTAGTCTCGCCCTACATATTCATCCTCGCCTTCATCTCACCGTCTAGAACAAAACAATTTGCGCCAGGCTTAACCACTATCAGAGTTACGAGTCTTGAATACCTATATATATAGAGACGATATACTGGTGAGTCTCTTCGAATTCCATACTACTTTGCGCCTGCTAATCTCCCCAGCACTCCCAGTCCGTTCGTCGCGACTTGAACATTGCAAACTCCTATTCACAATCTCAATCCGATCCCTTCCTCTTAATTCAAGATGTCGACCTCAACCTTACCTGCAATGAAGACGAACCCTAAATTCGTCTTCTTCACGGACTTCGACGGGACCATAACTCAGTCAGACAGCAATGACTACTTGACCGACACTTTGGGAATGGGCACCGAATTGCGCAAGAAGGGAAACCAGGATGTCCTATTCGATCGCAAGTCATTCAGACAGTCATTTGGGGAGATGATGCACAGCGTCAGCGAAACCACTCCATATGACAAATGCATTGACATCCTCCTCAAGAACATCAAGCTGGACGTCGGGTTTCGAGACTTCTTAGAGTGGTCCACAGCACAGAACGTGCCCGTCGTTGTCTTGAGCTCTGGCATGGAACCAATCATTCGCGCATTGCTTGTTCACTTGATTGGACCATTGGCCAACGACATCCAGATTGTGAGCAATACGGTTGCACCACGAGATGGAAAGAGTATCAATGAAGTTGGAGGATGGGAGATCGTTTTCCATGACGAGTCGTATGTAACTGCTTACTGCCTAAACGCATCCCGTGCTAAAAATTTGCAGACACTTCGGCCATGACAAATCGAGAGAGATCAGACCCTACAAAGCGCTCCCTCAAGAAGAACGGCCTACGATGTTCTATGCAGGAGACGGTGTAAGCGACCTGTCAGCAGCAAAGGAAACGGATCTTTTGTTTGCGAAGAAGGGGCATGACCTCGTCAACTACTGTGTCCGAGAGAATGTTCCCTTTGAAGTATTCGAGGATTGGTCGTCCATCTTGTCCACTGTCCAGAGCATCGTTGCCGGTAAGGCGACAGTGCAAGAAGTAGTTGCTCGAGGCCTCGAGGAGGTCAAAAGTGGCAATGCTTGATTAAAAACTCAGCCATATATTTTCTGACTTATAGATCATAAAAGTAGAACGATAGACCCCGATGTACATAAAATATTGGACGTTTCTCAAACAAGTTTGTGTTGAAAGGAGGGTCCTGCGAGCCACATTCGTTCTAGGTACTTGTTCCCGGCCTTCGCTCTCACTGTTCCATTCTTCTCATGTGTCGGCGCTTGGACGGAGTTTGCCACAGGAAAGGGCCCTTGGAAATTTGCTCGCTGTTCAAGATGCTCGTCTCAAATCTCAAGACAGCTTGGGCTCTCGGGGAGGCGGAGGGTGGTTTGGCGCATCCTACCACTTTCCCAATTCGATCTCATGCGAGCCCAACGCTTTCTGGATCTTGGAATAGGAGGATACGCTACGTGAATTATGGACATTGTGAAGGCAAAATAATATCCTGTGCGGGAGTGCTGGAGCAGAGTACTGGCAACTCGTGCAGCCTTTTCGAGGAGACTTAGCGACAGCCCTCTGACCGCCCGTCGACGATCGAGGGCCCTACTACCGTTTCTCAATTCTATGCTTTCTCTTGATCACCACGACCTTGCATGCCATCTACCGTAGTGGGTGCCTCAACGACGTCAACGCCAGGAAAAGATGCTATGGACGTTGCACGTCTCGAACGAAAAGAGCTCGCGAGCAATACTGGTGCAACGTGTCTCGCTAGCCGAGCCACCTGCGATCAGATCTCGAGATGGAACGAATCGGCGACGTAACTCGGTGCAATACGGAAATACCGGTTCTCTCACCACTTCGTAGACTCCAAGTCCAAGCTCAAAGCTAAAGACCCCGACTCGGCTTGTGCCGCCGTGCGGTATTCTGGGAATAATATCTGGGACCTTCTGGAACCCCGACTGGACTTCTGCACGGCTTTTGTGAACAAGCTTGCCTTTGACCCAAGGTTGAATAGAGGATAGCAAAAACTTGGGCTTCGCAACCTCGCCCCTCTGCGGCAAGTCATAGAGAACAATAACGGCAAAGCCGGCCGTTCTGAATGTTCATCCCCACGAAGGTTTGCCAGATCCCTGCGGTATGCCTGTGCGAGGCACTTTCCCCAGGGATGATACTGAGCGAACAGGACGGTTTTGGAGGCCAGTTGAATGGATGTCCGTCTGAGGATCCCAAAGCATTAACTCCAAGTCTCTTCAAACAAGCAAGTCCCTTCTAGACTGCACAACCTCTGCGCACTTTCTTGTTACAGT
Source organism: Coleophoma cylindrospora (assembly GCA_003369665.1). NCBI lineage: Eukaryota > Fungi > Ascomycota > Leotiomycetes > Helotiales > Dermateaceae > Coleophoma > Coleophoma cylindrospora. The sequence goes on along the minus strand of PDLM01000009.1, from coordinate 1,284,333 downwards.
TACATGGCACCACCCGCTTAACTGATCTTGCCGCAGCATATCAATGCCCGTGATTCAGAGGCCAGCCCAGGTTTCCACGTTGATCATCCCCCACACAAACGGTATAGGACGTATATGATATTGCCCAGATCCACCGAGCTGGGTCCTTGATCATCGTCTTTTGGGTAGCATCCATTCTCGTTGGCATCCGGTCGAACTTGTCACTTCGCAGATGTGGTCCGCCAACAGCCGTCTCCGATTCGCATTCTCGGCGCCTTAAAAATGATCACCCTGTTATCCCCTCAGTTTGTCCCGCAGCCTGTCACGAGAACCGATCTTGTAATTGCGTCAATATGTTGGGGCTTCACATTAGGATTTGGTTTTCTGACCGTCTGGACGGCTGCGAAACAAACTTTCCGGGCAAGACGAGTCCATGGAGTCTCGAAACTGACGTCGCCATACATTATAATGATATGGTGCGAAATTGCTGTGTGCCTAAGTTTTAGCATCATCTGCTGGCTCCATCTCGATGGAATTATACCTCCGAGGTAAAGTTGACCACACTTTTGGGTAATGGAATACTGTTTCGTTGACACGGCGGCTGCTCAGCTTTGCGTTCTTCTTCTCCATTCGTAAGCGCCCAACCAAGAGAATAGAAATTTCCTGGCTAACCCTTCTTCAGTCACTTTGTGGGCCCTGCAAGTAAGCCTTTTACCATCTATCTATATGGCTAGACGGGTGCAAAGATCTTTTTCTTTGCTCGCTAGCGGGTTGGCTGTGTGGAGTAGTTGCTGGTGGCCGCGAAGTCCCAAAGCTGACTTTCCTTTCAGGTCCAAATACTTCTACAAATCATCATCAATCGAGTTCTAGTTATTCTTGTGGATCGTGCACAAGGGAACAGAATTCGATTAGGAGTTGCATTGTTCATAACTGCAATCAACATTTCGGTCTATTGTATATGGATTCCGGCCCGGCTCCAAGTTTCAGAAAAGTTCATTCATATAAATGATATCTGGGACCGTTGTGAGAAGACCATTTATCTTCTTGTGGATGGCAGCTTGAACTTTTACTTCATCAAAACCGTCCGGCGAAATCTGGTAAAGCCAGGCTTGACGAAATATAAGCGCCTGGTCCGATTCAATATCTATATCATATTCTTCTCGCTTGCGATGGATGTTTTGATCATCAGCATGATGAGCTTGAAAAATACCTTCGTGTACGTTCCAACCCCACCTGCCTCGCTTGCTTGTTCTGAATGATCTAGGTATATGCAATTCCACCCTTTGGCGTACATCGTCAAACTAAAGATTGAAATGTCCATGGCGGACCTGATTGGAAAGATTTCGAAGGTTCGCAACGATAACAGCGGACCTGAACACCGAACGCCACGGAGAGTTTTCCACATTGGATCACAGCCGACATTCGATGACATTGCAAGTATGAAGGTCATGACTGACGTGTATCCTATGCCACCAGCGCGGACTAGGAAATGGGGTTCTTTCTCGTCAGGTAGCGATGCAGGCAGCCTTAATTCACTGGAACTCGTTGATACTCTCCGGTCGACTACTAAACCTGGCGGTCTAGCACCTCGACCTATGCCGGGTGTTATTTCCCATCCATCGGACTCAGACAGGACCAACGATCACGACATTGACGAGAAAGATATGCGAGTACACACCCGACGGGAAATCACAATCGAGGTAGAGGCTCGGTTAAGTGCTATTGATCCCGGCAGTACTAAGGAGGGTTTTGATCAACATTGGGTGAGGAACGATGAGGATATGGAGCCGTTAAGGGATAGAGATAGTACAGAAAAGAAGTATGGCGTCAGTACAAAGGTCTGGAAAGGCTAATGCTTGTATTGTATTCTAGTTTAACGGGATTTTGTGTATTTACACTGGTGTTTAGTTGATTCACCTCTTAACCAGGCAACTTATGTTGGATATCCTGAAAGGGAACACAGAACCTTAGATCTTAAACGACAAAATGGCTGTAGGAGTAATATAATTTCAAGCTCTTTAAGCACATTCTACGTTTGCCATAGCTATGCTTACCATGATTTTGTACTCAGACGTACTTCTGGCACGAGCCAGAGATAATCTCTTGTCCAAGGTCTAAAAGCAAAACCAACACTATTTAGTGCAGCCTTCCACCGTGTATACTTTTGGTTGCTTAAGAGCCTGTAGCAATAACGGTCAGGACTTCTACTTTACGTCTTCCAAAATTCCTTTGCTGTTGAAGAATCGATATCAAAACGCGCAAGACGCTCCGTTGCCACAGACCCCCCAAACTCCTCCCCAGCCTACATTAAGTTTCTGTTCTCTTTTAAGTCTAACAAACGCATGGCCCTTGACGAACTTAACATAGCAAAGCCACGAATCGGAATTGTAGCCTTCATCAGGTCGCACGGGACATCGCCACCCCGATCTCGCGCGCTATACGCCGTAGAGCTGGACAAAGCCGGCGACCAAGCTCAGGTTCATCTCGAAACGAAGACCGCAAGGTCGATTAGGGAGGCATCGCTAGGCCATTTTGCTGAAACCAAATTAAGGTTGGAGTTTGTTCAGTGAGCCTTTCGTCGAACACAGCCAGCTTGGAAGGTGACGCGAACACGGAATTTGTGCCAATGCATCTATGGTCTGTGCCAGGCACTACTAAACTCTGAAGTGCCCCCTATTGAACTGCTTTTCGCTGTTGTCTTGCGCTGTTGCTACATTTTCCTACATTTACTCCTTTTGGAATGCTGTTTGTAGCACGACTGTGGTTTATCACAGCCATCGCCTTCTCAGCAATGCTTGACTTGAATTTGACTGCGGGGTGCAGGAGAGGAGAGGCTCCCACCTAAGATTCATGTCAGCTAAGCGACTAAAACTTACTTGCCGGTTGCTCGAAGGGGATTCCCAGAAAACTATAAGGCATTTTCAGACGCCGAGGAAGAACTAGGATCACTTGGCTCGTAATGTTGGGGAGGTGATATACTTGATACCTTCTTCTTAAATTTAACCCAAGGTCGTTCTTTGGTGAATTGCGCCGCCTGGATTTGTTCGTTTAGCAAACCTTCGTTTCTATTGCTTTTACACTCTATCCCGGAACCGAATTGCAACCTGTTCTAGGCATTACGCTGAGCCTGCGCCCTTATAGAAAAGGTATGCTAAGGACAAGCTGATGACTATGGCTCAGTATTAACCCATAGTATACTCGACCCGTTCCATTGATTTCATTAACTAATGTTCAACTAAGCAAGTGATTATAGCAGATCAGCCTTAATAGGTCCTTTCTCGAGTGACGCCAACTTGGCGAAATCATCCTCCTCCTCTCCTTATTTCAATCTTCAATTAGTTTTCCAGAAGCTTTATTATATGGGGTTCAGATTTGTATTCCTTTCGTTCGCTTCCTGTTTACTAAACACTAATATGAACTTGCTCGGATTTCTTACCATTGATCCGGCTCGCTAGAAACACTGTAGCTGATTGAAAGATTTGCCTGGGGCTATGTGTCGCGAAGCGTAGATCAATTTAAAAAGCAGAGAAGACTCAATAAGAATCGGATTCATACGCATAGAGAAATCAAGGGCATACAAGACTTCAGAAAGCCTTTTTCAAGACCAAGCCCTACAGATTGGGATATTAACCAATACAACCTGGCTTCAAGCACGTTTAAAGTCCAGGAAGCTAACAATCTTATATAACAGCTCGAAGTTTAACTAACAACCTTCGAAAAACGAAGATTTTACGCTGTCAAGCTGTCGTCGGCGATATAGCGCATAATCAAGACATCTCAAAGAAGGCAATGGTTAACAACCTGGCAACAAAATCACTTCAACCCCATTTTTAACTCATGGCCAGGGAACTGTAGGGGACTAATTTCCAAAGTAAAAAGTTGACTATTCAACACGACTCAAAAGTTGATGCTCCAAACTCCGATGCATAGTGATATATAACATCACGTGATATAGATTTTTTGAGCTCCGTACCAACCAATCAAGCGTTTCGAATTTGTCCTAGTCAAAAAGACGAAGCTATATCCCCGACACTTAGATTTTGTGGCAGAAACCTGGGGTCCCTCGATAGGATTTCTCTGGGAGGGTTTTCGTCCCATTGATTTAGAGGATACCATCTGGGATGAGCTGACATTAGAATGGCAATGGGGTGAAAAAAGATCTAGGCGTAAATGATAGTAAGCGTAGTTGCTCATTGGCCATCTCTTCATACCTGAGGCTCCAAATAAGGTCATACACGTGATCGAAAGTTGCTTCTCTTTGCGAATTCCGAAGGTCAACCTCGAAGTCGACCTCAATCTACCTCGCAGTCCCAGCTACCATCGATCCCTCCTCTCAATTGACTGACTGTCGCACAAACCACCGCGATGGCCTCCCTTACCGCCTCCTCGCGCACTCTCCTGCGCTCAATGCCTCGATCCACAGCCGCTCTCCCTGTGCGTGCCCTCACCACCTCAACGAGCCTCTCCAGAGCCGCCGCACCCACCGATGCACCCTCCTCATCCTTCGAGTCTCCCTTCCGTGGAATGGGAGGTGATCGCTCATCCAAGATCCCAGATTTCAGCCACTACAGGAGCAAGGCCGGATCCAACTCAAATTTGTTGTTCCAGTACTTCATGGTTGGTACCATGGGTGCCTTGACCGCAGCAGGTGCAAAGGCTACCGTCCAGGGTACGTGTGGAGCTTGATACAGCTTGGAGGAGTCCTTGGAAGCTCAATTGGGCCTGTTTACTAACGTGGTCGATGTTAGATTTCTTGGTCAACATGTCGGCATCTGCGGATGTTTTGGCCATGGCCAAGGTCGAGGTTGATCTTTCAGCCATCCCAGAGGGCAAGAACGTGAGTAGCGCAGGCTCGAGGGTTATACGAATAATGCTGATTGAATCCAGGTCATTATCAAATGGCGAGGCAAGCCAGTCTTCGTCCGCCACCGAACTGCCGAGGAGATCTCAGAGGCCGAGAACGTCAAGGTTGAGACGCTGCGAGACCCCCAGAACGATGCGGATCGTGTCAAGAAGCCAGAGTGGTTGGTTATGGTTGGTATGTGATGAATTTCTACATCTGGAAGCTAGAGAAATTACTGATGCGCCATACAGGTGTCTGCACGCATTTGGGATGTGTGCCCATCGGTGAAGCTGGAGACTTCGGTGGATGGTTCTGCCCATGCCACGGTTCTCACTACGATATTTCCGGACGTATAAGAAAGGGACCTGCTCCATTGAACTTGGAGATCCCAGAATACGAATTCCCAGAAGAGGGATCGTTGGTCATTGGTTAGACAGTGTGTGTATGAGAGGCAGATGGAATGTTATTTTGTTTGTTTGGAGCGGAGAGGCGGTAGAATACTTTAGAAGAGGCGGGATGATGCCGTTGTACAAAATCGTCAGACCCTTTTTAAGTACAAGTACAAATATCCGGGTAGAATATGTGACAATATCAGGTCCCAGAACTATATCTGTGCCTGAAGCGCCTTCTAGTGCATTTTACACCTTGGCTAGAATACACAAGAATACACAGAAACCGGAATTTTATATCTAGTCCGTAGAGTTACAGTCATGACTTTATATCTAACATTTGGCTCGATCAATGACCATGTCCATCATCCTGCTCTTCCCTCTGCTCCGGATCAAGCTGGATCACCAGCTCTCTGCGTTGCTCCGGATCTAGTTTAATCAGAGTTGGAGTGTGTATTCACCTTGGCTAGGACACGCAAGAGTGCACCAAAACTGGAAATTTATATCTAGTCCGTAGTATTACAGTCATGACTTTTTATCTAACATTTAACTCGATCAATGACCATGTCCATCATCCTGCTCTCCCCACTGCTTGGGGTCTAATTTGATGAGCGTGGCAGTGTGTATTCACCTTGGCTAGGCTACGCAAGAGTGCACCAAAACCGGAAATTTATATCTAGTCCGTAGTATTACAGTCATGACTTTTTATCTGACATTCAACTCCATCAATGACCATGTCCATCATCCTGCTCTCCCCTTTGCTCGGGGTCTAATTTGATGAGCGTGTCGATTCTCATGATAGAGATGCAAGCTTCGACGGCCGACTTCAATTGCTTGATCTTGCTCATACTTGGCTCCAAAACACCTGCCTTAATCTCATCCACGACCTTGCCCTTGGTCAGATCCAGACCATAGTTCTTATAGTTCTTCTTCTTGGCAATGGTCTTCTCGTTCTCATTGGCATCGCCCTCTTGGATGCGCTGAGAAAGAGCATGGCGTGATCGGAGCTGTGCTACGAGTTCTGACGAGTCCTTGGCAGCGTTGACAGCGAGAGTTTTTGGGATGACAAGAAGGGCTTGAGCGAATTCGCCAATAGCAAGCTGCTCCCGGGAGCCAACAGTTCCTGCAAATTCTTCTAAGTAGATGTGAAGAGCTGTCTCCACAGCACCCCCTCCTGGTACGATGCTGCCACTCTCAAGAGTTCTCTTGACGGCGCACAACGAGTCGTGGACGGATCTCTCCATCTCGTCAAGTTGGTAATCGTTGGCTCCCCGGAGAATAATGGATGCTGAGGTGTGCACCTTGGTGCCCTTGACGAGAATGCATTCGTCATCAGATATTCTCTCCTGGATAACTTCCTCCGCATGACCCAAAGATGACGCATCGAACTTCTCATCACCGTTCAAGTCTGACAAGGAGCTGACGAGTGTAGCCCCAGTTGCCTTGGCGATTCTTCGTAGATCTTCCTTTTTACACCTCCTAACTGCCATAGCTCCCTTTTCGATGAAGAGCTTGAGCACCAAATCATCAATACCCTTCGTGGTCATAATAACGTTGGCGCCAGCCTTCAGAATCATTTCCACCCGATCCATGACCATCCCAGATTCTCGCTGTCTGATCTGCTCCAGTTGTTGTGGGTCGTCAATTGTGATGTGGACTCCCAACTTCATTCGCTCCTTCTGCAAATTCATGTCCAATACAGCGATCTTTGCATCAGTAACTCTGGTGACCATAGCTTGTGAAGCAACTGTGCAGTTTAAGGCATAGCCCTTAACCAAGATGGACTCTAGAGCTCCCTTTCCGTGTGCCTTCAGGATGTTGACTGCCTTGACTGGATACTTGGTCTCTTGTCGGTTGTTAGTCGACTTGACCGCCTGCATAGCATCTACAACCATGTTGGCGAAGAAATCTGAGTCTGAACCGATGATTTTGCTGGACATAGATGTTTTTGCAATATTGATCAATGATTCCCGTCCAAGAGTATCAACCTTTACGCTAATATTTTCGTGCATGTACTTGACAGCTTCGCGGAGAGCAAGGCGGTAGCCAGTGATGATTGTGGTAGGATGTATTCGGTTCTTCATGAGTTCGTTTGCTCTTCGGAGAAGTTCTGCTGCAATAATGACTACAGATGTAGTTCCATCTCCGACCTCCTTGTCCTGTTGCTGTGCTAGATCGACAAGGATTTTACCCGCAGGATGTTCAATATCGAGTAAGGAGAGGATAGTTGCACCATCGTTTGTAACTGTAACATCCTGTTCATTATTAGGTGAGCTCTGGCTCTAGGCGGCAGTTGACTTACTCCTATATCGTCAACCATCATCTTATCAAGACCACTTGGGCCAAAGGAGCTCTTGACAACATTGGCGATAGCTTGAGTAGCAAGAACTAGACCGTTTATTAGCTTATATATTGCTGCTCAGGTTTCGAGAGAAGCTACCATTTTGGTCGCGAATATCTGAACCACTGATCTTGGTGCCACCAAGGACTGCAAGGTATTAGTGGTCTGCAATAGCAAGGATTTGATTTCATCCTTACACAGAGTTCCAGCATTCCGAGGTTGTTCGAATAATGATCCCATATTTGCGTATATTGATCAAATGTTGACGGTCCCTATAGAATTATGTCGCGAGGCGTGAGCTTGATTTTTCAGATCTCGCGTCGCAGTCCTGAGGCAGGATATTTCAGCCTTATCACGTGCTAAGAGGTTCCGTAATGAGAGAATTCTTCCAATCCTTGGGGTGGTCCACTCTGGCACAAATAGTCTAGAAAACCCCATGTTTGTAGAGTCTAACTGGTCTTCAGGATTTCAGGTTCCGTATGCTTACATCAATCACGTGTAGCTATAGCTCGCTGGTTGGCAAGGCTGTAACCCCTCGATACTCGCTTAGCTATCGCGGGGTCCGATGAACAGTCAACTACTTTTGAGAATCGCGAAAGTGACTCTTCAAAAACAGTACCTTCCCCTTGTCGCCTGCACTCGATAAAGCCACCAATTCACCTTCGTGGATATTAGCGAGTTGGTAAAAGGGCCTCGGACTGAATCTGCGGCTTGCCGAATATTTCGACGTATTAAGCAACCATGGCGGACGCTCCACAGGAACCAAGCAAGAGCGCTATCAAGAAGGCCGAGAAGCAAGCAAAGATGGCCGCCGAAAAAGCAGCAAAGGCAGCAAAGCAAGCTCTTCCTGTCGTTGGAGGGAAGAAGGCAGACGATATCATCGGCATCACAAACTCCAAGGCGCAGAACTTTTCAGCATGGTATCAAGAAGTGGTTCTTAAGGCAGAAATGATTGAGTACTACACCGAGATTTCAGGATTCTTCATCTTGCGCCCCTCTACGATGTTTATCTGGAACACGATTCGAGCTTGGTTCCAAGAACGTATCGAGGCTATGGAGGTGGAGGAGGCCAACTTCCCAATGTTCTTGTCTTCTAAGTCTTTGGAGAAAGAGAAGGACCACGTTGAGGGTTTCGCTCCTGAGCTTGCTTGGGTCACCAAGGCGTAAGTTACAAACGTGTGTAATATTCACTTCATTTCTGACTTGCAATTTTTAGTGGAGATAAGGACCTCGAGGTTCCCGTCGCAGTTCGTCCAACTTCCGAAGCTGTAATGTACCCATACTACTCCAAGTGGATTCGAAGTCACCGAGACCTTCCTCTCCGATTGAACCAATGGAACAGTGTTGTTCGTTGGGAAGCCAAGCAGACAACACCATTCTTGAGACACCGAGAGTTCTTGTGGCAAGAGGGCCACACCGCACATTTGACGGAGGAGCTTGCAGGAAAGGAGGTTCTGGAGATTTTGGAACTCTATGCTGGTGTTTACGAGGAGCTTCTTGCTGTCCCAGTCGTCCGTGGTCGCAAGACCGAGAAGGAGAAGTTTGCCGGAGGATACTACACTACTACTGTTGAGGGTTACATTCCATCCAATGGACGTGGTATTCAAGGAGCTACTTCTCACTGTCTGGGACAAAACTTTAGCAAAATGTTTGATATCACTGTCGAGGATCCTACTCCACTTGGAGAAGGCGAGAAGGCTAAGCATATCCACGTCTGGCAAAACTCTTGGGGTCTGTCTACTCGTGTTATTGGTGTCATGGTTATGATCCACTCTGACGACAAGGGCCTTGTTTTGCCACCCCGAATTTCTAAGCTCCAGGCTATTATCATCCCAGTCGGTATCAACAAGAAGACTACCCCAGAAGATAAGTCTAAGCACTACGACAAGCTTCAAGAGCTCAAGGATACTCTCAAGAAGGCTGGCGTCCGGACTGACTACGATATCCGTGATGGCTACACTCCCGCATGGAAATTCAATGACTGGGAGTTAAGAGGTGTTCCACTTCGACTCGAATATGGTCCAAAGGACGCTGCCGAGAATGTCGTATCATACGCTCGTCGAGACACCGGTGAGAAAGGCACCCTTCCAATCGCTGACCTCAGCACCTCCGTTCCAGCACTTCTCGAGACCATTCAAAAAGACCTCTACACCAAGGCCGAAGCTTCATTCCGTGCTCACCGTCTCAATATTACCAAGTGGGAGGATGTGGTTCCTGCACTCGATTCCAGAAATGTTGTCTTGATTCCTCACTGCTTGGCCGAGAAGTGCGAGGACAAGATCAAGGATTTGACAAAGAGCGAGGAGATCGATGAAGGCCCAGGCCACGAAAAGGTTCCCAGCATGGGCATGAAGAGCTTGTGCATTCCCTTCGAGCAGCCTGAGGGCATTGTCAAAGGGGAAACCAAGTGCTTGAACCCCGAGTGTAGTGCTTTTGCCGAGAGCTGGTGCATGTTCGGCCGCAGTTATTAGATGTCACAGCAGCAGTCATTCGTGAATGAATGAATCGTAACAAAGGTGTTTTGGCAAGCCATTTAAACCAAAGCTTTTGGTATGACCATCTAATATCGGATGAGGATGACGAGGAGCTAGTGATGAGGAAACTCCAGCAGGCCGCACAAGCTAAAATAGCATGGCATTATACCTGGTTTGTTGTGGAAATGATGACGACGATGAATGTAGACGAAATGGGTTTTCTACAGTTGGGGACAACAAAAGAAAAATGAAAAGAAAAAAATTAAGATTACCCAAATGTTTGAGGTTCTTCGCATCCTTATATTTTCTATTCTTCCCTTTCACGCGACTTATTCTTCTTTCATGTCTGCTTTCTATTAATGTGATTCTTTTTGGTCTGTGGAATGGAATACCAAAGCAAGTAAGAGGGAATTGAGATACAAATTAGACTACTCGTCGTGTTTTCGATGTAGGATTGCCTCTTTCTCTTCAGCATGCCTTCTGTAAAAGAGTTGTTTTGAATTCTCGTAGTCTAGGGGAGAGGCCGTAAAGAGACACTCCAGTACCACTGCCATCACCGTCACGAATCCGTGTCTCATATGTGCGTAACTGGATATAAGGTTTATTCTTTTTGTCCTGCATTATACCGCATGCCATGCCATGTCATGCCCATTTCAGTTCATTCCGTGCCAATATTCGTTTGTGCCATTATTAAAACCACCTTGTCTCTTTCCTGCCTTCCGCCTTCCAATCCATCCATCCACTGGTCTCCAAACTACTCGATCTATGCAGCCCCTCATTCCCTTACACAGTTTATTGGGTAGAGAGTCCGTCCACACGTGTCCTATTGATGATCTCTTCTCTAAACCCAAGAACACTCACTACCCTTCCCTTGTCCTGTGCCCCCTGAATCACAACCAAACAGACTCTGTGTCTTAGAAAAAAGAAGTTTTAATCCAGCCTGATTTCTTCCCGCTACCTTGTCAACCTTTCACGGCTTGGTTGTTCACTCATACAAAATCGGCCGAGTATGAAAAGCCGCGGAACTCTTCTTGCATGGCTTGCGAAAGAACTACAAAGGAGATCAGCTTTAGCAGGGCTAGAAATTGAATGACAATATATAAAAGCTTACCGGATTGTACGGGAGTAAGGACGGGAGTGACACTTGTGAATTCGGAATCGAAATTGCTGGTGTCGGTGGCGCTTGAGATTTGAGGTAGGAATGGGGGTTGTACTCTCTTGTGGTAAATATCATCCCAGTTGATGTTTCTGAAGAAAGGCTGGCTCATGATCTCTTGGGCATCCGTTGGTCCGCTTCCTAGGCGCTGCTCGGGTTCGCGCGTGAGCAGCTTCTGGAGGATTGAAACAGAGTCTCTAGGCATGTGAATTGGGTACAGTGGCTCGTCAGCAAGGATAGCGTCGTAAATTTCGTCCTCGTCTTCTCCTCGGAACGGTGACTGTTGCAAAAGCATTTGGTAAATGAGAACACCAAAAGCCCACCAGTCGACAGCACGACCGTATTTCTTGTCCAACAAAATCTAGTTCCAAGTCAGCGATGCTCAATTCCATTCTGTTGAAGTACATACCTCTGGTGCCATGAATTCAGGAGTACCGCAGAAAGTGCTTGTTGTCGATCCATACCACATATCTTCCTTGCAAAGACCGTAATCAGCAACCTTGATGTGACCATCAAGTGTAAGCATGATGTTGTCTAGCTTAAGATCACGGTAGATGACACCATTCTCGTGGAAATACTTCAAGGCCAAGCAGACCTCAGCGGCATAAAATCTGCGAAGAATTAGTGATAATTTCCCAAAGGATTGAAACCACGTACTGTGCACGCTTGGTGCCAAATTGGCCTCTTTGAATGTGCAACATAAGATCACCACCACTGATGTACTCCATAACAAAGTAGACTCTTGTCTCGGTCTGGAAACAAGCATGCAAGTTCAGTAAGAATGGATGATGCTCCTTATTTGCAATCAAGAATACTCTTTTTTCGGATCGCGTACTCTCGACTTCATCGTTCTCAATGATAAACTCCTTCTTCAGAACCTTAATAGCGTAAAGTTTCTTGGTCTGCTTGGTCTCTGCAAGCATGACCTTACCGAAATTACCCTTACCCAGAACTGCGAGAAAGTTAAAATGATCCAAACCAATACGGCGGCCACTGCCTGCTTCAGTAGCAGCAGGTGGGGCTTTGCGCTGAACAGCAGCCTGAGCTTGGGTTGGTATTTCTTGGGGTGCTGTAGGTTGCTTTGGTGATTGAGGTTGGTACATAGCAGGAACGGGTTGTTGTGGTTGAGCTTGAGCTTGAGCTTGCTGTGGAGGCGGTGATGATAAGGGTTGAACTGGGTATCCGCTAACATTGGCATATGCCGCAGGGTTGTAACTAGGTTGCTGTGGCTTCGTAGCTGCACCGTAGTGATCCTCAGAATGGGTATCCATGGTCTGAGAATAGCCAGAGCCTCGACCGCCAGGTTGTGCTTGGTAGTCTGTTGAAGAGCGTTGATAAGATTCTCTGGGAGGCGGTTGGCTTCCTCCCATAGCTGCTGATGCAGCGGCAGCAGCCGCTTGTGATGAAGTCCTATCAGGTCCAGGGGGTCGTTGGTTCTTGGGTGAGGTCGGGCTCGTCGGCGTGTATTGCGCTTTAGCAGCTTCGATTGCGACTGGCGAAGCAGAACTTGGCCCGTAAGACTGAGCACGAGGTGGTCGAACGGGGTCGGCTCCATAAGAAGAGCGTGGATCTGTTACAGGTCCTGATTCTGTAAGTTGTTTCGCCGAAGTTGGCCGCAAGGTACGGCCACTCATTGAGGACGTGGTCGTTGTTGTCTTGCGTTTCTGCGTACGGATACCATCAAGTATTTGATTTGCCATTTGCATTGACATACCGCAGAAATCAGGCACAAGATGCGCACACTGTGCGTGGCATGTAAGACTACACTCTGTTCATTGTTAGTTCGTGTTACTCAAAAGGTCTTCTGGCGGATACTCACCAGTACACTTTCTGCAATTTTTCTTCCCAAGTGGTAGCATATAACCACAGTGACAGCACCAATTTGCACCAACGTTTGCAAACTTCTCGAAACGATGGGGAATACGATGGTTGATCTTCTCCTCGTCCGGATCTGTTTCGGCATTGGACTTGCTTATACACTTGGTGACTACTTGTGAATAGCACTTAGTATGGCAAGTGAGCTTGCAGTCCTCGCATTGCATGCCTGCAGAGTACTTCAGGAATTCCCCGCAGAGAGCACATCGCATAATATTGTAGAACTGCTGAGAGATAAACTTGTGGCCGTACAACTCGTGGACCTCTTCTTTGCGCTGACGGATAGCGCCTTTACGGCCTAGACCAATATCGAAAGGTCGCTTGTCCTTTGTCTGTTTTGTGAAACTAATTGTCAAGTGGACAGCACCAGTTGGTTCGAGCGCAAACCAAGCGTCGATGGGCTGAGCCGCAACCACAGGAGCTTGTCCCATTCCTGCAGCTGGATTTGGTGGGGCAGCACCAGCACTTCCCGGAGGAGCATTGAATTGGGGCGGCGTGGGATTCATGGGGAATTGTGCTGGAGGGACGCCTCCGTTGGCCATTCTGTCCGCAGAAACCCAGCCCGAGCTGTTGATTTCGGCCTCAATTCTCTTTCGTCTCATCTCTTCTAGAATATCTGCAATGCGAATCCACAAGATACCAATGGGCAAAGGATGGTCGCTGGGCTTGTCGTAAACGGTGAGTTCTATCTCATTCGCCTTGTCCACGCTGACATTGTGATATTCTGCTTCCCACTTGTCGGTCCGGGTCGCTTTCGTGCGTGCTACTACATTGTCTTCGACCTTGATAGCAACAAATGTTTCCGGTCCACGCGTGAAGCGTCCTGTGGTAGCGTGGTCGACATCCTTCACGGCCAGAATTCGTACAGAAAGCTGTCCAGTCAGGGGTTTTCGCATATTGGGAGTATTGATACTGTCATCTATACTTGATCAGTGAATGGACCAGTCGGGTATGTATTTTCAACAACATACCATCTGGAGCATCTGCAGCGCTCTCCATATCAATATGCAAATCCTCATATCTCTTGAGCGCCTGCTTGAGAATCTGTATCTTCTGTGTGCTTTCAATCCTTCGGCCCGCAGCATCCGCTCGATTTTTTCTATCGTTCTCCATCTCGTACAGTGTGACCATCTTCTCGATACCTTTGAGATACTGCTTCTCGACATTGAGTTTGAATTCTAGCTGCGACAGCATGAGCTGGATTCGGGGTCCAAGGTACGGGGTATCATATTTGATGAGATCTAAACTGGGGGTTAGCTATCTGCAATACGCAGGAAGGACTGAGAATCCTGCATCTGCATACCAAGTTTGGTAAAGTTTGGCCTCGACTTTGGCATGCCTTGACCAGGTGCTGGAGGCGCATAGGGGTGTCGAGGAGGCATCATACCACCGTGGCCACCGATCTTGCTATAATCCTGCGAACCGTAACCGCCTCGATCGGAGCCAGCTTCAGTATAACCTCCTCTGGAATCCTTCGGTGGAGGGGTCGGAGGACCATCCCTATCATTTCTCAAGCCGGGGCTTCGAGGACCACCGTCGCTGCCCGACCCTAAGCTCATGTTGCTCATGCCTTGACCCATCTTCCGTGCCTGCAGCTCTTGCATGCGCTCCTCGAGATACGAAATGTTGCGGCGCCCCTCGCGCATCTGGGTGTCTAGTCTGGCTCGGACGGACTCATTTTGGGTCTGCTGCCTCATCTGGTTCGCGGCCTGAAGGAGGGCGCGCTCCCGCTCGATCTTCTTGTAGATGGAGCTGAGGGCCTCATCGTCGTTGGAACTCATGATGGTGCTGGCTGAAGGGACTGGGGGCGCGTGTCGACACGCCACAAGTCTTGGTGATGGGAAGATCAGTCAGTGGGAATGGCAGGTTGCTCCAGGAAGCGTTTCCAGATGTGAATCGGATGGAGGTGGGGTATTTCGTCGGTAAGGCAGTGTTTTGTTGATAGGTAGGACTCTGTCGACTTGGCGAGGCGAGGAGGGTGTGGATAGCAGGCAGAGCACGAAGACTTGACGATTTTCACCCAGCTGGCCGCATGGATGACCGGCGTTCCTGCTGGCAAAGTCAGTCGGATAGCGTTTCGAATTATATCAGAATGCGCGAGCAACACGTGAGAAGGAGCAGAGCGACCCGCTGCGTGCTGTTGATTTGCTTGAATTGATTTAGCTTTGGGTGGATGGTCGACACAGCCTCTTCTTGCTGGCTGCCGAGCGAGTGCAGGGAAGTGGGGGACCGGACAGCGGCGACGGGCAACACCTCACGGGATACAACGGCGGCGGCAGAACCAAGTCGAGCAAAAGGAGCGTCAAGCAGTTGGCGACTCAACCAACGGACAACAATTGCCCACCGGTGGCGGCTTGTTGATTCCTTGGGGCGCAAGATCGCGTGCCTTGCCCTACGGCTCAGCTCAGCTCAGCTCTGCTGGGACAGGGTGGTGTGGCAGTGGCAGTGGCAAGGGAGGCTAGCAAACTGGAGGCATGCGCAGAGGGACAGAAATCGTCAGGAGGAACGCTCAGCCAGAAGACAATTACAAAGTTCACAAAATACTGATATCTCAGTTGCACAACACCTGGAATGGAGCTTGCCATCGATGAGGGGTGGAATAGCGGAGGTGTCAGCTGTGTTACTCTGGAGACTCGCCTCAGGAGACATCCACCCCTGTTCACTACTGTAAGAAGCAGGCACAGACACCGGCATCAAAACGTCGTCATCGTCATCGTCGAAGCTCTGACCTGGTCCGTACTGCCCAACATCATGCCTTGGGCTTCAGCGGAACTCTTGGATGGATGATATGCGTTGCAGGCATTAAGGGCACGAGACATCATAATCAAGATTGCTTCTGCGCATCCTCATCTTATAACATATCCTGGATAAGTATATTGGATAAGTGTATAGTAGTACTTGTACAGCAAGGGTACGCATATTACTAGACCTCTTCCTGCTGTGACCAGATGATGCACAGTATGACGCCACTCTACACCGAGAACAAGAACGATTCTTCGCTTTTTTCTATCACTTACACCTTATACTCTGCCTTAAGCAACTTAGCAATCGTCGTCAACTGGATGTTGCTTGTTCCCTCGTAGATAGCACCGATCTTACTATCGCGCCACATCTTCTCGGCGATCCCCTCCCGGACAAACCCCTGAACGATGAAGTCAGTAAAAGTTCCCGCAGAAACACCAGCATATAACTTACCATACCACCCATCCATTCGATCGCCAATCCACTAACTCTACCAGCGACTTGCGACGCAAACAACTTGGCCATGGCAGCATCCTTGACGAAATCTTCTCCTGCCTCCTTCTTGCGTGCAGCGTTATAAACCAAGGCTCTCGCTGCTGCAATTTCGGTGTAGCACTGAGCCATTTGATGCTGCATGCCTTGGAAATCGCCAATTGCCTGGCCAAACTGCTTTCGCTCGAAAGCATATCTAGATATTACTGTTAGCCCTGCAATATAGATCTTGGACAGAGAATGCTCACTTCGCAGCATTCTCAAAAGCTCCCAGGGCGAGTCCGGTCATTTGAGCAGCAATGCCTATACGGCCCTCGTTCAAGAGGGAAATCGCATATTTGTAACCTTGTCCCTCTTCGCCGAGAAGATTGCCCTTGGGAATTTCGACGTCGTCGAAATTAAGCACACAAGTGCTGCTGGCCTTGATACCAAGCTTCTTCTCCTTCTTTGCAATAGAGAAGCCTTTCATTCCCTTCTCGACGATGAATGCCGAGATACCCTTGTACCCCTTGCTGTGATCCAAGTTTGCAAAGACGATGAAGAAGTCGGCTTCCATAGAGTTGGTGATCCACATCTTATTTCCTGTGATCGTGTAGCCAGCATCTGTTTTGGTCGCTTTGGTAGCAAGGGCGAAGGCATCTGATCCGGAAACAGGTTCAGAGAGACAGAAGGATCCTGTAGTCATTTAGTGACCTCCCCGGAGCACAAACATGGTAGAGAGTCGAACTCACCAACAGTGCTGGTAGCCAACTTCGGTAACCACTTCTTCTTCAATTCTGCGCTCGCATACTTCAGAACTGCTGTGTTGACCAAAGTATTGTGCACATCCACCATAACACTAACACTGGGATCGACTCTCGCCAGCTCCTCAATCCCAACAATAGCAGCAGTGAAGTTCATCCCTGCGCCACCAAACTCCTCGGGGATCTCCACACCCATGAAGCCCTGTTCAAAGAGTTGCTCAACGATTTCGGGATCCATTTCCTCCGCCTCATCCATGTCTCGGACTTTTGGGGCAATCACCTCGTTGGCGAACTTCGATACCGAGTCGGCCATCATGGTTTCCGTTTCCGAGTAGTGCGTGATTGGGGTTGGGGGAATATCAGTAATGTCTACGACTTCGCTGCGTTGTCTCATCGTCGTGGATAGTGACCTTGCGCCACTGCCTCTCAATTAGCTCCCTATAGATACCTTTCTGCTGGGAGCACGACTTACTGTTGATATATCCTGCTGGGCCTAGCTATTCTGACAGCGGGACGAGCAGACGACGTAGCTTTTGAGGCCAGTGGCCGTAACGCTCTCACCAAGGATGCCATTGCTGAATGTGATTTTGAATAGAATATTAAGAAGAGTGAAATCCGGAGGGCATTCCAAGGGAGGTATTTAAAACTTGCAATGACTCGCAAGGAAAGATGGCATACAGCAGATAGTGCACTAAGGTAAGAAACGTCTAATGTAGGTCGGTTTCCTCGTGACGCGATAGCCTCGGCCCCGGGATCTCCACACGGCTAGCAACGGTAATGGTTGTGGACCTGGGGAGAAATACCGGAGAGACCACGGAAGCACATATCAGTGTGTGGAAGCAAGTCTCACAACAAATTCTAAGGACAGCCCTTTTGCAGTAAATCATACATGTATGTGTTTTCGAGTTACCAGGTCAACCTCCAGTTTCTGATATATCACGAGGTATTGGATTTAGCATGTGGGTTCCCTGTCACATGTCAAATCGCTGACATACACCACAGCTTGCCATCTCACTCAAATAGTCAATTCATTCAATTAGTCCAAGCGTGTCTGATCCTTTCACCAAGAATAGCCCTCATGGTATCAACCCAGCGCCTCAAGACCAAAGAAGACTCGTTTCCATTTAATTTAATGTGCCTGTCTATAACGCCAATTTGTGAGATACTGTAATGACAACTTTCAGGGAGATACTTTTCAGATCCGATGCCCCACTGGTATATTATCCATTAGATTTGAACTGAGGAAGCTCTCAAAGAGCCATATATTAATGTTTTGTGCTTAGCAAGAGTTCGTGACAACTACTATGTATTCGATCCCCTTCATGGATTCTTTATTCGGTTCTCTTCCTGATGCTAGGTAGACTAAACCAAGAGGCAGTCATGACGCAGAATAAGCCTATAGCTATTGGATGCAAGACAAATGTTCCGGCCGCTTGTGCCAGAATACCAGTCGTAAATGGTGCAACAGCTCCGCCTGACGATCCAAAGGCTGAAATGATGCTCATACTGCTGACCTGGTCCTTGCGAGAAATAAGTCGCGAGAAAACGTGCGTGGCACACGGATAAATCGGACCAAGAAGAAGTCCAACGATGGATAGAGCAACAGCATCACCAATAATGTTCGGTACGAACCATACCAACAATTCGAAGACTCCTGCTCCTATGATCATGCCGTACACGAACAGCTTCTCGCCGATCTTGTGGGCAGGGTGCGAAAGCACAAATCGTCCAAGTGTAACACCGGCCCAGAAGCCAGCTGTTACATAACCGACACGGCTGGGATCTCCATTTCTTGTGGCAATCAAGAATGATATGACCCAGCCGGAAATGCTGACTTCGGCTCCTTGATATGCGAAGATGAATAGAGCTCCTAGGATGACCGTTTTGCTCCTGAAAGCCTTGGCCATGTCGGCGAATTGGTTCGAGATTCCTCCATTTTGAGCTTGAGAAGCAGTGCGTTCGATAGTCGTGAGAAGACTGTGATCTGAGTCTATCTCGTAGTTCCAGAAAGACCACCCAGCTTGTACTATCATGATTGCAGACATGCACAAAGGCAACAAGTAGTATCGACTCCAAATGAGACCACCACTTGAAGCCATGGCTGTCGCAATTAAAGGTCCGATTGTTCCTCCTAATCCATATGATCCGTGCATTGCTCCGAGCATTGTTGTACCGTTCTGCAAATTTGCTGCGAAAGTGTTTCCCAGGGCCAAGTTAATCGCCATGCCGAATCCTAGGAAGAAGAAGGACACAATTACAACCTGCAATAAGTCAGTCTCAATAGCTGCAACGCGAGCTGGCTTTTCTTACCGGAAATGGAGGCGTGCACACGATTGCAATATAGCCAAGCAGCATGAAGGTCTGAGCAGTCATGAGAGATCGTGCTCTGCCTACCTTCGCACGCAGAGCGTCCACAATAAATGCTGCTGAGATAAAACCAATTGCATTCGTAACGAAAATGAGAGCAACGATAGCATAACCGATGTTATAGTACCTAGATGGTCAGCCTGGTTACCAACAATATAACGAGAAACCTACTTTTCGATGTAAGGAATCAATGCACCAGGAGCTGAGTCACTCAAGCCATTGGTAAAGTTGAGCAGACAGACAGTGAGCATTCTGAATCGGTTGATTGGAGGGTTAGAAAAGCTCTGGAGGGCGTCTACTCCCTCGTCCTCGACAACTGGAGTTACTTGTCTGCTCATTTCCAAGTCATTTGTCACGCGCGGAGTTTGCGTGCCAGAGGGCGTGGCCGTGCCAGATTTGGTTTGCCCATTGAGCTTTGTGCCCCATTGAATGTTATCAAGCTCAATATCTGGCGTGTGGGGTACAGAGTGATATGTTCGCGGAACAGCTTTCTGTGGAGCTTCTGGAAGCTCGTGCGATCCAGCGGCGGTCGACCCCTCCATAGAGATAAAGGCTCCAAAAGCGTGACTCGACATGGTGAGAATTGGCTAGGACTCTTCTTGGGAGAAATGGATGGCTTGTACTGTCCTGACAAGCATGGAACAAGAAGAGAATCCGCAAAGAACACAAATCATCGTGAGATGGTGGGCATATAAGCCAAAGGAGCTTATAAATATGGAGTTGTGACTAGCGATAAGAAAAAAAGTCTGGCATGAGACCGGCCACACTCCGGTCACCAAATGACCCCATGGTTCGAGCCACTTACCTCCAGCACGATGAAAGATTCGCGGAGGGCCAGTCCCTACGACATGATCGGTAGACTAGTACAAGAGTGGTGGAGAATGAGCGGTGTCAGATGCGAACAGACGTCGTTGGCGGCGAATATGCGTCCGGACGGAGAATTATATTGTACATAACTGGAAGACATGGACAGTATCTCCGAGCATAGAGACTCGCCCATACGTAGCTACCCACGTAGTTTGATTGGGACAGTGCTCGGCAGAGCTGCCTCGGGCATAGTTTCCTCCAACCTGCCCCTCGTGGTAGGCAGTTCCATCATATCGCGCTAAGATAAGGCGCTATCAATCTTTGGGTAATTTTTGGAAAGCCAGAAAAAAACCCAGGGTCTTTTTCTTCCAGCTCCATCTTCGTGCCCAAGAGACTTCCTTGAACCCGCCTATTGAACTCTGTCCGTCTCCGTCTCCGTCTTCGGACCTCCTTTGCAGTCATGGGTCGTCCTAAGCGCAACGTCTTTGCAGCCGCTGAAGAAACATCTACCCCGCCATCGCAGTTGACCGCGACACAGCACATAGCGCGCGTTGTTAAGGCTGCGGGCAACAGCTTGTATTCATGCTGCCTCCCTGATAAAACAACTCTTCTTGCCGAGCTGCCGTCGCGCTTTCGAAACACGATCTGGATTCGCAATGGGGGCTATGTTTTGATCGATACGAAAGATGCAGATGTGAGGGAGAACAAGATTGGTGCAGAGATTATCAATGTCGTGAGGGATGAGCATCTATGGAGGAAGGAGTCCTATTGGTAAGCCGTTTCGCAGCAGAAACTCCTGACGGTTCTAACAGTCATTTTAGGCCAAAAGAGTTTGTCAAGGCATCGTCATATGCTGAGGACTCCGATGACGAAGAATCAACCGTTGGCAAGATGCCACCCTCCGATGACTCAGATGAAGAGGAATAAAAATTCATTTTCTAAGCTGCTACTGGCTTCTTCGATACTGTCGCATCATCGCCGTCGCCCTTCGTACCAAACCACACGCTTGCCACAGTCACGAACAAAGCACCGACAACCACCATTGAGCTGGCATCTGTGCTGGGATAGACATTCCATGCCCATTCCTGGACTGCCCACAATAAGTATTGTAAGATAGGGTGCATCCCGCTTCTCCAGAGGAGGAACGGAGTTGCCCAGGCCAAATAAGCATAAAATTGATAATGCAGTGAACGAGCAAATAACATGCCTATGATGTTGGCCGTAAGGACGGTGGTCATGACATAGTCCGGGGTAATTCGTCTTGAGACGGCCTGCTGCGTAGGTGTCAGAGGGTCCCGCAAACTCAATACTTGGCGGATCAAGTCTAGAAATGGCATGCCAGCTGGCTTCAGCCACCTCGTGGTTGCGAAGAGTGCCAACGCACTTATATGTCCTACCAGCAGAGCAATTGAAAAATCCTTGCTTAGAAATGTTTCCTCTCCGACGAATCTCCAATTGACTGTCCACTTGAAGAAGAACTGTCTCGAAAATTCGAAGGCCTTGCTCAAATATCCAACGGCATTGGTCGGAACGAAAGGTAGTGCGATGACAACTTGCAATTGAGCTAGAAGCCACGCCTGGTTCAAAGCACCCTGAATTCCACGTGTAAGGAATAGTATTATACCAACAGCTGGAAGAGACAGCAGCAATGACATCTTGATTCCGAGACCCCAACTATATGCCAGGGTACCAAGGGTCCAGATGCGTTTTTGAAACATGAAAATGGCGAGCCAGAGGAAGAAGACCGCGAAGCAATCGTTGAAACATCGTAGGACAAAAACACTATGGAGGCGCTTGGAAAGAACGAGTAACGGTAGGACATATGGGGGAGCCTATTTGCAAACATGGTCAGCTACTCTGCGAATTGTCCATAACACTTTGGATGGTCCTACTTTCGCCTGTCTATAACAGGCCATAACCACAGCTAAAGTGCAAAGATATAGTCCACCAAAAATTCCCTGCGCAAGCAAGATATTTGTTCCATGGTCCGTAATCTTGTACAAGGCACTGTAGATATAGACATGGGCGGCCGGGTATACTAGAGGACCAGTTCCTCCTTTGATTTGAGTATAATCTCGCTCTCCGGCATGGTACTGTTCAACTTGCTCCATATATGCCTTCCAGTCGATCTCTGTATCTAATATCCACAGTATCAGTCTTTTGCGCCTTGTTGGCAGAAAATATTTAAACCTACAAGGAATCTTCCAAACGATCAAGACACATAGCAAAGCATCGAAAGCTAGTAATAATGGCGGAATAAACTTGGATAATGGGTCTTTTCCTAGAACCACATTCTTTGCCCATCCAAGCAAGGCAGATACTTGGCCTTTCTCTGCCATTGTGCTGAAAAGGACTGAATAGACCGTATGGGGGGATTGAATTGAACCTGTCCAGGCTCTCGAGCTTCAAAGTTCAGCCTCGTGGCATGTCGGCGCGCAACATCAATATGCCGAAAAACGTGCATTAACGCCGGCTCGCTTCTGTTGGCCATGTCAGTAGCGTGCTACGCGTGCTGACAAACTGCGTAGTCGCTGCGTGTGGTGGAGACGCCTGCAGCTACCTTACCTAGGACTGTGTTCGTAATGTTTCTTCGATATAACTATCGACCAGTCTCAGAATCCCGACATGGGCATTCTGTGTTCTCGTACCAACTCTCTGAGAGATCTAGGTTAATTTGAGAATTAAGTGCTCCAATGGATAGCCCCACAGCATCGTCTTTAACTCCAACTCGAAGAAAAAGACAACGGAGTAAGCTCTCCTGTTCAGAATGTCACAGGAGGAAGCAGAAATGCGATAGACTCCAACCTTGCTCGGAATGTATTGATAGAATGCTGCCGGAAAGGTGTAGCTATGACGCTCCGAAGTAAGTGGGTCTCTCCATACTTACATCGGTTATGGACTTACTCGATCCTATCAGACAAGCCGACCGAATAACTGTAACCAGCAAAATTGTGCGCCAAAAAAGGCTTGAGGATGGAAAGGAAGTAGAATTGAGTCGAGAATCTGTCGCTGCTTTACAAGGAATAACAGCATCAATGGACCGACCTCCAAAGAGACGTTGGACTGCTTATTACTTTGATTCCAAGCTTGCTTCTACTAACAAACTCGACTGGCCCGAGTTGACTGCACAAGACCTGTACCATCGAGGTTTTCCAAGCATCGAGAGAAGACTTCATGGATCTGGTAGCTTCGATACTTTCTCGGTACTTCCGGAAACGGCTCCTGGTCCTCTTCCAAAGCACGTCTTGATCTACTACTGTAAGCAGAAATCCAAACCCCAACTAAACAAACAGCTGAATAAACCTCCAGTCATGAGAAGGCTTGTTCCCTGGCTCAGCAACATGGAGGATCAGATCGATGCAAGGATACCTAAGCATTCTTGGATGCCCGAGGCCATGCACCATCAAGCTCTCTTTCACGCAACCCTGCTGTGTGCTGCCGTTCACTTAACGAGGATAAATCCCTCTGCTGGTGACCAATTAGCATTGCTCTGGTACAAAGGAGAAACGATCCGCTTAGCGAATGAGAAACTGAATATACCAGAGGAAAGAGCGACGGATCAGATGCTGCTTACGGTTCTTATTCTACTATACTTCAATGTAAACCACTGTTCCACGTCCCAGGATTGGTAACCTTACTAATATGCCGTTTCAAGGTCGGAGGTGGTGATCCCGATGAATATGAGGCACATTTGAGAGGAATCAACCAAATGATAGTCCTACGAGGAGGACTACAGAATCTAGGGTCGACGAGAAGAATGGTGCTCAAGTGGTTAGGTGTGTGCTTTGGCCCATGGAATCCGGATTGGGAATATGGGACTTTTTCGTCGCAGTGGGCTAACAGGCCAAAACTTGCTTCATTGCATCAGGCAAAGCACTAATCTGGGAATTGAATCCGACCTATTATCACCATTGCAACACTGTTTGGTATTCCATTTTTTGAAAATCTCTGATAGATCATGAGAAAGCTGTGGCAAATGAATCAAGGGTTAATAATAAATACTTTTTTTCCAAGCGTCAAGTCCTAGTGAAACTACAACATGAAGTGTCCATCATTCGACCATTTACAGTTTATTGCTGCCTTACTCCAAACTAGCCTTCCAGCCATCCACTGTCAAGACTCTGTTTGAGAACAAAGGCCAAACCAACTCCGTAGCAGCGTCCTTTTGCGGAGTGGAGAAGCCTGCAGTTGCATCTTTTAACAAAGTAATATTATAGCTCCTAGATCCCAAAGTCACTTTGTGAGCCAGGGCAAAATCTTCCGCTACGATCATGAGCGGCTTGGAGATTCGACTTACAGCTCGTAGGCATATCTCGCAGTCGATTCGAGACAGGTGTTAGCGGTGAGGCCCGCCATGACAAGATGCGTGATCTCTCGCTGCTTGAGCTGGAAATCAAGATCGGTGTTTTGAAAGGAGCTGTGGATATCACCAGTTAGCTCACCAAGTCCGAAGGCTGCGAACACAGACGTCACATACCTGCTACCCCAGTGTTTACTGACGACAACATCGCCATTCTCCAAGCTGGGCTCTAGCCCTTCGAAGAACTCCACGCCCCAAGATCCTTCCTCAAACGCTGAGCTTTTTAGCTGACTCTGCTGCGAGGCTGTCGGATGAAGCCATCCAGCAAGGAAACCGGGCCTGCATTGTTGATGCAAGCCATAGTAGATGGGGATCTTGTGTTTACGGGCTGTGGCAACAAGGTCTTTCAGGTGCGTGATGGTGTCAGTGTCTTTAATAGACTCGGCAAGCAAATGGTAGAGCTTTCCTTCTGGGTGAAGGAAGTCATTGTATGGGTCCAATATGACGATGGCAGTCTTGGGAGACATGGTTGCTTTTCAAGATGTAGATGACACTAGTATTGGTGAATCCTCTGGTGAAGAAGTTGGTTTTGATGCTGTCAAGAGAGGGTAATAGATGAGGTATTTATACACTTTTGATTTCCGGTCAGCATGACTAGAGTTCGAAAGCCGGTGCATCTTGCCTTAAGTCCTTTGATTTCGAGTGAAATAATTGGACAGTATTCATTCGCACAATAATACATCCATGTGAATCAAGTGGCCCCCCTGATAAGGAGCCATCAGAAGGCGGATATGTACAGTAAGCAGTTGGGCGGACTTAATGCAAAGTTAAGCGACAGGTTGAGCTACGGACGTAGGTCATGCCTCGTTCGGTTTGAAAGGACAACAACAACAAAAACCCTACCGAAGTCCTCATGCCTCATCCTGGCCCATAGAGACTATCCTAAACTCAATGTCTGCTCTGGGTGATCACGTGTAAAAGTATGGGTATCGGGGGTGAAGAGGCTGAAGTGGGATGCTCCGATAACTGACCTCAAGCCACGAACCTTCTGCGGGGTCAAGCTGAAAACAGTGCAACAGCCACGAAAATACATAAAGCCAGTACTGTACGAGCAAAGCGAAACCCGTACCATATCATTTCCAGCTCAACCACTTCACCAATGTCGAATGCGACCGATCGATTCAACGCTGAGGCAGCAGCCTGGGATTCAAATCCCGATGTCCAACTTGCCAGTACTCTAGGCTTTCAATCCCTCCTCGCCAAGATCCCATGGCTTGAGAAGGAAAATCCCGGTTTAGATGTCCTTGAGATAGGATGCGGAACGGGTATCTTGTCGCTCATGGTCTCGCCGTACGTTCGTTCGTTGACCGGCGTTGACGTGGCCGAGGGCATGATCACAGCCCTCAAGCTCAAGCTTTCTCAACCCGAGAATGCATGGGCGAAAAACATCTTGCCTGTATATGCCGATCTCAAGGATCCGGATGATGAGCGACTTCGTCCTGATCCTCTGCACCCGAACCAAAAAGATCTTGGGCCCAGGAGATTTGATCTCGTGATCAGCCATCTAGTCTTACATCATATTCCTTCGTTAGAGGATATCTTGAAGACCATGCTTGGATGTTTGAATAGTGGTGGTGCTATCACTTTAATCGATTATGAGGACTTTGGTCCGGAGGCTAGGAAGTTCCATCCAGAAGCGAAGATGGAGGGTGTTCATAGGCACGGGATCTCACGAGAGGACATAAAGAAACTTATTGAGGACGCTGGATTCGTGAAGGTGAGGATTGAAACGGCCTTTGTAATGGAGAAAGATGTCGAGGATAAACCTGGCGAGGGAGTCGTGAAAGGAAACAAGATGTCATTTCCTTTCTTGATATGCATGGCTGAGAAGCAATGATAAGGAGTTTAAGCCACGTAGTGAAACATTGTCCATTATCGGTGCTACGGATAAATAAAGTAGTTATTGGTATTTCATTTTGTACATAGGCTTTGTGACTTAGGGGCCTTTTCCCAACCTCATCTACCATCTACAATCCTACTTCGTCCGATACCATCTGAACAATACCACCTCCTGCTGAACCATCACCTCCTACTGTAACCTTATTCTCAACTATATCGCCATCGACTACACCCCCACAGACCCAACGAGCATATCTAGAACAGCATCATCTTCACAATACTACTTCTTTCAGGGCAACTTTATCTGAAGACTCCATCCTCAACACATCAAAGACAATTGCTCTACTATGACATCAACCTCGGTGCATTAAGCGCCACCTTCCTACTACAACGCCACGCTTGTTTCCTCGGTGAGTCCAGCACATGTTGTTGGTGGAGTATATTGCCTTGAGTCCTCAATTTTGCGACAATCGCACCTCCAAGATAAGGGTAAATTGGGTTATACCGTAAAGAAGTCGTCGAGTTGCCTGAGAATGAATTGCTAACCCGGGTTAGCAGCCACTCGCAGTTCGGAGGAGAGGTGACCTGTCTGCAATGGTTGAAAAAGATATGAAAAATGCAGGAGGGACGTGTCCACACGAGATGGGAATTAATAGCATCCATCTGTCGGAGCTGTGAGATTTTGCAGATCCCAAGGATTCCCAATACTTGAAATAAGCGAGCACACCCAAGTGCAACTTCCCTCCCTCTTCTCCCTCATTCTTATCTAGTTGTGTTCTGGCCTTCTATAGCGTTATCTAATAGCTGCTAACTTATGTGCTCCTTAATATGGTATAGTTTACATAGGATAGTACTAGTATTGATACTCAGTACGCGACCTTCGATACAATATCATCTTTTCCAGTAGCCCCGATCAAGATCCAAGAACCACCACTCAAAACGCCAAATATGTTCTATCTATACACCTTAATAACAATCATCAATGCCTACTTCAAGAACTCCCTCAGAACCAGCCAACTAGACAAGAATACACCCTTGTGTCTACCATGCTTACAACATAAATATACATCTTTGTAAATTCGTTCGTCCAGTAACCACCAAGTCTTCTACCAATCTATCTCCGACGGATCCCAGGGCATCTCCTCATCGCTAATTTCTGCGCAGAGGAAGCCTTCGTATGGACCTTGCCCAGCTCCAAAGCTACTACGATCTAATAACAGATTTTTCTGTAGCAAGTCGTCCAAAGCTTTCCGAAGAGGTGGGTAGTCGGAGTCTGGCTCAAGAGCCTTCAAATTATCCTTTAAACATCGGAAATAGCTCGCTTCTGTAGTTGGGTTTGTATCACTTCTTATATCTTCGCCCATATCACGGATAATAGTTTCGAAATTGTCGTCTTCGACGATCAACTTAAACAGGTGTTGGTTGACTTTTAACAGCTTTGAGCAGACCTGGCTGTAGCCCTGATACACGAGGCGAAGTAGTTCTTTGTCATCGGGAAACGGTGATGTAGCGTTGGATTCTTTATCGTAGACGTAGTGTTCTCCGTGAACATTGCCTTGCCAGTTGCTAACGACATGGACAAAGGCTTCCCGAAACAAAAGTGCATGGCGAAGTTTCTTTGCCAAGACCAGCATTACAGGCCCTTGGATTTCCCAGACATTGTAGGAACCCGTCATACTCACATCTGGAGACTGAAAGATCGGGGTTCCTAACAAAGCCGCTGTAAGTGTAGCGGAGACGATTGGTAAGGCACAGTAAAAGTCAGCTAGGTCAACTAATACCTCAAGCATCTGGAAGCTTTCGAGCCTGTATGGACGATGGTACATAGCACAAAGGAGCTTGCGGAAAGCAGGCAAGTCCAAGTCATTTTCAGGCAGACATTCCAGCAGCTTATCGGCTTGTGCCTGAGGACAAAGTCAGATATTGATCAGCATGTGAGGCGCGGGGCACAAGTTCGCAGGGCGAATGCGGGTAACACATACAGACGCTACTGGCTCCAATCCCCAAATATTGTCTTCGTCAACAACAGCAATGTAATCATATTTGAATGCCGACCCTGTCTGGGCAACCGCCGGCGGGTGTCTTTCCGGGCAGTCAAGAAATTTGCGAAAATAGTTGGAATAAAGCTTCAGGATGACAGAATGAACATGAAACTCTTGGTCGCATACTGTTAAACGGGTGTCACACACAAGGCCCGGTGAACGGAACACCTGAGGTGGTGGTCTAGTATCATCTTCAACCGTCGAATCAGCCCTGCGTCTTTTCTGGCCTGCCATTGTTCCGTCTTTCCTGGGAGCTGGATCTGGAGAAGAAACAAGTTGAAAATAGCCTTTTAATATATTCATGGGTTGTAGGTACATCAGGAGAGAATTGAACAAGGAAATTGCGACTTGGGAAAGAAAGTGACAATGTGCATGTTGCGTATGTTTTGTAAATAGTGGTGGAAAGCGAAATGATAGGTGGATGAAAAAAAGCTGAGTTGAGCGCGAAACCACGTGATAGGTACCTTAGCGTGTCGCGGATGGCAAGGGTGAGCTCCAACCTCGTATGGCGGAGTGAGTGACATCAGTCTCAAAGCTTCATCTCCCATATATCTCAGCATTTGGCACTTGAGGACCTTCTGTAAGCAGGACATAACGATGGAGGCCTTCTCCGATCTTATTTCAGATCGCTGTTCCAAGCTTCAAGCACCCAGCTACCTCAACTTGGCCCTCTCGATGTAAGCTCCATGCGACATGAAGGAGCGCTTCAAACACTGACCTAAGCAGCTTCATTCTCCTGGGCATTTTAATTTCTTACCTCCCTCAACACTACCGCATTATCGCCCGCGGAACATCGGAAGGCATCTCTCCGTATTTTATCCTGCTCGGGACGACCTCTGGGACATGCGGGTTTGCCAATATCCTTGTTCTACCAGCATCGAGGGCGGATGTTGCTTGCTGTAAGACAGTCAGCACATTTGAGTGTGCGGCGGGTCTCTTGGGGATTGCACAGGTCGGTGTACAGTGGACATGCTTTACCGTGATGTGAGTATCCGCCAATTGTCAAGCCGAGCAATCATTAATCATCTGCCCGAACAGTCTACTGCTTTTCCTCGTCTTTTTCCCTCGAGGACCAGACCTGCCGCAAAACACCGGCGCCAAGCAACACACGTGGCGTACTGCCGTTACCGTTGCAATAATCTGCCTCGTCCATGGCCTGCTTGTCATTTGGGTGAGCATAGCCTTGATGATAACTAGG
Source organism: Coleophoma cylindrospora (assembly GCA_003369665.1). Lineage (NCBI taxonomy): Eukaryota > Fungi > Ascomycota > Leotiomycetes > Helotiales > Dermateaceae > Coleophoma > Coleophoma cylindrospora. The sequence goes on along the minus strand of PDLM01000009.1, from coordinate 1,254,686 downwards.
CCGACCTACCTCGGCACATGGGCAAACGTACTAGGCATAATGGCAACAGTACTTGCCGCCATACAGTACCTGCCACAAATATGGACAACATGGAGCCTGGGACATGTAGGGAGTTTGAGCATTCCCATGATGCTTATTCAAACTCCTGGCAGTTTTGTATGGGCAGGGAGCTTAGCTGCAAGATTAGGGGTAGAGGGGTGGAGTACCTGGGGTGTCTATCTGGTTACAGGATGTTTGCAGGGATGCCTGCTAGGAATGGGCATCGTCTTTGAGGTCAAGGCGCGACGTACGAGAGAAGCTGGCAGTGACTCTGTAAGCGAAGAATCCTTCTCTCCTCAATATATCACTAACCCCAGACAGCCATCGAACGGGACTTGTGTAGTAGGCTATCTCCCAAGCGAAGGAGCAACTGCCGAAACCGATGATGAAGGTGGTCCAGTTGTTGAAGATGGACTTAGTGAGAACACCCCTTTGCTGAATGGGTCACGACAAAAGTCAAAAGCGACACCATGAAAGAGCAAACAATAAATGAGAAGCTTAATGATATGATTCTCTATGATTTCCCTATTCTTGATATGCCGTACTTCTTGCAGTTACGCCAGGTATGCTACGCTAAATTCCAACAGTATTGTCAAAACAATCCTCTATTATGCCTCATAGCCTCTAAGATTTCTCCGTCCTCGATTCTTCCTCGGAGGCTGCAGCAGTATCAGGGGAAGGAATCTGCGAAGCCTCCACGGTATCTTGCACCGTTTTCTTGGCCTCCATCGCCTTCTCCATCCTGACCCTCCTCTCCTCTCTCCACTTCGGACCATATTTCACCGAAACCAACAACATAGGACTTAGGACAACACACACCAGCGTGATAAAAGTAAAGCACCAGCCTCTACCCATTCTTGCGATCATGATGTCAATGATACCTGTACCACCAGCACCAATCAGGCAGCGCACCAGATTATTCGCAGCCGTAGCCGTCGATGGTGATTGTGGGTAAAGATCGACGACAAGCGTGGATAAGATATTGAAGGAGCCATTGACGCAGAAACCGGTCAGGAACTGCAGGATCAGCGGCCAGGCAAGATTTGCGTTCTTCTCGAGCACCCAACCGTAGCACAGGTAACAAGCGAGGCCAACGGATAACAGGGGCCAGATGAGATCGATGCGTGCTTTTTCGATGGGGAAATTTCGCAGATCGTCGCCGTGCTTGCGGTCGATACTGAATCCAATGTTCTTTGCAATTCGTTTATAGTTCCGATCCAGCATGCGACCGTTGACAAAACTGGCTATGCAGCATCCGACACCGAATGGGAGATAGCAGAGCCCGATCTGCAGATCGTTGAAATGGTAAATCTCCGCGAACAGGGAAGGGATAGATGCTATCATGTCGTAGAAGGCCGTGTAGATCATCGCGTTGTAAAAGAGTACAACGGCCATGTCTTTCTCGAGGATAATATGTACCGTCTTGAGCGGATTCGGGAAGCGGAGTTGGCGACCCATCGCCAGCTCGGCTTGGGCTCGTCGTCGACTCTCAGCTGTTACTGTCCTGGAGAGTCCATTCGCGCTGTCCTTCTCTGCCTTGCGGAAGCGTAGGTATTCGAAGAACGTCATGTTCCATCCTTGAGGTGGTACAGACCCATTACCCACAACATTACGGCCGGTTTCTGGGACCGTGAGGGCGAAAGGGATCAGGAATAGAGAGGCGATGATGACCAGGAACCAAAAGATCGAGCGCCAGCCTAGGAATTGGGTTAGAATCCCTCCGATTACTGGGCCTACTGAAGGGCCCATCATGGTTCCCGCGCCGACTATTCCCATGTAGGAGCCTCTTTCTGAGCTTGTGGAGATATCTGCTACCACTCCGTAGCAAAGAGCAATAGCGCCACTGCTGCCTGCACTCTGCATGCATCGTAAAATGAACAAGGCGACATAGCTATCCTGCAAGGCCAACCCGATGTTGGCTCCAAGATAGATGATAAATGCTACGATATAAGCAGGCCTCCTCCTAATAAGAGTTAGTCTTTGTCTCTGCCCTCCGAGATTGATATCACGCACCCAGCCATATCAGCTAAGTCACCGAAAACTGTTGGCGCCAATCCTTGAAATATCATATAACTTGTCAAAGTAAGGTTAATCAAAGTATTCGACACATCTAATTGCTTAGCCAATGGGTTGAGGGCGGGAAAGTAGATATTCGCCGAGGTTGGCGAAATGAAAGCAGCCCATGTCACCATAATGACGATATACCGTTTCTGCCACGGACTGAAGACAGAATAGACAGGTCCCGTCGACACCGGAGCCAGTTCCAAGTCCGCGGTCTCGTCTTGTGCTCCGTCTGGTGAGGAGCGATCTGGAGTAGTCTCGTCATGGCTCTGGTCTCGTGACGCCTTGTTGCCATCCGGGTTCGCAGGCTCTTCGAGGATTGTGCCCTGGCTGGCACCGGTTTCCTCCGCCTTCTCTGCGTCCCGCAAGTCACTTTGCTGAGGCATAACGGCAGTGTTGGCAACGATGGATTTGAGAGCACATGGCAAAACACCAGAAAAGATCAGAGCCGGGGGAGTGGGGAATATTTGACTGGAAGACGACGAAAAGGCAGCACCGGTAGTACAGCTTCCGCTTCGGAAATGCTATCACTTTCCCATTATATCCACGAAGGGGCGTTGGGGCTCCATTACGTCCCTGGCCGCCGCCCACTTTGCCCATCCCAAAGCAGAGGTCTAAGTGGTTGTGGTCGACTGCCGCCGTGGAGACGCAGGATAAGGCCTGTCGCTCGTGTTGTTTTGGTCATCGGCGCTCCGATCGGATAAACGGCCGGGCAACTTGGATGGCGGCCGTGGCTCAGTGCATGATGGACGTGGGTGGGATGGTGGCTGCACGCCCATTGCATTGCTCGTTGTTGCCGGAAATACGTAAGCAGGCAGCGAATTGCATTGTTTGATCGGTCACTTTGGTGGTGAATAAGAATCGAGCGATGCAATGGGCAAGTCGCGAGATAATGCAAAAGCATATCGAGGCCTTTGCTGCCATATGACGACGGGGCGGTGCGCAGAAGGGAAAGTATGGCGAACCGCCTGGCTAGCGAGCTAAGCTGCGCGACAGCTTTGCAGCCACGACATCAAGATTCTTGGACGACCTGCCGCCCACAGCTTCCGCACAACACACAACACCTCGCCACAACTCTTGAGACGTCTGCGGTGGTACGCCTCTCGTGTTGGAGTTCGCATTACTCATTCCAGCATCATGACGGACCTGACTCCTGTGTTCAATGAGCTGCTGAAGAAACACGATGCCCGTCCCACAGCCAATCCCGCCCTGAGTCTTGAAAACATCGACCAATTCTTGAAGGAGGCATATAGAATAGTAGGCAGGCCAAGAAAACACCCTCGATATGTGTGCTTACTCCTATCCAGAATGCGCATATAGCCTCGTTAAACACCTACCTCAAGGGTATCCGCCAACCCTACCTGTCCAATGCGCCTCCTCCTCGGCGCGTGAACCTGTCCAAGAGCAAGCAGCTGCAATACCTCACCGACCAACAGCGAGATGAGATTGATGCGGAAACAAAACGATTCCTCCGCGAACTCAATGCCAGCATCCGCAACCTGGCCGACGCCGAGCAGATCCGACAGGATACCGAGACGACACTCAGGCGGAAGAAATATGCCCGTCTAGGTTTGGGAAGTCTGGGATCGTGGGCAGCTGGTGGAGGTGCACAGTCTAAATCATACGAGCAATCACAGGAAGAGGAAAAGGCAAACGGCATCAATGCGCACCGCGAGAGTGTGCTCTGGTATCTGCGGAAGAAGCTACAGGAATGCATGAGCCTCCAGGAATCGATGATGAAAAAGAGGTTGCAGAGGATCGTGGAGCAGAGCAGAAGTGGGCTTGCGAATGCGGAAATGCGCGGGCTCAGCGATTTCGTGGATTTCGATTCTATTCCTACGAAGCCAGCTCCGAAGCAGAAATCCCATGCGCTCACCCCAGCGCAGATGGAGTCAAGAGAACTGTATCCCGAGGAGCAGTTAACGGAGCAGCAGGTGCAGATGTTTGAGCAAGAGAATCAGGATATGCTAAAGCACTACCAGGATACCTTGGATCAAGTCAAGTATGTATACACAGCTTCCGAGGAGCAATGTCCCGAAATTAACCACGTGCAGATCTGCCGAGAAATCTCTCTTCGAGATCGCCGAGCTCCAGACCCAGCTGGTGACCAATCTTGCAGTGCAGTCAGAACACATCGATATGCTTGTTGCAGAATCATATGTCACCACGGACAACGTGGGTGGGGGAAACCAGCAACTGAAGAAGGCATCCGAGAGGAAAAGTACGGCCAAGTATGTTTTCTATGCGTCGTGTAGTCTGAGTCTCTTCTTGGTGGCCTGGGATTTGATTATATGAGGCGGCAGGCATGTCAGACTATCTTGGAATGGAATGGAAGGACATCTAGAAACGATCCGCCCCTATCAGAATCCTCATGCACGGCTGGAGAGTGATGAAGGCGAGCAGAGACCTAGGCAGGCCAATTCTGCAGGCTAAGATGACATGTGAATCGCTGTTCCTGATGACCGGCGGCGAGACGGCCACGCGAGCACCCTCGTGATTCGACACGACGCGGAGACGAGGCATGCACATGCTTGGATCGACCGCATCCCGAGAGATGAGGGCGACGCCATTCTGCACGCCTGCATGCTCCAAATGCTCATCTGGAGGCATGGAATGGGGGTGGGTGGTGAAGCTCTGCCTCGGCCGGCAGCGGTGTATAAATAAGGCGGGCGCTATTGGCCCCCCCAGATTTGCAGTGGGCAGAGAAACAATCCACCCGCCCGAACCAAACGACCCCTCCAAGCGGTCAGACCCGCTTAAGGTGTGCCCTGACTTGTAGCATCATGGGTCATCCGATTCCCCATACATCTGCAATTCCCCTCCGCGTCTGCTCTCTCCTCTCTCCTTTCACATCCCCCTCAGCCAAACCAACATCCTCCTTTCATCATCTTCAGACCCTTAGATCCAGATGTCTCAACCAACTCCTACCAGCTTCTCTGCCGAGGCCGTGCCTCTCGCGCCTGAAGATCCCCTCTTCGGTCTAATGGCTGCGTATCGAGCTGATCCCTTCGACAAGAAGGTGGATCTCGGCATTGGTGCGTACAGAGATAACAATGCAAAGCCATGGGTTCTGCCCGTCGTCAAGAAGGTATCCTCTCCTGATCCTACACTTATCGTTACATTCCGAGCCATGGCCTGACTTTGTGTTTTGTAGGCAGATGCCATTCTCCGAGATGACCCCGCCCTCAACCACGAATACCTTCCTATTGCCGGACTGGCATCGTTCACGTCCGCAGCCGCGAAGCTGATCTTAGGAGCTGATTCCCCAGCAATTGCGGAGCAGCGTACGACTTCTGTCCAGACCATTTCAGGTACGGGAGCCGTTCATCTGGGCGCCCTCTTCTTGGCACGATTCTATCCTGGCAAACCAACCGTCTATTTCAGCAATCCCACCTGGGCCAACCACAACCAGATTTTCAACAATGTTGGCGTACCGGTAGCCACCTACCCATATTTCTCCAAATCTACAAAAGGGCTAGACTTTACGGGTATGAAGAAGGCCATCTCCGATGCCCCAGACCGCAGTATCATCCTCTTGCATGCTTGCGCCCACAACCCCACTGGAGTCGACCCAACACAAGAGCAGTGGAAAGAACTCGCTGTTCTCCTCCGAGCAAAGTCCCACTTCCCTTTCTTTGATTGTGCATACCAAGGTTTCGCGTCCGGCGATCTAGCAAAAGATGCATGGGCGGTGAGATACTTTGTCAGCCAAGGTTTCGAGTTATGCATCGCGCAATCGTTCGCCAAGAACTTCGGTCTTTATGGTGAGCGAGCTGGCTGCTTCCACTTTGTGACTGGCCCAGCGACCGATGCGACGAAGACCATTGGACGTATCTCCTCACAACTCGCTATCCTGCAACGTTCTGAGATCTCAAATCCCCCAGCCTATGGTGCCAGGATTGCATCAACAGTGCTCAATGACCCTGCCCTTTTTGCAGAGTGGGAAGAGAACCTACGCGAGATGGCTGGGCGTATCATCACTATGCGGAAGGCTCTGCGCAGCAAACTAGAGGAGCTTGAGACGCCAGGTAGCTGGAACCACATCACGGATCAGATTGGCATGTTCAGCTTCACAGGGCTGTCGGAGCGCGAGGTCCAAAAGTTGAGAGACGTGGCACATGTTTACATGACGAAGAATGGCAGGATAAGCATGGCCGGCTTGAACACTGGCAACGTCGAGTACTTTGCTAAGGCGGTGGATAGAGTTGTTCGGGAAGCTCAGAAGCTGTAAACGTCCAGAAAGTTCTTGAGCTAAGGCTCGGCGTTGGACGGATGGCGAGGAACTAGAAAGCATGCATTAGGTTGCTTGCTTGCTAGCTTCCGGTACCTTGGTTGTTTTGATCGAACTTAGACGGCTCTTAGTCAAATGCAAAAAGATGGAGAAGAAAGACAACATCTCACAAATACCAGTGGACAAGTATAGACTTAAGGATTAAGGGGAAGGGGAAGATCTTCAGGAAGGCCGACCCTTTCTTTCTATCTGGCCTATGTACGAATTGTATAAGTTTTTTTTTCCATAGAAAATTCACTGCGAAGCGCCTTCTCTCCCCCACCGACCAAAAGCACGAGAGAATAAACACCAATTGGCCGGGGGTGCGGGGTCCCCTTTTCTCTTTCTGACAAAGTGAAACTGAAACGGCAATGAGGCGGCAATGACTTCTTGGAAGGTTGGGATTCGTTGCGTTTATCAAAGCGGTTCTAGGGGTTAATTCCTTTTTATTTCATATCCTTTACCTCCAGGTTGATTAGTTGCAACGTACCGTGTGGTATATCGCCCACTCTACTCATTTCGTGACGAGGCCTAAGAGTTCTTCTACTCTCCCTTTTCAAGTTTTGCATGTAGCTTCTTCTTTTGTAAGGAATGAATTTGTTTGTTTGGTTCGTTTGTACTTTCTCTTCTACGGTAGATACAAGTACAAACACAACAATTATTATAGCATATAGTAATCCATCTATATACTTCGTCATACCTTGCACAAGAGCAAAGCACCAGCCCAGTTCAGATGCAGATCAAATGCTGTAGTTACACCACCCAGTACCAGTCCACTCCAATATTTCTGCCAAATTGAAACGCCAAAATAAATGCCAAAATTCTCAGCTCGCTTTCTTTCTAATGAGTGACGAGATACAACGAACGCCTTTCAAAGCGTAATTCGATATACACCAATTTCAATCTCTTCTTCATTATGTCGATCTCTTTTCCGTTGGTGTTGTTATAAACACTACATATTCGCCAGCTCGCTATCGATCATGCGATCCAAAAACGTCCTACGCTCACCCACCAGCTCTGTCTGTAGTCTTTGCTCGACTAGCGCACGAACTTGCTTCTTAGTTACGTTATCAAGATCGACTTCGCGGAGACAGCCTTGGATAGCCTCGACAATTTGTAAATCATCGGGGCCGGCGTTGCCACGTTGGAAGTCGAACGTGCTAACAGGACGGGACAATCCACCCAGAGAGCGAGATTCACCAAGTGGAGAGCGGGATTGTGTGTGAGAAAGATGCGATGGCGAGAGTTGGGGTGGAGCGTAGCTCGAGTCGAGCAGGTTTGTAGATGAGCCTTGCATAAGCATACTTGGACGGTGAGAATGGGTTTGTGGATAGTCCTGGTATGGCGACTGTGAGCGATCGTTGATGCCCCCGCCAAGAGACATCGATGATTGATGTCTAGCCACAGGGTTGTCTGCATATGGACTCATTGAGTATTGGGATTGGTGGCGTCCTCCGAACGGGGCAGGTGATTGAGGTGGTTGCATGTATGGGCCACGATTGGGGAATCCAGTCAGGACAGTGGAAGCTGGCTTCACCGAAGAGTACATAGACCTGATGTCATCCATCTCGTATTGATCATCATAGCCATCATAGGCCTTCTCAACTGGCACGCCACGACGACCAGGGAGATTGTTGGCTGTTGCATAATCGTCCCAACGTTGGAGAGGAATGCTGCGAGGATCAAAGCCTTCGTCATCAATAGCAACCACTTGTTTGTTGCCTTTCTCTCCAATAACTATACGGGTGTTACCCCATGAAAAGTTATCTTGGTTCCAGAATGAATAAATTGGCAACACGAACGAGTAAATCGGGAAAGCCAATAAATAAATGATCATCCATCCGACATGCTGCCATTGTCGTTTGAGAACGAAGATCAGCGCCTGTAAACCGTAGGTTGCGGCAATCATGATAATGGAAATCATAGGGAATTGACCAGAATGGCTGGCAACCTTGTAGATGAGATATGCCAAATAACCAGTTGTAGCCGGGAGAATAATCGTACCGAAGAGATCTATGAAGACAACGAATCTCATGCTGAAAACACAGAATCCACAAAGCTCTTTAATCCATACCAGTTCAGCAAGGTTATGGATGGTTGAATTGATCCATCTTCTTCTCTGGGAGAGCAAGACGCTCCAGGTTTCTGGCGCAGCAGTGCTACAATAAGCATCCGGAATAAACTTATAGGACATGTAAGGGAAATGTTTGGTCATAAGTGTTGTGAGAAATCGATCTTCTCCAAGGGACAGAAGATTCTTCTTATGAAGGGTATCGACATTGCAAACATTGTATTCGTTGATCACTGCATCGGAAATGATCAAAGGTTTGCCCTTGTCAGCAGTCCGGAGTCGGTACATGGAGAAACTGGAAACGTTAGCCAATGAACTGAGTGTCAAGGTTGAGCAATACATACCAACCAGGTAAGCAAGTAACACTGCCAAAAAGAGATTCGAAGGCCTTGGCCAAGTGATGAGAGATGAAGTACTCGTATACTTGAATCATAGTCCACCAAGACCTCTCCTCATTCTCAAGACTAGTCTCACCGCAGATTCCAGCGATCTTAGCATTGTTGGCACATGCAGCAACCAGACGATTAAGAGAGTCTTCTCGCACGCTAGTATCGGCATCAACCATAAGAAGGTACTCGTAGAGTTCGGGGTCGACACCAATGATGTTGTTGATTTGGTGGAACATTTCCAGCTCTAGAGGGTTCATAGGCGATCGATGGTGAACCCGGTTGAGGAAGCTCATGAGCAAAATCTGCGAGTCTCGCTTTCCACGGTTTCCAGGCTTGGTCTTACTTTGTTCTGACTCCTTTCCGACCTTAACAACCACGATGTACGGCACGACATTTCCTTCGAACTCGTACAAACCAGAATAGACTTTTCCATAATTGAGTTGCTCGGCACTTTCTCCAACAGACTTGAACGGCAAAGCAGGGGGATCAATTTTTGGATCCACGCCCAAAATATCGAGTACAATCTTAGGTGTTGGCCTATCGTTGCCACCACCAACGACCACACCGTCGCAAATGACGCAGATCAACTTGCGCTTATTGTCATATTGCAGGGCTGTCAAAGAATCAAGTGCTTTCCGCAAGGAGTCTTCGCCCTCAGTATATGCTGGGACCTGGCAGATGACGAATTTATCTTGAGGGTGAGGACGCCGTTTAGATCCAAATTGGAGAGCTGCCAAAAACTTGATCAAGATGACTGAACACAGTATAATTGTGAAAGCCAGCAAGATATAGTTGTTGACTTGACACTTGAAGCTATATCTGAAGTCAGGAATGCCGACATAAAAGGCATTGTTGAAACAGTTGAGAGTATTGAGTATAGTGGCAGAGTATGTACTGTTCGCACTTTGCAAATTCGATTCCCAAGTGGAAGTGATGTCGCCACCAGGATTGTTTTGGATCATATTGGTGATGGTGGAATCCAAAAACTCGTAGGAAGCTAAGTTACCGTAAGTGGTGAGGGTGTAGAAGTAATCCGTGAGATCATAGATCTTGCCATGAAGAATGAACCAGTAATGCGATTCATTCTCCCCCTGTGAGGTGACAGTGCTTTTCTTAGTAACCAAATCTCCCTTATAGTATTCCTTGATTCGTGGTTCAAAGATAGCTGAATACCAATCAGTCTGAGCGAGTTTGCTGGATGTGTATGCTGTGAGCTTTCCTGACGTGTGAACACCATTTGGATACTCCACGGTAGTGTTCGCAAGAAGAGCAAGTGAAGTATCCGTGACGATACCTGGGCAAGCAAGGGTGAGGGGAGGGACAAAGTATTCATCAAGGTCCAAGCCAGCGAATGGCTGCATCACGGAAGATGTAGTCTCAATGGCTGTGTCGCTGTGCTGAAGTTTCCAGAATTTGGAGATGTCATAGACCCTGCCATGAATGCTGACCCAAAAGTCATTATCTCCCTGATGGGTGGCGACCTCCGAGGAATTCCAGGCTTTGTCAGAGTTTGGACATAAAAGTTTACCAAACCAGATAATCCAGAAGATGATAATGCCGTTCATCAGAAAGATTATCGTAAACAGGACAAGCTTCTCTCGCCAAGCAAGACGAATATCGGGGCGCTTCATTCTACCAACCCATCGAAGCAAAAACGACGGAATCCACCAAGTCATAGCCCAGACGAATCCAACCCAGATGCGTCTGCTGAGTGAAACAGGCTCCGAGACCACTTGTTTTGCATTGGCTGCCTCAGGGTCCATGTGGTCGACAAGCTCACCAGTCTCGTCATTGTAGTAGACCTGGCCTTTGGTGTTGTCTCCCTTCCATCCAAGCCCATAGTCACCAGCGCTGATGTTTCTCGAAGGGGCTATAGAACGAGCTCCAACAGCAGTCTGAGCCAGTGTTACTTGGCTCTTTGCTCTTGGAAGCATATGATCGCGGGTCGCTTGCGGCGTAACATCTTCCATCGGGGGAAAGAATCCGCTTCCATTTCGGCCAGCAGAGTAGCCTGTTCCCAGGCCTTCTGCGCCAAGAACGCCGCCGATGGCAAAACCACTCTCATCAGCTGGCTTCAAATCGAGCATACACTCAGCCTCCCACCACGCATTCTCTCTCATCCAGATACGCTCAGTACCAACAACAACCTCGCCGTTGCTCCAACCACGCTCCATAATCCAGCTCTCGATACCATCCCTGCCATCTTTACAGCCAAGGGGAGCATACCGCTGACAAAACTCCTCGTGGTCAAAATCAGCAGTGAAGTCTAGATTTTTGTTTCTGCGGTTCGCCCATTCTGGGAGCCGCCAAGCGCGAAGTTGTCTTGACACAGTTCCAGCTGACCAGGTGGAGGTAGGCGAGGGAAGTGCAGCAAGGCTTGCAGGAGACTCGTCGGATGGATGCAATGATAGGTGATACCAGACACGACTACTTCCCAGAACAGTAGGAAGATCTATTCGACCATTGCGGCCTAGATTGACTCCTTCTCCCTCGACGGGAAAGAGAAGTTTCTTCAAGAACCCATCGTCTTCGCCTTCTCGTCCCACCTTCTCCAGAACAGCTTCACGCTTCTCCAGCTCATGTTCACGTTCCTTTCCCAAAGGACCGGTCATAATACCCAAATCTGGGGCTACTTCAGCGACGGCATTCTGCATTTCGCGGAGCACAGATGAGCCAGCTGCAACTACATCCACGCCATCTTCCTTCATCTCCGAGTTGATCCCCTGCGTATCATCGAAAACGCTACGCATTGCAGCTGCTTTACCGAGCATTGGGTTCGGAATCTCCAGAATTGTGATCGACACAGTATCACCGTTGTCTTCTTCTGTATTTGGTGTTCTCACACCTGGGCCACCATCACTCGAAGAATCAATGTCCCTAATTCTGGCCATTTCAGCAGAAATAGCTTCATTGGCCTTCATGATGACCCAATCAACCAGAGCCTCATAAAGACCACCGATCAATGTTTCTCTTTCAGTGGTAGTACACTGGTGGGCGAGAACATCCGGATCAAGACCAAGCAATCCTCCAACATCCTCACAAACTTCTTCTAGAACCTCCTGATCCAAAATAAAACTCAAGGTGTCACCAAGTTTAAGAAGTCCTGCTAGAATTGAAATCAGATCCCGATGTGCTGCACCCTTGATTCCTAGAGCTTTGAGATTTGATCGGAAATCATCGGCTGCAGCGTCGTCGTCTGCAGTGGGCAGGTATGCAGGGGGCAAATATGTGCCAGATTTGGCAAGAAGGGCATAGTTAGAAGCATGTTTAAGGCCTAGAAACTCGCGTTCTGCTGGGGTAGAGACCGTAGTGAGCAAGTAGTAGAAAACGTCGAAGGCACGGTATCCAGACTCAGCAGGCACATGCAGCAGCCCTTTTAAGGTGTCAATTCCGCCCTCTGATAATGCCAGGGTAGCTCCTGCAAGCGTTCCCGTCAGACTCAGAGTCAAAGTCACGCCAAGAGCAGATTGACGAGGTGTAGAAGGGTTCAGAGGGGACACTGCATGTATGAATGGTCGAATTGCCTCAAGAGCCGTGTATAGAGACTCAGGGAAGGACAGTGGAAGCGTCGAAAGGAAGGGTGCCAGAAGCGAGGGAGTTGATGTGTGTAGAGAGCTGGAAATTCGATTAGTACAGTCCTTCCATAATATTTGACAAGAACATACCCCAAAACAATACAACCGTCCTCAGCCCGTCGCCGTGCATGTTCCCAAGCTCGAACAGCTAATGCCCCATCAACCACTCCTCCTACTTTTCCTTCATTGTCGGGCTGAGCTGCTGTCAGCCAAGTATTGACCACCAAGCTGCTGCTCGCATCCAACCGGTAAGGTTGGCCAGAGGTGTAAATGGTATGAACGGCGTTCAACAATGTAGTGGTAGAGACTTGCGAGGACTGCTGAGCCGCTGAATTGGGATTTCGAGGGCCACCGTGGACTGAAGAGGTAGTCGAGTACATGGACATTCGGTGGTTGGAAGCCATGGTGAAGATATTCCTTCCGGCCTTCAAGCCTCACAAATGAATTGTCCGCCCACCAAAACGTCCCAGGATTCTCGTAAAGATGGGAATTGGGTTGACAATTTTCAGTCGATTTAGTTCCACTGAAACTCTAAGAATCGACGCGTCGTAATGTGCGAAGGGAGATGGGATAGAGGGGGTGTTGTCTCGATGGTGGCGTGTTGCTGAGCAACAGAAATCCCAAAGTAGCAGTGGCTTGCAGGTGCAAAGACAGGTTTATTACAACGATTGTAAGGGCGTAAATAGCAAATGGAGGGAGAAATGCGATACGGTCACCAAAACGAATGAGGTGGGAGTCGTCCGTCTGCTCGAAGGGAAGCAGAAACTGGACAAAGGAAGAAAATGCACAGAGAAGGCGGATGGATGGGAAGTTGGAATGTCTGTCTTGGTTGGAATTATTCCCCCAAGGCAGAGCAGCGCAAGCCCGTACTGAGTGGATTAGGGAGAAGCAGGAGAAGCGAAGCATAGACTGGGGGCATCCAAGAGCATCCCCGATGCCCCGGGTGGTGGTGCTCTGAGGCGCTAAGCATCCACGCTCCACTCGTACTGGAAAACACGAGAAGGATGGGCAGCCAGCGAGTAGCATGATAGGAGGCAACACGATGTGAGCGCCCGGAGAAAAGTGAGGTCCAAGGTTAAATTTAGACATACGTGCAGCACTTGGCTTCACGCCATCCCAGGAACCGTCGCTGCATTAGCTGCACTTGCATGTCCAACTCTGGCTTCGAGAGGCCATGTTGACACCACCAAAACATGCAATCATAATAATAATGTGCACGAGCACAAACATTGTTTTGTCTGATGAGAAGAACGGACCGCTGGGCTTGACGTCTATGCGAGCAGCGAGGCATCGCAAGCCGGGCGGGGACACCCCTTACTAATGCGCCCACGGTCTCAGGGGTTAGACTTGTATTTTAGCATTTTGCGATCGTGGGATCGGCCGCGGCCACCCAGAGGAGAGGGGCGGGCAAGGAGAGACAGTGCCACCTAGATTGGCCCTAGCTTTGGCCTGCGGACTCATGAGCAGCTGCACAACATCTGAGAGCGCTCTGACTCTGACGCCAGAGGAGCACAACAGACGATGGTCGGTCAACAACACGCCCGGAAAATATCTCATCTTGGCTTGTTGGCTTGAGTTGATGGCTTGACACCACCGCTGAGTGACCGAACAGCTAGCTGCTGATTTGATTGCCTGTCGTTGCAGCTGAGCAGCCAGCCCAACACGAAGTCCGACTCGAATTGCAGTCCTGTCTCGTTTCGCCTCGCTCGTACTGGCGACCCACTATGTCGTCGGTTTGCTGAGGAGTGCATAAATTCGAGGAAGACAGAAGACACAGGTCAATCTAGATGAGGCTGGGGTTCCAACTTTGCCGTGTTGCTGACCAGGCACTAAGTATATCTCCTTGGTGGCGAGAGCCGCTCCTTGCTGGGGCATGCAAGTTAGCCCCGACCCTTTACCACACCTTTCCTGCCAGAAATAGAGTGTGCCTCCATCGACCCGCGCCCAATGGGGTCGGAAGGAGCAGGGTACCTTGGGGACTTTTTCCTGGCCCAAGGTACGGAAGACGCTGCTTCCCGCAGCTCGTTTCCTCATGGTCGGTCCATCATGACATTTTCCATTCCATGACATCTTTCTTCTTTGCATCTTCTCTGTCGCTTCTCTTGATCGATCCATTCCTCGACGCTCGCTCTTCCGTTTCTGCCTTCGACTTTCACCGTATACAATCGTTTGGTAATTGCCTGTAGGGTGTTATTGCGTCCTCATTTCGTGGTGTCTCCATTTCGTGGTACCGCCAGCCACGGTCTGCACCAGTTCTTCCACTTGCATCCGCGTTGACTAGGGGACTTCTGTGTCTGCTTGTCAACACCCCGGACAGCTTCTTCCCCAAAACAACTCCAGATTGAACGACGCGGCGATTCTGACCAGAGGAACACACGTCGGCTTCAGATTTAAGGGTTACGACCCAGAGCAGCAGCATGACCTCGAATACTCCAGGTGCTGGCGGGGCACACTCGCAACCGTCTCTACCTGCTCTGCCGGCACACCTCCAATCCGACACACAACTCACAGCCCACTTGGCCAGCCGTTTCCATGTGTCATTACCGACCGCTCAACTCTCTTCGCACGCGTTGATATGTTTAAACACGTACTCTTCGTCCACTAAGGGGCTCAATGGTACAAAGGAGGGCAGTGCTGCAGGGGAAGCAGAAGAACTAGCTGGCCGAGCCTTTACAAGACTCGGTGCAAGAACAGAAAATCAAGCAGTGGTATTTCTGTAAGTAGGCCTGAGTCTCCTTCAAAATTGGATGCTAATGAATTCCTAGTGGTGAGTCTGGGTCTGGCAAAACGACAGTTCGATCACACCTCTTAACTTCACTTCTGGCCAAATCTTCTACTCCGCTTTCCACCAAGCTTTCACTGGCGGCTTATGCATTTGACACACTCACGACAACTAAGACCGCTACCACGCCTACTGCATCCAAGGCTGGTCTGTTTTTCGAGCTTCAGTATGATACATCCTCGACGGTCAATCCTACACTTATTGGAGGAAAGGTTCTGGACCACAGATTGGAACGGAGCAGAATTGCATCGGTACCAACCGGAGAGCGAAGTTTCCACGTTTTGTATTATCTCTTGGCTGGAACGAGCCCTGCTGAGAAACAACATCTCGGCCTCGATTCGCCAGGTGCTGTATCCGCAGCGGTCCACCAGTCGAATAGGTACTCTTCCGGGCCGCAGCAAAAGAGATGGCGGTATCTCGGCCATCCAACCCAACTCAAGGTTGGAATCAACGACGCCGAAGGCTTCCAGCTCTTTAAAACAGCTTTAAGAAAATTGGAGTTTCCAAGGAGCGAGATCGCCGAGATTTGCCAGGTATTGGCAAGCATCCTCCATATCGGCCAACTCGAATTTGAGACGAGCTCAGAGACTACAGCTGCAGGAGATGATAGTGGCGGATATTCACACGAGGGAGCACAGGATGTGACTGCGGTCAAGAACAAAGATGTTCTTAGCATTATTGCAGCTTTCCTGGGAGTTAGTGCCCAAGATTTACAGACCACTCTTGGGTACAAAACGAAGATCCTCCACCGTGAGCGTGTAACTGTCATGTTAGATCCGCAGGGAGCTAGAGCGAACGCGGATGAGCTTGCCAGAACCCTTTACTCACTCCTGGTGGCTTATGTCATTGAGAGCATCAACCAGCGCGTTTGTGCACCTGAGGAGACTGTTGCAAACACCATTTCTATCGTCGATTTCCCAGGGTTTGCACAACAACGAGCAACTGATTCCACGCTGGACCACTTGCTCAGCAATGCTGCTACAGAGGCTCTCTACAACTTCACACTGCAAAGCTTCTTCGAAAGCAAAGCTGAAATGCTTGATAGCGAAGAGGTTAGCGTTCCTGCAACCAGCTATTTTGATAACTCCGATGCTGTTCGAGCACTACTCAAGCCTAGCAACGGAATTCTTAGCATCTTGGACGACCATACGCGTCGAAGCAGGACTGATATGCAGTTCTTGGAAAGTCTGAGGAAGCGATTTGGAGGAAAAACTCCAGCAATCACGGTTGGCAGCGCAACTGCAAAGCTACCGGGTAGCAATTTTGCAACCCAGAACTCGGCTGCATCTTTTGCTGTCAAGCATTTTGCTGGAGAGGTAGAGTATCAAGTATCTGGTCTTGTTGAAGAGAATGGCGATGTCATATCTGGTGACCTCATGAACTTGATATCTTCTACAAAGAGCGACTTTGTTAGTCAACTCTTTGGGCAGGAGGCATTACAGCGAGTTGTTCATCCACAGGAGAAGAGCACCATCATGCAAGCACAAGTTAGCTCAAAGCCCCTTCGGACACCGAGCGTGATGCGGAAGAAGGGCGATAGACCGAGACCTCGAGGCGAGAAGAATCTTGCGGATTCTTATGAAGATCTCACCGATCCGGGTGACGAGACCAAGAGTCGAAGAGGCCGTAGCCTTGATCAGGGTGCCGCATCTCAGTTCCTATCCTCTCTGGATAACGTCATAAAGTCACTTAGTGCCCCTAACACCAACCCATACTTTGTGTTCTGCTTGAAGCCAAACGATCGGCGTATAGCCAATCAGTTTGACAGCAAGTGTGTGAGGACACAGATCCAGACCTTTGGAATTGCTGAAATAAGTCAACGTCTGCGCAATGCTGACTTCAGTATTTTCTTGCCATTTGGCGAGTTTCTTGGTTTGGCAGAAGCAGAGAGCCTCCTAGTTGGCAGCGAGAAAGAAAAGACAGAGGCTGTTGTGGAGGAAAAGAGATGGCCTACAAATGAAGTCAAGATTGGCAACACTGGAATCTTCTTGAGTGAACGATGCTGGGCAGAAATCTCCAAGCTTGCGGAGCGTGGGTATACGCAATCACGCTATCCAGCGCAGTCGGACGACGGCGATGGATTGCTTACACCAGGTGATGGGCCCAGGACATACGGGGCTTCCAAGGAACGTCTCTTGGGATCACCAGGGCAGTCTCCTTACACTGATAAGAAAGGCGGCTATTTCGGCAACGACATTGATTCTCGTTCTGATGCCGGGGCTTCTGCACTGGGTCAGGGAGACATGTTCCGTAATTTCGATACTAGATCACAAATGGCAGAGAAAGGGAACGAGAAGACTCTGGTCGAGGTCGAAGAAGTCCATGTCAGTGGTAGCCGAAAAAGATGGCTAGCACTTGTATGGCTCATGACTTGGCTTTTGCCTGATTTCATGATCAGAATCTTTGGCAAGATGCCACGTAAGGATGTTCGAATTGCGTGGAGAGAAAAGCTCGCCATCAATATGATGATCTGGTGGGGTTGTCTCTTTGCGGTCTTCTTCATTGTTATCTTTCCCAAGGTTATCTGTCCAACACAACACGTGTATAGCGCCTCCGAGTTGAGTGCATATAATGGCAAGACTGGCAGCAAAGGATCATATGTCGCTATCCGTGGCTACGTCTTTGACTTGGCAAAATTCTCGCCCAGACATTACCCATCGATTGTTCCTCAGAAGTCGATTCTGAACTACGCTGGTGAGGATGCCACCTCGCTCTTCCCGCTTCAAGTATCTGCACTTTGCGGAGGCGTCAATGGTACTATAGACCCATCCGTCCAGCTGGACTATACTCAAACGAATACCACCGGATCTGCAACCGTCATCAGCAGCACTGATACCAACTGGAAATATCACGATTTCAGAGCTTTCAACAACGATTCTCGCCCTGACTGGTTCCAGGAGCAGATGATGTTCTTGAAAGGTGGTTACAAGAAAGGAAATATAGGGTACACGGCGCAGTATGTGAATACCTTGGCAAAGAAGGAGAACTCTATCGCCATTCTGGACAGCAAAATCTATGATATGACTACCTATCTGAAGGGAGGTCGCCGAATCGAAGTCAAAGCTGGGGAAACCGCGCCAACGGACGTCAACACCAACTTCATGAACACTTTGGTTGTCGATCTTTTCTCACTCAAGGCTGGATCTGATGTCACCAAATACTGGAACGTACTTGCTATCGATGCCGATGAAAAGGCCCGTATGCAAGTCTGTCTCGACAACCTCTTCTACGTGGGTAATCTTGACACTAGAAATTCTGTCAAGTGTCTTTTTGCTGAGTACCTTATCCTGGCTATCACTATTATTCTCTGCAGTGTTATTGGTTTCAAGTTCTTTGCTGCATTGCAATTCGGCGAAAAGAATATTCCCGAGAATCTTGACAAGTTCGTAATCTGTCAAGTGCCAGCTTACACCGAGGACGAAGATTCCCTCCGTCGTGCTATCGACTCGGCCGCAAGAATGAAGTATGACGACAAGCGCAAACTTCTGGTCATTATCTGCGACGGTATGATTATCGGACAAGGAAACGACAGACCAACACCTCGCATCGTACTCGACATTCTGGGTGTCTCCGAGACTGTTGACCCCGAGCCTCTTAGCTTCGAATCTCTTGGTGAAGGAATGAAGCAACACAACATGGGAAAGGTCTATTCTGGTCTCTATGAGGTCATGGGCCATATTGTGCCTTTTATGGTCGTCGTCAAAGTTGGAAAACCATCCGAGGTATCTCGCCCTGGTAACAGAGGAAAGCGTGATTCTCAAATGATTATCATGAGGTTCCTTAACCGTGTTCATTACAATGCTCCCATGAGCCCTCTGGAACTCGAGATGTACCACCAAATCCGCAATATCATTGGAGTCAACCCTACGTTTTACGAATTCATGTTACAGATTGACGCCGATACTGTCGTCGCTCCAGATTCTGCCGCTCGTATGGTTTCTGCCTTCCTGGATGATACAAGACTTCTTGGAGTTTGTGGAGAAACAGCTCTGACCAACTCCAAGAGCTCGTTCGTTACCATGATCCAAGTTTACGAATACTACATATCCCACAATCTAGCGAAGGCCTTCGAGAGCTTGTTTGGTAGTGTCACCTGTTTGCCAGGTTGTTTCACCATGTATCGTCTTCGCGCGGCCGAATCTGGCAAACCTCTCTTTGTCAGCAAGGAAATCGTTGAGCAGTATGCCAACATTCGTGTTGACACTCTGCATATGAAAAACCTGTTGCACTTGGGAGAGGATCGGTACTTGACTACCCTGTTACTCAAGCACCATGCAAAGTACAAGACCAAGTATATCTTTGCCGCCCATGCTTGGACTATTGCTCCCGATACCTGGAAGGTTTTCCTCTCGCAACGTCGTCGATGGATCAATTCTACAGTCCACAATCTCGTCGAGCTCATCCCGCTTTCGGAACTTTGCGGTTTCTGTTGTTTCAGCATGCGCTTCATTGTAATGGTCGATCTCATCTCAACACTTGTCCAGCCTGTCACGGTAGCGTATATTGTCTATCTCATTGTCACGGTCATCATGTCTCCTGGCGTTATCCCCACAACTTCGTTCATCATGTTGGCAGCTATTTATGGTCTCCAAGCTATCATTTTCATTCTTCGCAGAAAGTGGGAAATGATCGGATGGATGTTGTTGTACATTGTTGCCATCCCTATCTTTTCCCTCGGCCTTCCTCTGTACAGTTTCTGGCACATGGACGATTTCTCATGGGGTAACACTCGTGTCGTCACGGGAGAAAAGGGTCGTAAGATCGTCATCACTGACGAAGGAAAATTCGACCCAGCATCTATTCCAAAGAAGAGATGGGAAGAGTACCAGGCAGAGCTCTGGGAGGCGCAGACCACCCGCGATGATCGATCAGAAATTTCAGGATACTCATATGGCACCAAGTTCCACCCTGCAGGTTCGGTCTACGACTATCCACCATCCCGACCGATGTCACAAATGGGCGGTGTTCAAGGCAATTATCCATATGATGCCAAGAATGCTTCAATGCACCAATCTCACATGTCGCTGGCGCCCTCAGAAATCCACGGTGGCCGTACGAGTCAATTCTTCAGCCAGGATCACGGCTTGGAAATGAAGGACTTAGCTGGCCTGCCAAGCGACGATGCCATCTTGGCTGAGATTAGAGAAATCCTCAAAACAGCCGATCTGATGACCGTCACAAAGAAGAGTATCAAGTTGGAGCTGGAGCAACGCTTCGGTGTCCCTCTGGATGTCAGGAGAGCCTACATCAACTCTGGTAAGTTCCATTACTTGATATATAGGATTGCATAGCTAACATCTTCGCAGCTACTGAGGCCCTTCTTTCGGGTCAATTATAGGCCACATGCCTTCACGGAAAATTGTTCTACCACTTGCATATATGGAGATTACTGTTGACTGAGAGAAGGTTTTGTTTCTTGGCGCATGGGAAGGAAGGAGCTAGGGCCAGGTGAAGCATTTGCAAAATTGGGAATTGTTCGAAAGGGGTGGTTGTTTTCTTTTGGGGAACAGCGGTTCCATTTTTGGTTCAACCATAGCGTGTGGGATGGAATACTGATAACTAGGACAGACATGTATTAAGTCGACTAATAATTTACACCTTTTCTACGCAGCGCGTCTTCAAACTCTGGATTCGTCAAGTGATTTGTGATGGAATGAATTTTCAACTCATAATCACCTACCTACCTTCTCAGACATTGTCGGTATGCTATGAGGAAGCAGTTAAGTACCGAGAGTAAGATTTTCTGTACGAGGTAAACATGTCTGTAACGCAGCCTGTTGTCTATTCCGCTGCCACCCCTGCTCCATCTCCGGCCCCTGCTTCTCCCCCAGGGATCTAATTCTATCTCTTACGTGTGCTTTATATACAAATAAGATCTATAAACATTACAGATGATTCCTCTAAGAAGACAAGAGAACGGCGGGGGGGGGGGCTGCCAAAGCGGCAAGAGTAGGACCTATCTTTCGTTCTCTCTACGATTTTTTCATTTAGATATATAAAAAAAAATCAAAAGTCATATAGTCACATATTACCTGCCGTTGGAAAAGAGTGACCTTTTTTCTCCCTTAATATCCAATATCGACAGAGAGCGAGAGGGAGAGGGAGAGGAAACTTAGAAGATATATCCATATGGGTGTTACTTGGGGGAAGAAGGGGGGGGTGTGCATTGAACGAGTCGGAATACATGTTTGGTTGGAACTTGCTGGCGCCTAGCTGGGAGGAGCTTATTTGCAAGAGCGAACGGGGATTTTTTTTTTTTTAATCAACGGGTCCGAGAGAGATGGATGATAGATAGATACGATTGTGACAGGTCGGGTTGCCGCAGCTTGATCTCTCAGCCTTTCCACGCGCTGCACCACACACATGGTTTCTTCTCCTAACACTCGTAAACCCAGGGGAAAATCTATCGTTTTCGGTAGTGGTGAGAGTTTTTCGGCTGTTCAGGGGGTCGGGAAGGGGAGGGAAATTAAAAACGGCTGCGGTGGCTAAGCGACGGGATGGGTGTTCATGGGCGAGGCGTTATAGATCTTTTTTTATCTCACTTTATGCAATGCGGACTGGGGAGCTCGTGATGAGATGGCATTCGCATGGCAGCTATAGCATGGCGTGCCGTGATTCTTTCATTTCCTGATACTACCATGCTCTCTCTCTCTCTCGCTCTTGAGAGCTGAGGCTTATGCAATGCGGCTTATCGTACAGATGTTTTCCCGTTTGCTCCCGCCTTTACCATCCATGACGCCGTTGATACAGGTGCTTCATAATTTTTTTCTTTTACACGCCGGATGGGCTTCTAATCTCGCTGACGAGATAGATGGCTTCGTTTAAGCCTTGCCCTTTCGCTTCAGCTCTGCCTCTTCTTCAGCTTGCAGTTCGGCATCGATCTTGGCGCCCTTGCTAGGCTCGTTGCCGTGCAGCTTTGCCTATAGAGTGCTGCGTTAGATAGGGCACAGTGCATATTGCGGATGGTGAGTTGGGGGGATGGGGAGGTGAAGGGGAATTTCCTTACGGGAAGGGTGGGATCTTGCTTCGATGCCCTGGCTTCTGCACTCTCTGGCTCGGGCTCGCTCTCGCGCTTCGTTTCTCGTTCGAGCTTGTTGGCGATAGATCGCTCGTCCTCTGTATCCTATATTAGTCGCCCGAACAATTTTTGGCAGCAGGGGGTGGAAATGCATACTGGAGTCTAATGCCTTGTGGCTGTGCGGTTGTCCCTCGTGAAAGCGTAGGTCTTTCTTCTCTTGTTCAAGCGTGCTTTGTGGGACATTCTTCTGGTCTCCGGCCTGGTTGCATGGGTTGGTTAGTTTGGGTTCTTTCATTTGGGAGCCAGTTGTGTTCTCCATATCGCGAAGTATAAGTGGAGGGATGGGTGGTAGTGGTAACAGTAACAGAGTGAATGGCCTTACCTCGTAGAGAGCGCTTTCTCCGACTGGGTTGCTCATTTTGAAGATTTGGTGAAGATGTGACTTGGTTGGGAAAAGAGTAGGAGGATGATGATTGATTTCTAGGCCTTTCTTGTGCCAGAGGGAATTGATTGAGTTGAATTGTATGAGGAGAGAAATCAAAAGGTCTGCTTTGGAGGGTTGGGACAGTTTTGTATGTTGACTGGACCATCCAGAGACTATTAAACGTTCTACGTCATACGCTGGAGCAGGTTGACCTCATAGATCCGTCGCCTTGCACTGGTCTCCATTGCGTTGCTTTTCTCCCCAGCACGGACACGCCTCCTCAGGAAGCAGCAGCCTCTTTGGATCTAGAATTGCGATGTTTGGGGGTATTCATGGGTTGCTGCCCCCAATGAGCGCGGCCTTCTGATGCCCTACCCTCGGAATGATGTCGTCGCCTCACGTGTGGTGGGGCATCGCTCTCGTGTCGCGTGCTACAGTACCGTCATATCTTTGCACGCTCCCCCGCCTTGCATCATGGCTACCCGCCCTCTAACCACGGCCATGTTGCGCTTCATTTGTTCTCTCTTTGAAGGCGGGAGCTTGTCAATTGCGCACTTGGGTTAGGTCGATTGGACAGCTTGAGCCTCGGGGTACTGCACCCCAAACTATATCCCACCATGCGACCGGGTTGAATTCCCTAGGTAGGTAGAGAAGAGACCGAGACTGATGTGATAATAATGTTCCTGGTCTGAACGAGATGCCCTTACGAAGTATTGGCAGACTTCCTCGGTGGCCTTTGGGCACCGACCCGAGTGCATGATTGTAGTTTACCTGATAAACTTGAAAAAAAGGCCTCAGAGACTTTGGCCGAGATACTATCGATGGCGGGTCCACGGGATTTGGTTCCTGCGCACCCGTTGGGGAGAGTCCGACAATCTTTCCCCCATCAGCGGTGATGATGGCCAGACCATCAACAACGACAACATCCATCTTAATTTCCGAGCAGAACAGCATGAGTTCACGCATCGCACGTTGTTCCCCGCCCGCCGCCAGACGCCATGCATCATCGCTCATATCTCATCAGGGTCCACGACCCGATGCCCTTCGCGCCCCATTTCCCAGCACAACTCAAGCGCGCATAAGCGACAATAATGACCCGGGAGCCATGCGTGGTACAATCTGTGTCGGCCAGGTCGTACCATGCGCTTGAAGCGCGATGGAGACGGACAGCACGGATAGCTTCACTTGTCAAGGGAAGATAAAGTACCTACTGAAGCTTTAAGGTTGTTTCGCACTTATGCACCACTCCTCTCCAGCAACTAGGCTCCGATCAAACCACTTTTCACGGAGGCGTGTTTCCAAAGCAGATCTGGGGCAGAACCAAAACATCTATCTGCGACACCCACGACAGCGGGGTGCAGTTCG
This sequence comes from Coleophoma cylindrospora, assembly GCA_003369665.1. Lineage (NCBI taxonomy): Eukaryota > Fungi > Ascomycota > Leotiomycetes > Helotiales > Dermateaceae > Coleophoma > Coleophoma cylindrospora. The sequence goes on along the minus strand of PDLM01000009.1, from coordinate 1,230,692 downwards.
TGAAAGGGACCAGTTCTTTCGAAGCCGAGCCTGAGCATCGTTGTCGGCCGGCCCAATCTTTTCATCGCAAGTGAAAAGTGAGCATGGGATGAACGCTTGCGCTGAAGGGTGATGCCTGGAGACGAGGTATACTGCAAAGCCCGCCTCCATAGCCAGCCCGCCTGCGGCAGCTTTCACACAGGAACTGGATAAATACCAGACCAAAACCAAATGCAGCTTCTGCGCCCCTGACAAAATATAGGGGCGCTGTTCAGTGTCAGTTAGGCGCCTTGGAAGAAAATAATGCAGTTTCAGCGGCTCTCCTATGGTATAGAGACAGCATAGCGGAAATCCTGACTTAGATTAGCACAAGTCGCTATTGATGCACAACCAAAACACCGAATCTCCACCAGAGAATTTCGGAACGACCTTGCGAGGAAGCGACAATAGCAAGGAAAAGAAAAGAGAAGGAAACCCCGCCAAAGGATGACCGCAAGGACTCGACGGGTGCGAGCAAGTCAACAAACAACAAATAGTTCCAAGCCTTCTCCAGACAGCCTGTTCCCTCCCGTCACATATATTCATTTGGTCGCTTCCTGCACGCCGCCATCCGCAGGCACACATCCAATCTCCCAGGTTCAGTAGCACGGGTCTAAATCCGAAAGGAGCATGGTCGTTGCTGGTTTCACGACCAACTGAGGAAGGACAGCAGATCTTTGGGGGGGTTTTGAACACCCACGGTCCAGCCACGGGGGTTTAACGTGGGTCAAGGACCAATCATTTCCAGGAAATCCTCCGATGTGGTGGATCGGGCGGATCATGTTAAAGCGGCGCCCTCCCACTTGGTCGTTGGCTTGGGCGCGCGCTCAGGTTACGAGTCTATTCGCTTGCTAGCTCTGGAGAAATCAAGAAAGAGAAGATATGGCGTTTTGCGACGCTCTTTTGGGCTTGACCAAGTCTCTATACGGTCTGGTTGATGCTCCCTCCGTATTCCTTACTTTCTGGATTCGACCTGGCTGGGCCGGCGGCTTGCGAGCCTATCTGCATGTCTTGAGTATTGAAGAGGATGGCTTGAAGGTCTCTGGTCCCGAGACTCATGGCAACAATACTTGCTTGATTGGCCCTACCGCAGCTCTTCTGCCAATTATATTGTCTGAGAGGGTTTGTATTCCTGCTTTATCTCGACCCCACCTCCGCGATGCATTGTCGGACTTTTAGTCGATCCCTTACCTGTTTCGCAGGCTGCTTGCTCTTGGGTCGACCTCGTGATCCGAGTTGCGAAAGTGTCACTATCCAGACCTGTCGCTTGACTAGTACGGTATTGCCAGGACCAGACTGGTAAGGTGTCTCGCACAGAATATCGCCTTGAGGACTCCGTTGGCCGAATGATGACGCTATTCAATCCATAGTGTACGGGAGCAGGGTGCTTTCAAGTCATGCTTCCATATACCTCCCTCATTGAACAAAAAAGCCTCTCAGCATTTCTGCTCAATGCTTTAGGTTTGTTCAAATGAATGGTATTGGCCAGTTGGCGCCAATTAGGCTTCTCGGAAAGTGCTTCAAGCTAAAGCTAAGTGAATTCATCGAAGAATCCACCCCAGAGCTGCTGTACGTATATCTATGTCGGAAATCGCTCCGTGTGGTAGATAGACCTGTCTGACCGCAAACACGAAGCCTTCCACTATACTATGGAGATGCAACTTCGTGACATGCGTAGACGGCCGGATGGAAACTCTTGCCTCGGTACCTGAAGATCACGATTCTACGAGAATCCAGGCAGGCCCAGGTCAGTGCTCCCGAGAATAGGCAATTGAAATGAAGATCAACCGACGTCTGAGATGTCACCAAGTTAAGGCCAGTTGACTGCATACTCTGGAGATGGATACGGCTCGGGTCGAAGTGCTGACGACTCGATGCTTCCACGCTGAGGCTGTGATTGGAGTGTGGTGCCCATCTGCCTGATTTCAAATATTGGTACATGAGGCTGAAACGCTTTTGCAGACCGTCGACGTGAGGCTCCTGGCCTTTCTGAACCACGTCCTGATCAGGTCTTATGTCAGAAGGCGGAACCCCAAGCAAGCGAAGGAAGCAAGGTTGTGCACCACCAGGTCGCTCACGTCAAAGGGGGAAGCCGAAGGTTTAGTATTTGCAAAGACTAGTTTCTGCGTGATGTGAGTTGATGCTGCAGCTGTCTGGTGTCTTGCGCGTTCTCTGGCGTGGCTCTCAGTGGCCGTCCATACGCAGCACACAGCTCCTCGTTCTGCGCCCAGCCTCCTCCGCCTCGGCTATCGCGAAGCCCGTTGGACATTGCGGCACTTTCTGGCTGCTGCCCGTCCGTCAGGAGGCCAGCTGCAGAGCGGCGCACGAGAGACGGTCTACTCCGACCAACAACAGAGGCGTTCGTTGCGCAGCGCAGCGCAGTGCATTGCCGTGCAGCGCATTTGCGTTCTTTAATTGATTGTAATGCGAGGGGCCGGTGCGACACGACGTCAAGCCAGCAGCGATACTCCACGACACCCAGCACTTACGAGGCCATCGTCTTGACCTCCAGGGCCGTCTAGTCCGAGTCAGGTGCCTCCGGAGCACAGAGTGCAAGGAGCCAGCCCAGCTCTCTCCCAGCACAGCACAGCACAGCGCCGCACGTCTCCCCAGCCAATGGCACGCCCTGTTGTGCACCGACATCAGATGGCAACCGTTCCGCACGCCGTCCTGCCACTTTAAGGAGCCCAGCGGCAGAGTCGAGAAACAACGAGGATGAGATGATGGAGACGAGACGAAGCAACGACGGAACGAAAGCAGGCAAGGTGTGGCCAGGTAAGGGAAAGGCAGATAAGCACAGAAAAGCAAAGCATCGAAAAAGTAAAAAGACCACAGCAGCAAGCAGGAAAGAGGGTCCAGAGTGACGAACAAAACGAGAGAATCGCCCGCCAGCAGACAGCCTGGACACACTGACCGACAACTCTCCTCCTCCATACACGAAGCGCCAGGATCAACAACCGAACCATTTGCCCATGCTCAACGCCGCGCCAGGACCCATTTCCAGCCAGTCCAATCCCATCCTATCCCATTCCATCCCATCCCAGCAGCAGGACGTAAAGCGCACCTGCAGTATCCGACCCGCTCTCCCTCGCTCACTCCTCGCTCTTTCGCCCTCTCGTCTCTCTTCCTTCCTTTTTCTAGGTCGCTGACACGCACTCCTCTCACCTCACAGTCGTTCTTTTGAGTGTCATCCCTTCATCCAGCACCTCTTGCGACCGCAAGATCTCTTGCTCCTTTCTGGACGATTTTTGGTTAATGCAGCAGACGGAATTTTAATCTTACCGGGTACGAAGTAGTGGAGGGAGCTGAGCAACACTGTAGGAGCCGGCGTGGAGAGCTTTCTGAGAGGCGGGTTCGACGACAACAAAACATGAGAGCCGACGCCCAGATTTGCAGCCTCGATTATTCTTCAATTCAACCATCGCAACACCAGGATGATATGAGGGAGAGTGTGGAAATGCCTTGCACGTCAACAATGGGTGCGCGGGACGGCAGAATTGGGCCGTTGGATACCTCCAACCTTCGCAAACAGGGCCGCATCAACCGCAGAACCATTCTTCTGTCCCTGCTCGCTGTAGCACCAACCGCAATGGCTGCCAGTTCGAGTTGCATATCGCTCTCGTCCTCGACGGCGTGTTCAGCGTTCAATACGTCTCAAGTCTCGGTAGACAGTACTTTGGTTGGTCTCTTGTAGGTTTCCCCGGCAAAACGAACCCCAAGTCACGATCCCGCTTTAACTCTTGCATCCATAGCCCATTCCTCGCCTACGTCTCAGATACGGCGACCTTTGACTCCGGATTGACCTCGTATGTCAACACAGCATACGTACAGTCGAAGTATGTTACATGGTCTCATCTCATCATAAATTGCATTGGCTAATGTGATATGCAGGTACCAGAATTTGCTCGGTTGTACCAACATCAACCTGTCCAACGTGACCAACCTGTATGCCCGGTATACGACCACGGCCATTTGTAATTCCATAATCCAGAATTCTATTTCTTCGTGCAGTTTGACAACTGCTGAGTCACTTCCAGCTTGCGCTGAGACTTGCGTAAGCAGATGCACGGGACCATGACATGATGGGATTCTGCTAATTCCAATAGGCTTCTTTCGCTGAGAGTGAGGCCATGATTGTTGCTGATAGTGCTCTTTGCTCGAGTTCAAGTAGCAATGCCAACACCCAGAGCTCACAGATCAGAGCTGATTTTACGAATTGCGCTCTCCCGGCTGGCTCTCTGTCGGGCAGCAATTCTTGCATCGTTGGAAGTGCTAATGAACCAGATAACTGTGGATTCGGCAATAGCACGATTGGTCTTTGTCAATACTGCGGATCCGGAGGCGAGAACAGCACCGACACATGCTGCTATAATTCGGGAGCGTCCACAAGATGTGCTGGCGTCGTTCTACCAACCATCACTGGCTATATGACCTTCTCAACCAGCATCCCATCATCAACTGCAACAGGCGCAGCTTCTTCCACCGGCGTTGCTAGTGCCTCAGCAAATGGACTTTCTAAGGGAGCAATTGCAGGGATTGTTATTGGATCTGTTCTTGGACTCGCCTTTATTGTTGGACTTATTTTCCTGATGATAATTTGCTTGCGTCGTAGACGTGGAAGCCAGCAAGGCAGTGTTTTCAACCAACCTACTCCAGCCAGAAAACCTCAATCAGGTATGGCCTACAACCCAGTTGGCACTACGAGAACACCAGAAGGGTATGAAGTGCTCCCTGGAGGACGAATTGCTCGGATGTCAGCTTTGGAAGGCCATTCTGGAGACTCACCTACTCGTGGAGAGATTGGTGCAGGTGCTGCAGCTGGAGCCGCAGCGGGCTATGCAGCTGGAAGAAGAGGTAGAAGCCACGAACCAAGCTCGTCCGATGAGTTTGGCGACAGCCCAGTATCTGTCAAAGGAGGAGTTTTACGGCCACCACCCCAAACACAACGTCGACATGGATCTCTGTCAAGCAATTCGGTCTTGGGCGCCGGAGATGACCCCTCGTCTCCTCGCTCTGGAAGCGGCGACAACATGTCCTCACCACACGGAGTCGCCAGCCAGCAGTCTGAGCAGCTCAACTCATTCAGAGATTATTACTCTCAGGATGAGATTCACCCAGGAGACAAGGTTGCCACTCTATGGGCGTACCAGCCACGTGCCGGAGACGAGTTCGCTTTGGAGAGAGGCGACATGATCAAGGTTGTGGGCATCTGGGATGATGGTTGGGCTACTGGAATCATGATTGATGAACGAGCCGAAGAATGGGATGCGAAGCATAATATGCTACGTGATAGTGGTGTTTCCAATACCTCTGGCCGGAGAGAAGATTCTCCAGATGCCCCGGTGAACGGCGAAATTAAGGCATTCCCGCTTGTATGCGTCTGTGGCCCGTCCCACTGGAGGAAAACCATTGAAGGGGAAGAAACTTGAGATACATGCTCCGCTGGATTACGATAAACAAAAGCATCTGGACTACTCTCGGATCACCCTCCACAACGCCTAACCTTTTCCAATGTCTCCATGTTCAACTACATATTCCTACGGCTTCATGATGGTGTTCAGGCTTCGGTGTTTCGGTCTTACTGATTTCTTACCCGTCATCATTCCACATGTTGGTGTTGAAATCCAAAGAAACCTCCAGCATGCTACCCGCAACTTTGTAGCGACTGCCCTCAACTCGGTGCACAGCAACTCCAATCCCCATCTTTTTTTTCGACTATGCTGTTACGTTCTAGACCCACGGTCACCTTGCATTGCATTACTGAATGATCAAGATGGTTGATATCTGCCTCTGGCTAATTCGCCATGGAGGCACAACCCTAATAATGTCATGATTGCATAGCGGTGTCTTTTGTTGGTTTAATGACTGCTCAATGCATTGCTTTTATATTTATTTTTCTTTGTTACATCATTCTCTTCTATATACCCAATTTCTTGTGTATGGTATTAGATGGAGATTCGAAAGCGAATAAACGGTGTGGCGAGGATTGAGGTGTTTTGGGGCAATGGCCCTTTTTTGAAGTATGATTGAACGGAATAGAGAGATAATGGCTTGGAGATGTTACTTTAAGGCTTGAATGGGCTTTTGCGAAGGAAGGTGAGGAGATCGAGAGGGCGGGTTTCGTTCCGAGAAGTAGGATAATTGTTGGAAGAAGGTTGGAGCTCTATGGTGGAAGTATGTAAATATTGAGCTCTGGAATGCAGATATTGATCATTACCACTTTGTTTGATGTATGGGCCTGTGACTCCTTTGATCATCATGTTACCTGTCGACCCAGCATGAACATCCTGCGCGAACGACTTGATTTAACGTGTCGTTGCTAGACTGAAGGTCGAGACCCTGGCCCGGCCAAGGATTGAAGATTGAACGGAACCACTAGACTCACACCCGCCATGTCTGAACGGCCCGAACCTCAGCTTCGCAAGGCTCCGAAGTCCTTGAGAAGGCCAGCTCTACTTTTATATATCCTCGACCCACCTACGACCGTCCCACCTTCCTCTCCACGCCATTGTGGGTGACCTCGAACGAAAACCGTCACCGCAAAGCCATCGCATTCCTCACGAAAGAACCAGCGTCGCGCGCCCGGGGCGGGTGAAGAAAGCGACGGCCGTAACATGCACCACGCTCCCATGCCGCGGCCATGAACTCTCGATCCTCCTCTGTCTCAATCTCCCTCGCCCATTCTCACTCCCAGTCGTCGCACCCGCGCGCCTCTAACGCCGGTAGCATCCCGCGCATCGCGCGCCGTACCTCCTCGCGCCTCTCGCTCGCTGCTAGCCTTACTGGTGCGGAGCTCGGCGGCGATGCTGCGGCCGGTGGGTTGAATGCTGCGGAGCAGAGAATTGATGAGGAGATTGAGGAGATTAAGAGATATGAGGTGCGTTGTTTCTTCCGTCTTCTCCTTCGTCTTTTTCTCTTGCCGTTTCTAGTTTGAAGGGAAATGGGGGCGGGATTTGATCTGGGGATGGTATACTATTGCTAAGTGGGTTGCTGACTGACTTTGTTTGTTGCGATTTATAGGACTTTACAACTATAGATTGGGTTCAGGATGCCGCGAAAGAACAAGTCCGGCGCAAGATCCGGCGGAGGGAGACAGCGGGTTTCTTTGAAAGGGGTGGGCATGCTGGATGGAGATATCGGCTATGGGAATCTTATGAGGCGGCGCAGGCTTGGATTGTGGTTACGCTTATCGGTGAGTTCTACCGACTTCTTTCTCTGGAAGGGTCCTGGTACTTTGATTGTGCCGTGAGGAGATTTTCGTGTTGCTGATTGCCGTTGGATAGGTGCTGCGATTGGCGTTAATGCTGCCTGCTTGAATATCATCACGGAGTGGCTGTCGGATATTAAGCTTGGGCATTGCAAGACGGCTTTTTACCTCAATGAGAACTTTTGTTGTTGGGGCGAGGATAACGGTACCTAAACGACATTGGATTCTAGCGCTATAGAAATGCTGACTTGCAACAGGTTGTTCTGATTGGGAACTCTGGAGCTCCTTTGGACCTGTCAATTATGTCCTTTATATACTGTTTGCCGTGAGTTTGTGTCGCCAATGAATGTTGACAATGCTGACGGCCTTAGACTATCTTCGCACTGACTTCTGCGAGTTTGGTCAGATCTTTTGCGCCGTACGCTGCGGGATCTGGCATATCTGAAATCAAGTGCATCATAGCAGGCTTTGTGATGAAAGGGTTCCTCGGATTTTGGACCCTCCTCATCAAGTCGATAGCACTGCCTCTAGCTATTGCGTCAGGATTATCGGTTGGAAAAGAGGGCCCGAGTGTGCATTATGCCGTGTGTACGGGTAATGTGATATCGAGGCTCTTTGAGAAGTATCGAAGAAATGCGTCAAAGACGCGTGAGATTCTTAGTGCTTGTGCAGCAGCTGGTGTCGCAGTAGCCTTTGGAAGTCCGATTGGAGGTGTCCTATTCTCACTCGAGGAGATGTCGTCCTACTTCCCATTGAAGACCATGTGGCGAAGTTACTTTTGCGCCCTCGTTGCAACGGCCGTATTGGCGGCTATGAACCCTTTCAGGACAGGCCAGTTGGTCATGTTTCAGGTTCATTATGATCGATCGTGGCACTTCTTTGAAGTGCTGTTTTACATCCTGATTGGTATATTCGGAGGACTCTACGGGGCCTTTGTCATGAAGTGGAATTTGAGAGCACAAGCATTCCGAAAGAAGTACCTTACCAACTATGCTCTCCTCGAAGCGACATTACTGGCTACGGCGACGGCTATTATCTGCTACCCAAACATGTTCTTGAGAATAGACATGACGGAGAGCATGGAGATTCTGTTCAAGGAATGCGAAGGAGGAGAGGATTACAATGGGTTATGCGAGCCGAAAAATCGATTGCAGATGATAATATCGCTCACATTTGCTACTGTTCTTCGCGTATTTCTCGTTATCATATCATATGGCTGCAAGGTTCCTGCAGGAATCTTTGTGCCTTCGATGGCGATTGGAGCCTCCTTCGGACGAACGGTCGGAATTCTGGTTCAGGCACTTCATGAGGCCTACCCGTCATCGGTCTTCTTCGCGGCCTGCGAGCCAGATGTTCCATGTATCACACCAGGCACTTATGCGTTCCTGGGTGCTGCCGCTGCACTCAGTGGCATCATGCATATCACAGTCACCGTGGTTGTGATCATGTTTGAGCTTACTGGTGCGCTAACATACATCTTACCAACCATGATTGTGGTTGGCGTAACCAAGGCCGTTGGAGAGCTATTTGGCAAAGGAGGAATTGCAGATCGGATGATCTGGTTCAACGGTTTCCCGTTCCTCGACAACAAGGAGGAACATACCTTCGGCGTGCCGGTCTCTAAAGTCATGACCAGCGATGTTGTTGCTCTACCTACGTCAGGTCTCACCATGCTTCAAGTAGAGCAGCTCCTCGACAACGACAAATTCCAGGGGTTTCCCATCGTGGAAGACCGCCATACCAAGATCCTGATGGGCTATATCGGACGCACGGAACTCCGATATGCCATCGATCGAGTCAAGAAAGACCGCACCATCAGCCCCATGGCCAAATGCTACTTCAGTCCCCCCAGCGCCATCAATCCCCAGACTCCCGTCGCTACTGTCCCACCCCAAAGCTTCGACGCCATGGCATCCTCCTCCGTCGATTTCAGTCGTTTTATCGACACCACGCCCGTGACAGTGCACCCGCGGCTGCCCCTCGAGACGGTCATGGAACTATTCCGCAAGATCGGCCCGCGCGTGATCCTGATCGAATACCACGGCAAGCTGACCGGCCTCGTCACCGTCAAGGACTGCCTGAAGTACCAATTCACCATCGAGGTCCGCGAGAACCCGCGCGATGACCGCCATGTACAGGAGAGCCAAGAACGGCTCTGGGGGATCTTGAGGAAGAGTGCTTTCTGGGTGGTTGACAAGATTGGCGCGGTTAGTGGTGGGAGGATTCGCATTGGGCTGCCGCTGGATGGGAGGGATCAGAACGGCTCGCCCCGGCAAAGGGGTAGGGAGAGGGTGCGCCGAGTCAGGGAATCCGAGCGTGGCCACATGCTGGATGGTACGGAAGGGGTTGACGACGGGGTGGAGTTAGATGATAGATAGGTAGATCTGGGTGTGGTTAGATGCATGATTTGGTTGTAAGATCCCTCTTGGCCTGCATTCCTGTCTTTTGAATTTGTTACAGTCCCGGAGCCCTGAGCGCTAGGGTTTTCTTTCTTTACACCAGGCTAGCCCTTCTCAACCTCACGCCGTCCCCGCCGCCTTCTCTCGATACCCTTTCTCCAACCCGAACGCTTTCGCCTCCGCAACCACCATCTCGGGCAAGATCTCCTCCAGGCTCGGCTGCTTCGGCGTCCAACCTAGATACTCCCTCGCTCTCCTCGCCGCGCCCCTCGAGTTCAACCCCCAGCTCACCGCTTCAAAGCCCGCGCGCTTGTCCGCATACTCCAAGTCCAGCGCGACCACGTCCGCACTCTGGATGTACCCCTTCTCGTACGCGATCTTGCCGGCTTTCTGGCTGATCTCCCCCCACACGTGGTGCCCGTTCTCGGCGAGGTAGTAGCCTTTCTGGCCAAAGATCTCGCTGTAGATACTCCCGTCGGACGTCGACATGGCCACGGCTTTCTCGACGAGCAGGCGGAACAGCGCACTCAGGTCCTGCACATGCACGTTGTTCCACTCGGACTGGCCCTTCCCGATGCGTGGAGCCTGGCCGGTCTCGAACATGATCTTCACGAGGGTGTTGACTTGTCGACTCTGTTGGTTGCCTGGTCCGCGCCCGGGACCGTAGATCGTAGGCGGGCACACGATGGCGGTTTTGATCACGTCCGGATGCGCTGCGTTGGCCTCCAGGACGAGCTTGTCGATGTCGCGGTGGAAGGCTGTGTCGGGGAGGTTGGTCAGCTCCTCGACGGCTTCGAGGTCGTCGTAGGGCTTGGATGACGGCGCTTCGCCGTACGTCTTGGCCTCGGAGTCTCTCCAGCATAGGATCCCCGTGCCGGATGTGTGCAGCCAGAATCCAGGTGATGTCTTGCTATGGCCGGCGAGAATGCCCTTGGCAATGGCCTTGGCAGCTCCGGCATTGTCGGACGCATCAGCGGTGTCTGGAATTATCTGTGAGTACCATGGCTGTTTCTTCAGTCTTGTTGGGAGAAATACGTACGCACGACAATGTCAGCTTCCGACGCTGCTTTCTCGATGACCTCTAGGTCGTCCAGGGTGCCATAGATGAGCTTGATCTTGGGAAATGCAGCTGCTACTAAGGCTCCTCGCTCAGAGTCGCGGACTAGCGCTGTGTACTCATAGTCTGGATGTGCATTGTAAAGCTCATATAAGATATCGCCTCCGATATACCCAGTTGCTCCCGTGCTGAGAATTGGGTTAGTAAGCTGATCAGTGAGAGATTGACGTCCCCACGGTTCAATCAAGCTTAAACCTACATGAAGATCTTTGGTGACATCTTGCAAACAATGATAATCGAGGAATCGATACAACTGTGCGTCTCCAAAATATCGTGGAAAATAGTTTGAATGGGGAGATGAGGTAATGGTTGTTTAGAGGGGAAAGGCTAGACCCGTAAACCACACAAGGCTGAAATGCGGGGCGGCGGCTCAAATGATGGTCGATGTGTATACTTACCGTAAGTCAGAGACGATGATAGCCTCGTCGAGAGAGTTGTCCTGGGCTGCCTTAGAGGCAACCTGATGGGATTGATCACAGCTGTCATTATTATTATTGAACTTTACAGATGACTTCAAATGTTACATTGCGCGAGTGCGCACTTGATGTGGATTCCATCAATGACATCATGCCAATCATTCTCCCAGTCTGGGTAGAGCGTCTCTGTTCACCCGTCTTAGTTTCCCATCGGGGAGATTGCCCTCAAAAACAACGGGCATGTGGTCTGCAATGCCTTGGAGCTGAAGTTTCATATTAGCTTGCCGTTGGGTGTATAGAGACAAGGTACAGAAGCCAACGCAACGAGGTCCAGCTTACTCGGCACAACAAGCTCATGGCATGCCCGTGACTGTTTATATCATTAAATGTCCAACCAGTGGTGGGTACTGTAGGGTTATAAGTCGCCTTAACGACGAGCCTGGTTAGGGAGTTGGTGGCGCGCAAGAGATCCAGAAGGACTTCCACCATTCGTAGCCATGCGGTGGCGTTACTCTGGCTCAGAGCTATATCCAGGACCATCAGGCGCACGTGCTGCAGAGTAGTCGGACCTATATACTCAGTGATGCACATTCCTGCTGATGGCAGGGAGGAATCCAGTATGAGCGGCTTCTGCCGGAGAACTCGGAGGGCCTCTTGGGTGATCTGGCGGTTCAACAGCAGAATGGTAGGTGTTTCCAGAATTGTCAAGGACGAGGAGCAAGTCGCCGGAAGGGCAGGGAGCGGACCTTTCTGAGCTGGCGATATCTTGGGATGCTCATCTCGGCGCACATGCATCAAGAGGGTCGAGAGTTGCGGCCAGTCCAGCGCATAGTCGTACACCAGGTTTCGCAGCTCGGGCGGCAGCAGGGTCAGGAAGGCCGAACTCGGGAGTACCAAGCTTCCGGGCATATTGAAGGATGAGAACGGCCGAATGCTCCGCTGCAAAGTGGAGGTTTGATATACTACGATTGTAAGCAGAACGGCCCAGAGGACAGGAGCACGGCGGTCGAGACTCGGGACCGCAGAGGCCAAGGTCGCACCGGGGCTGACGGTTTATAATCACGAAGCGCACATCAGCAGATGGCCAGGACCGAGGCACGTTCTTCCCGAGCAACATGTAGAGATGGGACAGGATCGTGGTGAGAAGTCGTGAGCTCTGTGGACAACGGATGGGAGTGACATGCAGAGGTCCACTACCTTAACTGGACCTTTGTACCTGAGCGCACCGCTGCTGCTGCGAACTGCGAGGGATATGACAGAGACATGCAGAGAGACCGTACCACCAGGACCTCTCCCTTCCCATCCCTATTACGCTACCGCCGGCACTTGCAGCTTAGCGAGCGGCTTGGCAGATCCCCTTTGTACCCAACTGCAATCTGCCCTGCCTCGGAACTGCTTGTCTTGTCCTTAGTCAGCACCCCTCCCACGGCACCAAGCCAGGCACGACAAGCCAGATAAACGGCCTTTGTTTCATCGGAACGCCTGCGAAGCCCTCTCGTCCAGTCCCGCGTGCTTGGCCTCTCGAAACAAGCAAACATAGCTCCCTTCTACCTTTTGCAGACAATCTCGGTGCGCCATTGATTTAGCCGCCAAGGTGCATCGCTTTGCTTTCTCCACTCATCGCCCATTGAGCCTGATATGATGCGGACCAAGTGACATTCGTCCCCTCAATCCCCCTGCCGTTGCCTTGGCTCGATCATCATTGCCCAAGTCCACCGTCCCAACACGCCGCCTTCCCACGTGCCGCTGCGAGGAGCCCTACAAAAGCCAAGATGGCGCTCGATTCTCTGCAGATTGTCTTGCTGCTGCCCCAGCTCCTTCACTCTTTTTGCCAGTCATCTAGCTCTTGGTTAGCCATGCGTTTGCATCTCTCTTTGGGTGGTCTCGTGACCACAGCGGTTGCAACCAACCTCTATGTGTCGTCCTACATTGGTACCATTACCACTCTGCAGCTGTCACAGGCCCAGAATGGCTCTTATGCCTTGAAGCAGGTTGCCATCAACAACGGCTCGGCTCCCAACCCTTCCTGGTTGACGCTGGATTCGACCAATGGCGTCTTGTACTGTGCCGATGAAGGCCTCTCCGTCCCTGACGGAACCATTTCCTCCTACTCGACCTCGCCCTCGGGCCAGCTCAAGCAGATTGACCGTCACTCAGTCATCAGTGGCCCGGTCAGTTCGGTCGTGTATAACGACGGCAAAGCGCAGGCTTTTGCCCATTAGTTGGTTCCCCCGTCTCCAAGATATCGGTAACTGCTAACGCCTCCAACAGCACGGGCTCTTCCGTCACCACTTGGAGCATCTTAGCTTCCGGAGGCTTGCAATCTTTGCAAAACTTCACATACACCATGTCGTCCCCGGGCCCCAACCCAGCTCGTCAGGAAGCTCCTCATCCGCATGAGGCTTTGTTGGACCCTACGGGTTCCTTCATCCTCGTGAATGATCTTGGTGCGGATCTTGTTCGCGTTTACAGTATCGACAAGAAGACAAGCGAGCTCATTGAGTCCACCCCCTTCCATGCGCCACCCGGATCGGGCCCTCGCCACGGTTCATTCTTGGTCTCGGGCAACCAGACCTTTTACTTTCTCATCTCTGAGCTCGGCAATACCATTGCATCGTACAAGCTCACCTATGGAAACGCGTCCCTAGAGTTCACCCAAGTCTTTAGAAGTGGCACGTATGGCAACAACACCGTTCCAACCGGAGCGGCCGCCGCTGAATGCCTTATTTCGGTCAGTTCACCTTCCCCCATGGTTTGATAGCTTGCTAATATTTAGTAGCCTGACCACAAGTTTTTGCTCACATCTTCTCGCAATGACTCCCTATTCCATATTGACAACTTCGATGTCAACAACAGCACCAAGCTTACTTCTGACACCCTTCAGACATGGGAGATCAACCCATACACGGGAGAGTTGGCTTTCAAGCAACTGTCCCCAGCTGGAGGCCTCTTTCCCCGACAATTTTCGGTCAACAAATTAGGTGATCTGGTCGCCGTTGGATTACAAAACTCGGGCAGAGTGGTCATTGTCGAGAGAGATATCAAGGCAGGCACCTACGGAAAATTCGTAGCTGAAATAGATATTCCTGGTCAGGTTACGTCTGTCGTATGGGACGAATAAGTGGAACGGAAAAATCTAAGGGCTCGGAAGCTTCTGTAGCGGACGGTGGAGAGCCATGTATACAATATACCATCTTATGGGTAGTAAAGGCAGGAGATTCAAATCCTGTTGTACATAGAGAAGTTGAACATTGAATATATTCTGCATAGCTATAGATTACCTCTTAACTTTCCTCGACAGGCGCGATTGACTTTAGAAGTTTAGCGAGTCACATATGCAGGTACTTAATAATAACGTTATGTTGATAGTATAGAGACGGCAACATACTCTGACTGAAGAGCAATAGCGGGTTTTCTTTGTGCGATGAGACAGTTGCCTGGTAGTGAGGAGCCGATGCTCAACACTGGAAGCTTGAAATACCATTCATCTTGTCATTAATCGTACCGTCCCTCCTTTACACGTGACTCTATGGCCCGAGCTCCTAATCCCTGTACGAGCAAGGCCGCCGCCGTCCTTGGGACCAGGCTGCGTCAGTTACCCCGTAGTATAATAGCCCAGGGAAATGCTCGCAGCTCAACATTTGTGGCCTCCTTCTTCGTCAACCGATCCGGCAGCTCTACAGCTCTAGGACATCACAGCATGTCCTGAGCGACTCGGTCCCCGATGACGAATCCTCGATAAGCAAGCTGCTGGAACTCTCGCAACACCGCAACGATGGGGCAGGGCTTCTCTCTGAACACGCTCTCCGCGGGCTCTGCTGGGATTGATATCCCGGAGCTCTCAGACTTGGTCTATGAGAAGACTATGGGAAATGCCCGGTTTATGAAGAGTATTCGTGCCCGACACCAGGATGGTGTCGTGCTGGTTAAGGTCGTCGTCAAGCCATATGTCATGGACTTAAGCAAGTACAAAAAGGAGATCATTCGTATGTATCCCTGCGGGAGCTCGTATGGCATATGTGATGTTAATGACCTGTGTAGAGGAACGCAAAGCCCTTGCGGATGTTCCGAATGCGCTTTCCTACGAACGAATCGTTGAGACCGAAACGAACGGCTACCTCGTGCGACAATACCTCTACAGCTCATTATACGATCGCATGAGTACTCGACCGTTTCTGGAGGACATAGAAAAGAAGTGGCTTGCATTTCAACTCTTGTGTGGCCTACGCGATTGCCACGCCCGGAATATATTTCATGGTGACATCAAGACGGAAAACACATTGGTTACTTCATGGAACTGGCTATATCTGTCGGACTTTTCGTCTTCGTTCAAACCAACGACCCTACCCGTAGATAACCCTGCCGACTTTTCGTACTATTTCGACACTGCTGGGCGCCGGACTTGCTACCTGTCCCCAGAGAGGTTCCTGGCAGCGGGGGAAACGCCGGATCCCAAAGCACCAATTACCTGGGCTATGGATGTATTCAGTGCGGGATGCGTGATTGCTGAGCTCTTCTTAGAAGCCCCGATATTCACACTGGCTCAGCTTTATCAGTACAAGCGAGGAGGATATGACCCCGTGGCCACCCATCTCAATCGCATCACAGATAAAGATGTCCGAGAAATGGTAGGGCACATGATTCAGCTAGAGCCTGAGTCAAGATACTCGGCAGAAGAATACCTGGACTTTTGGAGAAAGAAGGTCTTCCCAGACTATTTCTTCAGTTTTCTTCACCAATACATGGGCCTGATTACGGACCCCTCATCCGGAAGGTCACCTATTTCTGGAGCTTCAACCAATCTCGGGGAAGCCGATGAGCGTATTGATAGAGTCTACTATGATTTCGATAAGATATCCTACTTTTTAGGCTATGAGAATGAGAAACAGGTGGCAAAGCTGCCGCCCTCATCAGACCTTGGCTTGGGATTGTTTCCTGTCCACCTTAATATTCCGAACAACGAGCACCAAGCTTCGACCACGGGAAGAAAGCCCGCAGATGATGGGACCTTAATATTTCTAGCATTGGTCGTATCATCCCTGAGGAATACTGCACGAGCTACGGCGAAAGTTCGAGCGTGCGATATTCTCCTGGCCTTTTCTGAAAGACTAACCGACGAAGCGAAGCTCGATAGAGTACTGCCATACCTGATCTCTTTGCTGAATGATAAGGCAGATATTGTCAAGATCGCTGCCATAAGGACTATTTCTCAATTGATGGCCTTGGTGAAAGTTGTATCCCCAGTCAACGCACACGTCTTTCCGGAGTATATCTTACCTCGCATGCAAGCATTTCTCCCAAGCTCCACATCGGACCCAAATCCATTAGTGCGAGCAACTTACGCAGCTAGCTTGGGCAGTCTGGCAACTTCAGCCTCCCGATTCCTTGATATGGTTGCAACTTTGCGAGCAGATGGTTCATTACCTACTGCTGATCCAGAAGCCGAGGATGGTTCGGGTGGGGATGCACCATTCCAGGGTCTTTTTGATAATGCTAGGGATGAGCTGATTGATATATTTGAGACGCACACGAAGGCTTTGATTACAGACAACGACTCCTCAGTAAAGAGAGCATTTCTTGGCTCCGTCCCCGAACTGTGTATGTTTTTCGGCACTGCAGCATCGAACGATATCATTCTAAGCCATCTCAACACCTACCTCAATGATCGGAACTGGATGCTCAAGTGTGCCTTTTTCGAGACCATTGTTGGCGTGGCTACGTTCCTTGGTGGTACCAGTCTTGAAGAGTTCATGCTCCCGTTGATGGTGCAAGCACTGACAGACCCGGAAGAATTCGTGGTGCAACGGGTGCTGCATTCGTTCGCAAGTATGGCAGA
Source organism: Coleophoma cylindrospora (assembly GCA_003369665.1). NCBI lineage: Eukaryota > Fungi > Ascomycota > Leotiomycetes > Helotiales > Dermateaceae > Coleophoma > Coleophoma cylindrospora. The sequence goes on along the minus strand of PDLM01000009.1, from coordinate 1,213,699 downwards.
ACTAGGACTGTTCCAGAGGTCAAAAACCTGGGAATTGGTAGACGTGGTTGGAAGATTTACCATGCACCCGAACATTTGGATTCGTGAATCCGCAGCACACTTCTTGTCATCATCGACCAGATTCCTGTCGAGCGCAGACAGCCAGTGCATCATCCTCCCATTAATACAACCATTTTTGAAGACATCGATCAAAGGCTTCTCAGAGCTGGAGATCTTGGATGCGTTGAAGAGGCCGTTGTCAAGGCCCATTCTTGACCTATCCATGACCTGGGCTACGAAAGTTGATAGAGGCTTGTTTTGGAAGCCTGTTCACCAGCTGCGCACATTCTCATTCAATTCTACTGCGCCTTTGCAAACCATTTCAGGCAAAGAACTCGGCCACCAAAACTTACAGAGGATTCCCAAGAATGATGAGGATGATCTGTGGTTAGCAAAACTGAGAAATATGGGGTTCACTACCGATGATGATTTTAAGCTCTTAGCACTGAGGGAATACCTCTGGCGTCTAGCTCAATCCAAGAACAGAGAAGGAGATCCGGAACACGTGGAGTACATTATGCGCCTGAACAGCGTTATTACCCTACGAAGCCTGCATATCACTCCACAGACAGTTATGTTTGATGAGCAACAATCGTTGGATGAGCCACTAAGACCAATCACTGGAGTAGATGGCGACAAGACACCACATACAATTGCGGACGCTCTGCTAGATGCATCAATGACCATTGATGATTCAATTTCAAAGCGAAAGCGATCTGCATTCAACACTCACCGCGCTAGGCTAGGTAGCCAGACATCCCAGGCAATTCCAACGAAAGCTTCAGAACCAAATTCTCCAATTTCACCTTCTGCATCAACGCCTCCTAAGGATTCCGAGGGGTTGAGTGCGGAATCTGATATTCGAAGACAATCATCTGCTCGTCTGGGTACATTGAACGGAGATACTAGGTTGAGTGACGACGATACTGCATCTATCGCTGAGTCAAGTCTCACTTCTGGTCGTGGCATACGGCACAAATCCAGTGCTATAAATCTTTTGAACAGGAAAGACTCTACAAAGGCAAACGCTGACATCGGCACCACATCTACGAATGCTTTTGGTAAGGTTGAAGGACCTTTCACGAGAGCTACATCGGGACCATCTGCTTTGGCAATCGCCAAGTCTGAGGCAAACTCCCCAGACACCAAGATCAGGTTCAAAGCGGCGCATACGTATGCTGGGAACGACCCAAGCATTCTGAAGATGCTAGATTCAATGTACATTGATAATTACCCCAACGACGTTGTGGAGTTTGGACCTATGGTGACACCTATAAGTCGACGCAAAGCCATCAGTAGAAGTAACAATCAGGCTACGGATAGGCCTTGGAGACCAGAAGGGATTTTGGTTGCCACGTTCTCCGAGCATGTCGGCCCTGTTCATCATATCTCAATCGCTCCAGATCATGTGTTTTTCCTGACGGGTGGTGACGACGGATGCGTCAAAATCTGGGATACAGCTCGACTCGAACGTAACATTGCCCATCGCTCCCGTCAAACTCACAAACATGGTAGCGATACCAAGATCACCTCGATTTGTTTCGTTGAGCACACCCACTCTTTTGTTAGCTGTGGAAGTGACGGCAGTATCAATGTTGTTAAGGTTGATTGCATGTCGTCAGGTGGAGTCATGAGGTATGGCAAACTGCGATTGTTGCGCGAGTACCAGCTCCCAGAGGGTGAGATGGCTGTATGGACGGAGCATTTCAAGTTGGAAACTCACTCTGTTCTGATCGTAGCTACGAATCAGTCTCGGATCCTGGCTATTGATTTGAGAAAAATGACACTTCTCTACGCCTTGGAAAATCCCGTGCACCACGGCACTCCAACCTGTTTCTGTATCGACAGGAAACGCAACTGGCTTTTGCTGGGTACTTCGCATGGCGTTCTGGATCTGTGGGATCTGAGATTCAAGGTTCGCGTGAAAGGCTGGGGGGTGCCAGGAGCTACGGCAGTCTATCGCATCACCATCCATCCCACAAAAGGTCGAGGTAGATGGGTTTGTGTAGCGGGTGGTAGTGGACAAGGTGAAGTTACCGTATGGGACATCGAGAAGACACAATGTCGCGAAGTATACAGAGCTGGTGGCAATAGAGATGGACCAAAAGGCTATGAGCCTTGGCCGGTTGACGAAGACCGGCCGGAAGGAATGCTAGGACGATTTGCAACGGCATTGGAGCCCACAGGAACCAGCAATGCTGACAGAGGAGTTCGTGCAATGGTAGCAGGAACGGACACGCATGATGACGGACGAGAGTCAAAGTATGGCTTTTTGATCACCGGGGGATCGGATAAGAAGCTTCGATTTTGGGACTTGTCTCATGTCGAGAATTCCTTGGTTGTTAGCGGTCTTGATGCAGAAGAACTGAAGCCGTCATTCACCAGTTCACACCCGACGGCATCATTGACACTCAATACAGAGAGGATCCCAAGACCTGGCCCAACGGCACCAAATGCTGCCGCTGGATCACGGAACTCCAATACTACAAGTAAAGCGTCTAGTGGGAGGCCACCCAGATCGACAGTCATCTCTCTTCAACAGCAACAACTACTTAAGTCACATCTCGATTCTATTCTTGATGTCGCTTTGCTGGAATCGCCTTATGGTATGATGGTGTCAGTGGATAGATTAGGCGTTGTTTTCATCTTCCAGTAGTTATTATTAGTGGAGTGCATTGGGAGGAGTCTGGATCGGCACAGAAATCAGCGATGGCGTTCTCGATATGTGAGGCTAGAGACATATTTATAATGCATCAGCAGATATGGCAATCAACTTGTGTTTATAACTCGGTGATCCAATTTATGGAAACTACCGTTCCTATATCTATTCAATTACAGAATTCATTTGAGGAGATACATTGCTATCGTCGCCGCACCGCGACGCCACTCTGGGGCCTGGCATTATCGGCCTTATGCCTAAAATTGTTAAAGCATTATAGTATTGATGCTTTTTTATACAATTGGAAAGACTAGGTATGAGTGCCATACATGTGCTCCAAAACCTAATTGAGATTAGCGCGATATCAAGCACGGTAGGTCGCTAATTTTTGAGCTTGCAGACTTGCAGGTAGAAACTCAGCCTTGTCAACATAATCTACTCTCCTCCACCTCACGAGCGACCTTCACCGACGACCACCCACCTGTCCGTCCGCTCTCGCCGTCGCCGATCACATCAACCAGGTAAACGAGACCCGCCCGCCAACATGAGGCTCACCGCGGAGCTCATCCAATCCTCCCTCTCCTACCTGAACCCCCTCAAGGAGCGCGAGCTTGATCTACGAGGTGCGTTATGTTTTTTCACTGAAAGGAATTGATACTACACTTTGAGGCGAGCTGAGTTGATATCCCAATTCTTCTATAAAGGGCACAAGATACCGGCGATCGAGAACTTGGGTGTTGCTGGCGTAAGTCTTCCCCTCGCTCTCCACCCACCCGCGCTTCGGCTGGGCTCCTCCTCCTCATGGCGCATTTGGGCTAACCTCTGACCCCGTAGCCCCATGATGCTATCGACTTCACCGACAATGATGTCCAGGTCCTAGGCAACTTCCCGCTCTCGCCGCGGCTGCGAACCCTCCTGCTGGCGCGCAATCGTGTCGCTACCATCCAGCCCACGCTCGCGAACTCGATACCGAACCTCACGACCCTCGTGCTCACGGCGAACAACTTTGCCGAGCTGGCGGATCTCGATACCCTGGGCAACTTCCGAGACCTGACACATCTCATCCTCATCGATAATCCTGTTACGCGGAAAGAGGTGAGTGCATGTCTTGCGTGTGTGTGTAGAGGATGGGGCTGATTCTGGTGTGTTTGTGCTGTAGAATTATAGGTATTGGGTTGTTTGGAGGTGTCCGGCTGTGCGCTTCCTGGATTATAAGAAGGTTAAGGATGCGGAGCGGAAGAAGGCCGTGGAGCTGTTTGGGACGGCTGCTGAGCCTTCGGCTTTGGCTTCAAAGGTACCTAGAATATCACGCGCTAATTATCCTCCCACCACCCTCCCTCCTTGTGGTTTTTGCTTTGGCTGACTCGTTTCCAAGATCATGGGTGTCAAGTCCAAGACCTTTGATATCCCCTCGGCAAACGGCATTTCTACCGCCGCTGCTTCGAAGAACTACCGTGTCAAGCTCACGGACAAGGAGCGCAAGAAGGTCGAGGAGCTCATCAGAAACGCCAAGAGCTTGCAGGAGATTATTCGTCTGGAGAAGGAGTTGAACGAAGGGAGAGTGCCTGCTGCTGCTCAGGGTGCGGATGCTATGGAGGAGTAAAAAGCAGTTTACATCCATCCTTTTGGGTTTCGATGGATGGAAGATTTAAATTGCATACATTGGCGTTTTCTATGTGGTTTGGCGATGCAAGACAAAAAGTCCTGGCGTTAGGGCAATGAATACTTTCTTACTTTGGTGTGTGAAGGATAGATGTGATGCATGGATACACTCTTGTTGTATATAGGTCGGTGGACGCAATCAGATCTTCACATGGAATGTTGGTGAATATGGAGAGGAAAAGAGAAGGAACCACAATACATATACACCTATTTTCATCCAGTCCCAAGCAGCAAACCCATAACGCCACTAGTTGAAAAATACCTGCAACATCTAACTCATTTCCACATCCTCTGCTCCATTCGTCCCATTAATCTCGCCAATACTGGTCCTCTGCCCTCGGATTTCAATCTCCAACTGCTCACTCGGCCCCACGGAGTCATCCTCGCCCTCGTGCAGGACGCCATTCCCCGACGACCCATTCATCAGCACTTTCGACCCATCAATCGTCGTCTGCCCACGCTCTACCGTCGCCGCAGCCCCATTCGTCACCCCGCGGCTCGCAGGCGTCTTCGCTTCCTTGACCTGCTTGTACGGAATGGTCTTCGGCACGACATCCACGAGAAACTCCAGGTTGTCTTGGTGGGAGACCGCGTTGGCTGGACACGGGTGCGGTTAGTACGTTCGTGGCTTGACTCTATCTCTGGCCTGCTGTGGACCGGCGTACGAGCGAGCGGAAGGGGGGGAATACACATACAGAGGTCTCGATATTGGATGTTCCGGCGGGGTTTCCGTTCCGACTTGACGACGTTGTGGCCTTGTTCCGCCATGTATTGGATGAAGAGCTCCTGGGTGTGAGATGAGTATCGGGCCATGTACGAGCCGGAAGAGCATGGCTCGTTATACTTACTGTTGCTAGGGTTATGACAAAGGCGGCGTTGTTGGAGCACATGTTGATGTCCTGATCCAAGGCGATGATCTTCTTCACTCGGGATACTGTTGGCCCCGTTAGTTTGGTCTGTTGATTGGGAACGGGGCTGCAATGGCGACCTACGGGGTAATTGGCATGTTCCACTCACATCTCGCCGAGGCGGGATTGCTGAGCTGTTGTATGGCATCCTGTGGAGTTTGGTAGTTTCTGTGTTGTGGTCGTGTCAGTTTATATGTCGATACTTTTAGTGTATGCCGCCATTATGGCTGGTAAGCTCAAGGGTCATCTAGTCTAAATTGTAGTCCCCAGCTTATCGAATTGCGGCCCAATTTCTGAGGGAAGGATGAAGATATAGGTCACGTGGAGAACAAGGTGATGTGATAGGCAAGAAGATGGGCCAAGGAGCAAGAGAAATGTTTCCTGAGAGACAGAGAGGGAGCCAGGTCTCTTACCTGGGCCTTGGGCTGGATTCCTCGAGCAATATAAATAAGTCGCCTTCTTTTATATGAAAAGCCGGTACTACCAAACTCGTTAGCGTGATTCTAACTGTACAGGAAGTGACATAGGTCCAGCTGAGGCGCCCAAAAAGCTGGTGGTATAAAGCTCTTCCAAGCATAATATACGTACATGTGGTTATCCTTGATAAAGTCCGATCGAATATTGGCTAGAGCAAGGTGCTGGCAAGGTAAGAACAGGGACAATGAAAAGGAGGGCGCGCTTCCGACGCGACAAACATCGCTTAAGTGCTAGCGCCAAGTCACGCGATCGCGGACGATCCCTTGAACGTGCGATCCTTCCTACAGCCGCTTGATCCATCCACCATGTAGCTGCGTGGCATTGCATCCTGCTTCCGTGTCTGGCGGAATATGAACAGTTACTGTTTCTTTGATAATGTTACATGTCCAATTCATCTCTTAATCAAACTTGAGCACACCTTGCCCTGATATCTGCCTCGGTGCTATCTATCACAACCCGTGCTTCAAAATGACGACCAGTGACCAGGCTGGAGGCGATGCTGTGGCTATACAAGAGCTGTTGGCGAGATTGTGGAAGGTAACGGACCATCACAGTGGACGGCGTCAGCAACCGACTAAATCCTCGCCACGCAGGACTACAGAGTACTTTTCAACTCGTCGCGCCTACTCAAGCCTCTTGCTAAAGAGGTTCTCGCTCTCATTGGCGTCTGGGACATAACCCATGATCTCATCCAGGCCTATCCTGTTCCCAATGCCGAGAATGGCAATCTGAGCCATTTCATTGCTGAAAGTAATGCCGAGCTGGCCAAGCTGGAAGACTGTATCGTGGAGCACAGGTTCCACCGACTTACATTTCATGTGGACAATTTTCTGGACGTCCAGGAAAGGCTGCTTGAGAAGACCGAGGTTCTGTCGTCCTTTTATAAGATCTTGCGAAGGTATGTCAAGACAGAGTATACTATTTCCATCCCAAGACAGCCTAAAAACCCCCTGCCTCGTGCTCAAGCTGCAATTGCAAGAATGAGCTCATATTCCTGCTCAATGCCCCGAAAGCCTATTTTAGAAGAGAAAGCTTGCTTAGAGCAGCAATTGGTGACAAATCGGACACTTCGAACAAGTACATGGTCATGCTGAGCATAATAAATGTGGGCTAAGTCGCTCATCACTTCAAGCGGGGCTGGAGCAGAGACAAATTTACTTCGTGTCCCAAAATTGTGCGAAGACTGCTGACACGTCGTGGTGGCAGCCGCTCACGAAACGCCATCACAGATGCGTTGCTAAATGTTCCATTTAGCGTTGAAACCCAAGAATTCCTGTCTTTAACTGAACGCCAATTTGCTGTCTTGCAAGAGACTCTTCCCAGGTATGGCATCAGCGCTGAACTAGCAAGCCAAGAGTTTTACTTCATTGAGAGCTGGTTGAAATCAAACTTTCCGAGTGGATTTGCTTTTCATGGGAGAATCTCAGAACCTACGGAGGTTTGCAGACTGAGTCTCCCAATCAAAGATTCTCTGCCAGATTATCATCCGGGGCCATCCCACTCTCCTGAATGTGAGAAGCAGCATGATTCTAAGAGTCCTGTCTTGAATCACGAGAAGCCACCAAGCAGCCCGAAGGCAGCCCCACCTGCCTACACGTTTGAGGAGGGCAATGATGAATTGATGGATGATGAATTCTCCGAGTACATCCGCGAGGCCATTGCAACGGAGGACAGTATCAGACTAGTTCAGCAAGAAAGTCACCCTGAGGCAGTGATTCGGCCTTGGGGATGGCTGCCCGATTACTTGCAGGACTTCTACAAGAAAGGCCACAACGATTATGATGTGATTCCTATGATGGCATCAAATTCATTCAGCGCCATGGCTTACGACACCTCATTGCGCTGTCTTGAGGAGATTGCTAGGTTGGAGTCTCTACTGCGAGATTCACACGGCCCTGAAGAGGAAGCGCGGCACTCACTCAAAGTCATGTCAACGGCTCTTACGAAATTTGCCTTGTTGCGAAATCAGCGGACAGACAGCGAAGCATTTAGTGACTTGGACAGTCTGGAGTTTGAGTACAGCACAGCCGCAGTCATGGATTCTGAGCTTCATTTTCCACATGAAGACTTCGACATGGCCCAGAAAAGCTGTTACAGACTCCTAACATATGTCATGGGGTTTCTAGGCGCTTTCTCATCCATTTATACCGGCAGGACTTATCTCGCAAGGCCATTCAAAGACATCGAGGAGATGTGGAAAGCCAAGAACATGGGTGTGCGAACCGCTTGGGTTGAAAAACAACTTACAGTTTGGGCAAACGTCGAAAAAGCCATCAGTAATTGCAGAGACTTTCACCTGCGCATGCCAAGTTTACGTAGCCAGGCTATTACGGCTCTCAAAGACTGGCAGGAGGCAAGCAGAATTTTGGCTGGCACAGAGGGATCGGATACCATAGAAATGAGAATCGTATCTGTCCAGGGGCTGATCAAGCCTAAACTTCGACTGCCAAGTGCCTTCGTCCAGATCATTGTTTACGTTACCAATCGCTTTGGTGGGGGTATGAGGAGCGCAGAATTCAAAACGGATGCGGCCCAGAAGACTCAATTTCCTGTTTGGAACCAGTCCTTTCTGATCGTCGTTCCTCGAGATGCCAAATGGATAGACTTGGACATCTATGACCGTGTTACAGCTGTCAACAGCTCCAAAGTCTCAAAAGAGTTCATAAGATTACACTTCTCATGGATTCCAGGCTTTGAAGCGAATTTCTTAAATCGTTCTTTTCTGTATGATATGGATGGTAGGCCTCTTTGCTACGATTTGGTATCCAAGATGCTAACTGCTTATATAGAGGAGCTTGAGATGCCATTCGAGTTGGATGGAAAGGGAAAGGAAACAGTTTCTCCTACCATCAAATTCGGTCTACGGTGGACTGGCCGTCAAAGCAGGGCCCATCGACTAGGCCTGCCTACTAGGCCGCCAGGGAAGATGTTTAAATCCGATGCGAGACCAATACCATTCCCACCTCGTAGCAGTCTCGATGGCATAAATGGCGAAGGTGCTGGGATGGGCAGTCTTTGATTTGCTACACGTTAAGTATCTCTGAAATAAGCTTAATCCGGGATCGAGGTCACTGCAACTATATTGGATAAGGAACAGCAACGGGTCTTTGGCACATAATTATCTTTTTGATTAGATGTGCGAGGAGTAACATACCATTCACATCACTTACTCTACACGTATTCTCATCCTATGGAGTCGATTGGAGAGTGGTTCTCTATTTTCCGGAGGCATCCTGCAGTGAAAGAACATTATTACAATGGACTTTGTTGTCAAGACAAGAAGTTATCCTGAAAGAGAAAATATATTTACAAAACAGTCTTTGTTTGTTCTATAATAAGCTCTTTGTTTTCATTCTCCTAGGCCATACTGTCTATCCAGGAGAAGAGCAATTAGTTGTCTTTGTGTGTTTACCACAAAGATGCTGGACAAAGACCTTCTAAGTATAAATACCATTCTATTCTCCAAAGTAGCTGGCCCAAAAATTCACTCATACCTTGTTCACTGGAGCATCAGTTCTCCACCAGTCTCCAAAAAGGTCCATCAACATGGCCGCCGCGGAGAGAACCCAATTTTTCCCAACCTTCGGAGTCGAGTTTGAGTTTGCACTGGCAACTCTGGAACCAGGTAAAGAAGACCCCCATCCCAACGATCCTAGACAAGTCTATGGTCTCACACCACAGAAACGCAGTCGAACTGCATATTTGGACGATGATGGCAACTATGATTGGTCAGCTCTCCTCACGGTAGAAAAACATATTGTCGGAACACTTAAACGAGCCGGAATACTTGTACAAGGTGAATCTGAGCTTGGTGGGGACACAAGTGAGGTGAGTACATCATGGGTTGTATCAACTGACTACACAGTCGACGGACCCAAAGACCAGCCCAACTACGTCTGGTACCCCATGGAGATCCAATCCCCAGCATTCCACTTCACCGAAGCCGCAATCCAGAACGTCAAACTCGTCTGCACCATCCTCGCCGAGACCTACCGTATCAACGTGAACGAGTCCTGCGGCCTGCACGTCCACGTCGGCAATATGACGTACGGATTCCCTTTGAAGCAGCTCAAATGCCTCATGGCCACCATCTGGACATTCGAACCACAGCTGGATTCCCTCCACCCGGCGCACCGTCTGAATAACAAGTACTGCGGAAGCAAGCGGCCATCAACCACTTCAAATCCCCCGCTGAGGTCCTCACGGAGATCAAGAACGCCCCGGACCATAATTCCATCCTGGCGATGATGCGAGCCTCGCCGCTCTCCAAGTCCGCGTACGAGATCTCAAATCTGTGCCAGCCGCCGATCGAGGTGATCAAGCGGACTGTGGAGTTTCGGCAGCATGAGGGTTGCATGGATCCGCGGGCGGTGGAGCAGTGGATCCGTACTTGTGTGGGCATCGTGGAGTTCGCGGCGGAGGTGGACGAGGATGCTTGGTTTGAGCAGTTGCTCAAATATGTTGAGATAGATCGGGAGGAGTTCTCGGTCGTGAAGGTTTTGATGGCTCTGGGATTGCCGTTGCAGGCGAGGTATTATGGGTTGAAACTCTTCAAGTGAGAGTTGATTTGGTCGGCGGTTCAGGGAGGGAGGTAAGTGATGTGTTTCTAGGTTCTCTTTTCAACTCTACCTTTCCTTTCGTTAATAAATACCCATTCATCCCATGGTATATCTTTTTCGGTTGACTCAAGTGTGAAATTCAGTAATGTTTTGAGGGAGGATTGTGAACCATACAGTTTGAGTTACAGACCTTTCGCCACGTAACGCTGAGCTGGAACAAAGAATTGGTTTGTATGCTTTCCAATGCCTATATATCCAAGGGTCTAGAACAAAAGAGCTTGTAACGTACGTCCATCACGTCCGAGAGAGTGTGCATCCTAACATCCAAAGTATCGCTTCTCAATCCATCTCTCCTCGTAATCCGGAACTATCTTGCAAACCACGACCTTGACTTCAGGGAAAACGCTTGTAAGTCGGTTCAAGCCCATACGTCCAGCGAGATAAGTCACGAAGACAATTTTCTTCTCAGCCACCCCGTGGTCCACAAGAACTTGTACGGCCATCAGCGCTGCTCCTCCGCTAGACATCTGTGGATCGAGCAACAGTACACTCTGGTGCGACTCAATGTCTTCTGGTAATTTGAGATAGTGCAGTTCAGGCTCGCCGTTTCGGATGTTCGACTGGATCAGCAATCGTCCTGTCCTGCAATCAGGGATTACTCGGCGTAGGCCATTCTCCATCGTGGAGCCGGCTCGCAGAATTACTACTGCGCTTACTGCACCAGTTGAGACGAGCCCGTTGTATTGGTTCCCTGCTGATGTCTCGACTGTCTTCTCTTTGAAAAGCGCATTGTTCATTGCACTGAATACTTTAGCTTCAAATCATCACATGTCAGCCTGGACTTACTGTTCTACTAGCAATGTAGCCAGACGGTCGAAATAGAAGATAAAATCTTCTGTGTCAGTATCCACATCTTGAATAATGGTATTCATCCCTTTCAGCTGCGATGTCTCCTCTAAAATGAAGACCTTGTCAGACAGGGCATTGGCTTCGGAACTTTGTCCCAGCTTCTTGAGCGCTGCGCGGTGGCTGGCCGATTTCGCCTTTAACTTGCTCTCAATATATTGGATCACCATGGCTTTTTGGAGTTAGCAGAGCAACATTTACTACGAGGCTTGAACTGACTGATTGCCACTCGGTTTTCTACTCCACGAGGCACGATAATATCTACAATGCGTTAGCAGGTTACTTCCATGGACAACCATATAAACTCACCAGTGACCTTCTTCTGCGGCTCAACATATGTCTCAAAGTTAGGTTTGACATATTCGAACCACTGTTTAATACAGCCTTCAATGTCTCGACCACGTTCTGCAATATCTCTCAAAACTGGGAAAGAATGTTAGTGATTGTACTTAGTGCTCACTCAGTCTCCAGATCCGAGATTGGGTGAGACTGATGGCGATAAGGATTAGAGTAAACATACTTCGCCGAGAAAGACATGTATCCGCATCTGCTTCGCAAAATATCTACAAATAAGTTAAAAATGGCTTCCCCCGGCCTTTGAACAGAAAGACCTACCTTCATATCCAAGAGCTCAAGAACCCGTGGATCATACAAGGCAAATATCCCTTCCAAAATGAGAACGTGAGGAGAGTATATTGAAGTTGTTGCTTCTTCTCTTGCATGCTTGGAAAAGGAATAGATTGGGATTTCTGCCCTCTTGCTGAAAACGGTCAGCGAAAGCCACATTCGATACCTAGATTTAACATACCCAGCCTTCAAATCTCGTAGACGATCTACCAAAACATCAAAATCGACTGCCGAAGGGCTGTCGAAGTCATATTCATTTCTAAATGCTTTTGCTGAAGCCTCTGCATTAAGGGGTTTGTAAAAAGAGTCCTGCTCTAGGTCAGATGCCGAATGCATCGCTAACGCAAGCCGGAACTTACCATAGACAAGATGACGACCCATGGCAACGCAAGCTGTGATACGATCGCGTGCGACAAAGTCGATTTGCCTGAACCTGAGCTTCCAGCTATACCAATGATGCACACATCTTGCCACGGTGGGCTGTAGTGAGCTTTCTTGATCACAGTGTCAGCCATCGTTGCTCAAGCTGGAGCCTATAGTTGCACCTTCAACTTATGCCGTGTCCGATGTAAGATGTCGTTATTGCATAATTCCCAAAAATCAGAGATTATAGATATATACCCAGTAGGTAAGTAAGATCGAGGCTATCACTTGCAACCCTTCAGGAAACGAAGTCAAGTGTGTGAAAACATGAGAGGTAGTTGTGGAGGAAAAGACGAGAGCTTTATCAAGCACGTGACTGATGCCACAAACGAACAGCCATTCTCGGATTAGCCTGTTCGGCTACAGTACTAGCTTGCGGCTGAAAATTCAACCCATCTAAGAAGCTTCACGACCTTCCTTCATCCTCTCTTCCTCATCACACAATCAGAAACTTCTCAAATTTTCACCATCACAATTGGCAAGTGCTGGACACTACAGCCATTTGAAAGACCTCTCATGCCTTATGGAGACTGAATAGCCCAGTCACTGCAAGAATGGTATGCCCACTTCAAGCTCCGGCTGTGCGCTGGTCTGACAGCTCCATAGACGTCTTCAGCGGCATCAACAACGACTCCTCTTAGACACACCTTTGAAAGGCGCGTCGAGGATGTCAAACCAATCAAGAGGTAAGCTCCAATCTCTCTGCTCCCCTGGACCGCGGTCAACTCCGCGGCCTTCTTTGGCTGGCCAAATGATGTACTATCATCAACTGGGAATCTCTCCTAAAAATTACGTATGCGGAGAACAAATTTAGTTGTAAATCTGAATTGTCGCCCTCAAGCCTCATCCTTCATGATCGCTCCCAAGCATGGAAGCATGTGGTTGGAACAGCTAGCTGACCAGCGCGCCTTTATAGTGATATCAATGCGCTCATCCTAGACTACCTTACTACGGCTGGATACCCCTCCGCGGCAGCAAATTTCTCGAAAGAGGCCAACTTGCGTCCGCACCAAGAAGAGGAGTCAGTCAAGGCTCGTCGCTCAATACAGCACTCCATACACATGGGAAGCATACAAGAAGCGATTGAAGCACTGAACGAGCTTGAACCTCAGGTTAGTGGTCCTACTTTCTTCCTTTTCCTTTGCGATGATTAGACACGAGTTCATGCACCACTCATATAGCCTTCGGGTCGTTGATGAGAAAAATTACCAACTTCAGTCCTCAGTATGAGCAAAACATCAAACACAGTTTTATTTGATCTTATTTATACGATCTTTGTGCTGACCAACTCGAAGGTTTTAGAAGGAGACTCTGCCTTGCATTTTGCACTATTGCGGCTACAGCTGGTGGAGCTAATCCGCAATTGTAACGCAACACCAGGTGGTGATATTACGCCGGCTCTGACATTTGCTACGCAACAGCTCGCTCCTCGTGCACCTACTTCCCCAGACTTCTTAGAAGATTTAGAAAGGACAATGGCCTTATTAGTCTTTCCGCCAGACAATCTGGAACCACAGCTTGCAGCTCTTCTTCATCCAGATTTACGGAGAGAAGTTGCTGATAGAGTAAACAAAGCAATTCTCACATGCCAAACTCAGCGTCGGGATGCGGCAATCCGTGATCTTGTACGTCTTCGTGCATGGGCAGAAACCAACGCTCGAGAGAGCAAAAAGGACATACCCGCTCGAATTGAGTTGGGCTTTGATAACGAGGATTCTCAGAACTCGCAGAGTAATGGCCATGGTGAAGCCATGGTCATATGAACATGATGATCCCTCACCTCAGCTTTGGGAAATAAGGAGTTCTTTGGGTCGCTGGGACACAGACAAGATGAGACACGCATTTTCCTATTGCTGTTCTGCATCTGGCGTTTTGGACAGCATCCTGAGCTGCATCATCTTACCAAGGTAGGAGTTTAGTTTCCTTTATGACAATACGTATGTAATACATTTCCAATGAAACCATCATTATGCTATTCACCGACCTCCTATCCAGATTAAGTCACGATTTACTGAACGTGAAACAATAAATGGCCCATGTACGATTACTCATGGATTACTGTACATGTAAAATTTGATAGAGCTATAATCGCGCTCCCACGGCGCGTCCGTGGCTTAGAGGCTAACGGGGCCGCGACAGCCGATGTCCGGCCCACCAGCCATCAACATACGTCAGATACCTTTGTCGCGCAAAGCAGCCTCATATGGGAAGCTTCCCTTTTCTTTTCCTTTCCTTTCTTTCACTCAACCTCGCGCGTCAGCATTCATTCCTCAATTCAATCCTATTATTATCTCGGGCGTACCGCAATCATGAATAATCATCCATAGGCAATTCTACGTTCGACATAATGATGCTATCACGGCGTTCCGCCGCGTACCTTGCGCCGTCTTGTGCCAATGGAAAGTTGTTCACCCACAGAGCGTCGAGCCCACTCTGCAGGCAACTAAAGCTTCAATGCAGCTCACCAGCCATTCGCAGTTATCACTCCAGACCTGCAAAGCTCATCTCGGCTCAATTGCTTGCCTCTACCCGCCCGACCCTGGCGGGCCAGCTTGTCTCGTGCCATGGCGTTAGATATCTTTCTGGCAAACCACTACCGCAGCGACGCTCACGAGTTCTCAACTTCTTGTACAGATCTGCAGCTCTGTTTGGAGGTTCCCTTCTGGTCTTTGGAGCTGGTGTTGTCGCATTCTTCCTCTATGATGCCTCCACGTACAGCGAAACTCCAACCTTCACAGATATACAAGTCTCGAAATTAGCACTGAGTCCGCGCAAGGGAGGGCCCAAGAACCTACCAATTGCAGAAGTACAGCTCGATGATGACGATAGCGAGGATATGCAGCGTCAGAAAGAGAAGCCAAAGTTGGTAGTGCTCGGTGGAGGATGGGGAAGTGTGGCTCTACTAAAGACGCTGAACCCCGAGGACTATCATATAACCTTGGTTTCGCCAACAAACTACTTTCTGTTCACGCCTATGCTACCGTCCGCGACTGTTGGAACACTGGAATTCCGCTCTCTTGTCGAACCTATTCGACGTATTGTTGCAAACGTCAAGGGCCACTTCATTCGGGCCGCAGCAAAACATGTTGAATTTTCGGAGAAGTTAGTTGAGGTCGCACAGACTGATGAAGATGGGAACGAGGTTCGATTTTACTTGCCATATGACAAACTAGTTATTGGAGTAGGATCGACTACAAACCCGCATGGAGTCAAGGGACTGGAAAACTGCCATTTCCTAAAGGACATCGACGACGCTCAGAACATTCGCAACTCTATATTAACGAATTTGGAATACGCCTGTTTACCTACCACTTCTGATGATGAGAGAAAGAGGTTATTATCTTTCGTGGTTAGTGGTGGTGGTCCGACTGGCGTTGAGTTCGCTGCCGAACTTTTTGATCTTCTTAATGAGGACCTGACACACCTCTTCCCAAAGATTATACGCAATGAAATCTCTGTGCATCTGATTCAGAGTAGAGGACATATTCTGAATACCTACGACGAAGCTGTGTCCAAATATGCTGAGGATCGTTTCAACCGTGACCAGGTCGAGGTTCTCACCAATTCCAGAGTCAAGGAGGTCCAAAAGGACAAGATCATATTCACACAGAAAGGCCCCGACGGTGAAGCTATAACCAAGGAATTGCCAATGGGATTCTGTTTATGGTCTACTGGAGTGTCGCAGACCAAATTCTGCCAAGATTTGGCCCAGCAGCTTGGAGATGCCCAAACAAATCGCCACGCATTGGAGACGGATACCCATCTCCGTTTGAATGGCACACCGCTTGGTGACGTATACGCCATCGGTGACTGCTCAACGGTACAGAACAACGTAGCCGACCATCTTGTGACATTCCTGCGAACCATGGCCTGGAAAAAGGGCAAGGATCCAGAGACGATGCACATTACTTTTGGAGAATGGCGCGAGGTTGCACAGCAGGTGAAGAAGCGATTTCCACAAGCAGCCGACCATCTTAAACGTCTTGATAAACTATTTGAGGCATACGACAAGGACCAATCTGGAACCCTTGACTTTGGCGAATTGCGAACTCTTCTAATGGAGATTGACAGCAAACTCACGTCCCTTCCCGCAACAGCACAACGTGCTCATCAACAAGGCCAATACCTCGGTCATAAGTTCAATAAGATGGCCAGAGCTGCGCCTGGCTTGAGGGCAAACGATGTTTTGGATGGTGATCTTGACGAAACTGTCTACAAGGCTTTTGAATATCATCATCTTGGTAGTTTGGCATACATTGGTAACTCGGCCGTCTTTGATCTTGGTGGCGGATGGAGTTTGACTGGTGGTCTCTGGGCAGTCTATGCCTGGCGAAGTGTTTACTTTGCACAAAGTGTGAGCTTAAGAACGAGAGCCCTTCTGGCGATGGATTGGGCTAAGAGAACTCTTTTTGGAAGAGGTGAGTCTTTCAAGCTATAGAGAAGATCCCCAATGTTTGCTAACGACGTTTGCGTAGATCTCATGAGTTGGTAGAAGTCGGTCTGTATAGAGCGTCTAGGTCCATAAGCCTCAGACATTATGACGCTACGATATTGGTGGCTCTACATCATTGTGTTCTAGATTTGGGAGACTGTATATTGTTATGAAAAAACCATAGATGTAGTAAATATAAAGTTGTTCATAATCGAAAACAAGATCAGTACACAATGTGTGACAACAAAGAGTGGCAGTGATTTGATTGTCATTAATTTCACTTTTACTCCATCCTGCTATAGAGCGGATCTCTCAATGTAACATGAAATCCTTGTGCGTCCATTTCTCCGTAGCCTTGACCTTGCGCTTCTTCGCGAAGCTGATCGGTCTCCTGGCCTCAACCTTTCCGCGAACCAACAAACTCCTATACCGATCCTTAAGCAAATTTCCTTCTGGTTTTAGTAGTCTCAAAGACTCTTGCAACTCATCTGGCAAGACCAGCTCCAGATCCTTCTCGGGCAGGGCAATCTTGCCAAGTTTCCTTCGACGCAGCTCGAGATCATCTCCTTCACCATCACTATCATCCTTAATGCGAGCCAGTGCCCGAGCCTGTTCTTTCTCGGCAGCCTCCTTAGCGAGTTGCTTGACCTGTGCGGCCTGCTCGTCCTTCTTCTTGATCTCGGCAGCCATTTTCGCCTTACGCTCTTCCTCCTTTCTTCGCTTGATCTTATTCCTTTGAACCTGTGTCTTCCGCTCGGGACGTTTGGCATTGAGACGAACGTCTTCTGCGCCGCTCTCGAGTCCCTCCCACGCCGAGTCTTCTTCCCACTCTGACATCTCTGCTCGTCTTTCAGCGGCTTCAGCCTCGGCAGCGGATTTGGCTGATGCTTCTTGTCTGATTCGCTCTGCCTCTGCTGCGGCTAATCGCTTTTGTTCGGCCTCCAGCTCCCTCATTCCCTCGGCAGTGAGTCGCTCTTCATATTCTGTGAAGACAGGGTTATAACTGTAACCGCCTTCAGGCCTCTGAACTGCTGGGATGGACTTTCCGCTTGCTGCCATGGAAATTGGCTTCTCCTTCAGAGTAGCTGGTGCTACCTTCTTCTTTTTCTTCTCGAGGAATGAAAATCGGGGGTCCTGCTTTTGTTCTTCGATGTCTCTCTGCACATCCCAAGGATCGTATGAAGCTTCTGTGACCTCAACCACCTTCTCTTGTCGGCCGTCGGCGATATTGCGCAGTCGGGTGAGTTCTTTGTGTGATACATAGCTTGTTCTCTGTCGCTTCTCTTTGGTGACCCCATCGGTTGTTTTGTCTTCTCCCGGTCTTTTTCTCATCGATACTGCTGGTACAGCGGATCGTTGTGCAAGAATCTCATCCGCCTTCAGTGGCTTAGAGCCTTTCAATTGTTTTTTCTGAATTGCAGCATCGCCGGCAATGTCGACTGTGAAAAGGTCGGCGGAATCTTTCTCGGCAATGACACCACTAATTCGTATTAGAATTTGAAGTCTGGTGTTTGTGTGATTGCTGCATACCCTTTGATCACTTCATCCCGCACTACCTCCAAACCCTCTTGAATCTCTGTGACATCGACATTCTTTCTCCAAGCTTTCTTTCCTTTTCTTGAAGGCTGCTTGTGCTGCTGAGGGGCACCCGGAGAGACTGTGGCTGGTTTGAGTATCGGCATCCTGAAAGATAACTCTTGCTGCGCTGATGTCGTTTGTACGTGGGCGAGAACTGAGAACTTCCCGCGATATCGATAATCTTTCAAAATTTCCTCGGCTCTTAGTTTCTCCAGGAACCGACCGACCGGGGTTAACGAGATTAAGCGTGTCCATTTACAGATTGCGCCTCGCTCCTCAGTATTGCCTACAGCCTTTGTCTGATTGCCTACCTTTGCATACCTACCTACCTACTGCATATCCTTTACATTGACAAGAGTGAATTCATTTGTACATATTTGACTCGACACACCACCGATCCCCAACCACAACCCTTCTCAATACCCAGATCAGACCAATTCATACAGACAAGATGGCCGCTGCCGCTGGAGGATACAATAACCCACTGAAGAAGTTCAAGTACGTCTTTCCGCTACGTGCCAACTCGTTCTGTGTACTGTGCTGACGATTATATAGGTTGGTGTTTTTGGGCGAACAAAGTGGTATGTAGCCATGGTCACTGGCCGTGATCGCCAGTTCTAACATAATTGGTATTTAGTTGGAAAGACGTCGCTGATTACACGGTTCATGTACGATTCTTTCGACAACATGTACCAAGCAACAATTGGAATTGATTTCCTTTCAAAAGTAGGTGCAGTAGCATGCAACGGAGCCGACCCTGCTAACCAGACTTGCAGACAATGTATCTGGAAGACCGCACAGTTCGATTACAATTATGGGATACCGCAGGACAAGAGCGTTTTAGAAGTTTGATCCCCTCATACATTCGAGATTCAAGTGTTGCCGTTGTTGTATACGATATCTCAAGTAGGTCTCTGCGGCGGTGTATGTTGATTTGCGGTCTAATACCTATGCAGATGCGAAGTCATTCCAAAACACAAGAAAATGGGTCGATGATGTGCGAGGCGAGCGAGGCAATGATGTTATCATTGTTTTAGTTGGGAACAAAACAGATTTGAACGACAAACGCGAAGTTACAACACAACAGGGAGAGGAGGAGGCGAAGAAAAACAATCTGATGTTCATCGAAACCAGTGCCAAGGTTGGACACAATGTTAAGAATCTATTCAGACGGATAGCCCAAGCATTGCCTGGTATGGAGGGAGCGGACGGTGCAGCGGCAGCAGGAAACCAGAGTAAGTCCCGGTCTTGGTCTACAATCGGAATGGCTGCTAATCTGGAAAATAGTGATCGACGTCAGTATAAACCCAACGCCTGCGGCCCAAGATGGCTGTGCTTGTTAAAGCTTTGGGCAGGTCTTCGGTTCTAAGTCTCTTTTTTGTGTAGAGCGTTCTGGGAATTGTGCATAGCGAACAGCGGTCGGATATTTGTATGATAATGGCGGCATGCTTAAGCCAGCGTACAGTATAATGTAGTAATATGGGATCAAATGTGAACAGGTAGAGTGGTGAATTGCATAGAAGTTTGTCTACTAGAGAGTGCTGTATTTCCCACAGCCTTGATTCCGGGCACATTTGATATGCCTCAATACGCGGAAGCGTATCTTGAGTTCAACGCCTGATTATTCTGCTCAATCAAAAGGGAGAGAAAAATGGAGATGCACTGATTCGCACAAAGTTTTCTAAATTGTGCCCTGTTCGCCTTCCCTGATAAATTAAATTGTCAAATATTGATAAGCAATAAGACAATAAGGACCTAGCTCTGTTCGTGGCTATCCGACTACGAGAACGTTGCCAAGACACGGCAAAAGATGATGAGAGCAAAAGGAGGGAAACGACGTCCACCTCAAAAATCATCAACCGACTCCGGTCCTTCCGCGTCATCCAGCTATCTCCAGCACTCACGCTCAACGCCGCATCAGGTATTTACCTTCGAGAGACAAGGGAAGTGTTCACTTGGACCGCAACCATGGCGCCGCTCATATCGCGATGGCTACGACTGCCGCGACCCAGGGTAAGAACCCCAGGCCTTTGCCGGCTGAAAAACGCCTCCAGACGACTCAACCTGCAACGCATGCTGATATGTGTACTAGACTTTCCTGTATCTGATGTCGCTGCGAACTGGCACAGAGATGATTTCATTCTCGATGATATTCAACAAGCTGACCGGTTTCTATGGCCTGCTTGCCATTTTCACCGGCGTCAGCCTCTCACCACTCCAGCTTTCCATGTATATATACTCCGTTGCCGCACTCTTCCTCCTCGCCGTTTTGGTTCCTCACATTCGAAAGCAAAGCCCCTTCCAGTGCCTCGCGCTGGCATGGTTCTACTTGTTCGACACGGCCATCAACACCGCATATACAACGGCCTTCGCCATGACGTGGTTTCTCGCCATTAGCGCGAACGAAGCAAACTCACTCTCAGGAGTTCCAAACTCCCCCGGCAGTGGAACAATTGAAGATACTGCTGGGTTTACATCACCGAAGTACAACGTTAGCAAAGTCGACGTTATTGCTGCCCCAGCTGGCGGTGTCATCGCAGGCCAAGATGCCATCGCGGTTGCAACGGCTAGTACAGCAGCATCTGGAGCTGTTGCAAGTTTGGGACATGGGGTTGCTCTAGAGGAGAGTTTCCCCAGTATCCTGCTCATCGGTCTCATGACTTTGATTAGAGTTTATTTCGTCCTTGTGGTTATGGCCTATGCCAGACAGGTTCTGCGCCAACACATGTACCAAAACCACCCCGCATCGCCTGTAAAATTACATCTACACACGGATGGTGCAGTTGATGCACCTGCAGAGAACCCATTTGCCTCAGATACCGAGCAAGGTCAAGGATGGCAAGGCAAGGTCGGAAGAGCTATGGTTAAAATTGGGGAGGGATACTGGCTTGGTGGCCACTCTGATGACTCTTGGGCAAAGAATATTGATGGACGGTTCAGGACAACTAAGATATCCATGGCTCCTCCGGGAACATTGGAGCGTGAGAGAAGAGCTCGATCAGGCACTGGTCCTCCATTGCCTCCTAAGAACCTTCCAAAGGTCTAAGAGTTCTGGGGACAGCTTGGATGGGATTTTGTATCACAAGCACGCGATAGAGAGGCGTCGCGTGCTCAACATGACTGGCAAGATTATACATTGATGCAGGCGTTCGGTAATGCTGGGGGGGTTTTCTGCTATGGGGTTTGAGTATATATACTGATAGATTCGGGGGTTCACGAACAGGTAGATGGTCAACGGTTTGAAATGTCCATCATCAACACCAACGATTATGGATGGTGCGAGGGTTATAGCAGCACATCAATTGAAGTGCCATCATCATTACCAGAGTACCAGAGCTGGCGGTGACATAGTCTACCAAGACACACTAGCTTTCTCTAGTGATACGAATACGAGGGTTGATTGGCATCTGATGCTTTGTCAGCTTGAATGATGGTGCCTTAAGTCCTTATGTCGTGAACATCAACGTTGCTCCTTCACTTGGACCGATGCTCATCACGACATGCCGAACATTGACCTGAAGAAGCCGAAAAATCGTGTGTACCCCGTCGGCATTTGGAAACAAACCCCCGTGTCAAGCCTATCCACTTCTTGAAGTGCAGCAATCCAGTCTTTCGCCGCATTTATCAATCACGCAATCGATTTCAGGGCAGCCCTCCGGCCATTGTTGCAGCCTCTATCAATCACGCAATCGATCGTCTAAAGACACACCGAAAATTTGCAAGTAATCGCGTCGCTTTGGTTTGTCAGTTACCCTGGTCGACTTCCCCAGTAGCCTCTTGAGCTCCGAGAACCGCCCAGTGTCCCAATAAGTTCTTAAAAGAAATAGACATGGCGTTCCTTTTCCGCCGCCCTGAAGACTTTAATACTTCTCCAGTTTCGAGGAGGACAGAACGCAACTTGGGAGATATGGCTGCTCCTGCTACCAGCATTCGTACGCCTGAGGAAGCTGGTCAGTATATCTGCATCTACCCCACACTCCGTTGCAACCCTGCTTGCTGCTCAGAACCCCACCATACATCAATGCCCATCAATTGACTTCCTCTCTTGTGAATAGTGGCACGAATTGCATACCTCTCTAGCGATGTCATCGTTTCTGTTCAAGCTGCTCAAGAAACCGAGTCTGCATTCTCAACACATCTTCGCAGATATGCCAGCCGAAAGGACAAAGGCATAATTGCCTCTGCTGATGGCGGCGTGCCAGAGGTATGAAGCGCAACTCGTGAATATTTGAGGCGCTTTGCTAATAGCCGTCGTTGCAGATTCAAACAATCAGACACAATGCTGATCCTCTTGTGTCGGTATACAATCCTGCTCGGAATGGTAGACTTGTCAGCGTTACCACCGGATCATCAATCCTTATATCCTCAGTTCCCCACCTATATCGACTCGCAAACCTTCCTGTCGTTATCCACGTTTCATTACAACCGTCTCAATACCCAGACTACTCGTCAATAACCTCAATTAGAAATACTGGCTTCACATTCCTCCAGTCGCACACCCTCCAGGAGGCGCAGGATCTGGCTTTGACCGCGCACGCCTTGGCCGTCAAGTCAGGGAAGGGTGTTATCCATTTTTTCGATGCGGGCTCCTCGATAGACGATCCAACCATCAATTTTGAGGATTCCATTCTTGTTAAGGATATTTTGAATGTGGACTTAGTAAGGAAAATTCAAAAAAGCAAGGTTGCTGGTTCAGGCACATACGCTGATGATGGAAGACTGGCAACCATTGTTGAGTCTACTAATGCCACTGCCCCCAATGCGATGGAAGGTGTCGAGAGCATCCCAATTCGGTCACAAGAGCCAACTTCCAACGAGGTGTCTTCCAAGGCGTCATCCGTGGGCTCATCTGGAGGCGAAAGCAGCCTGGAAACACCAGACAGCGTCTCCTCCACAACGACTGTCGATTCGACAACGGTGCGAGCCATTACTTCTGACGACATCTACAACTATGTAACAGAAATCTGGGCTCAATTGAAGCAGCGTGTTGGAAGAGAATACACTCCTTTCGAGTACACTGGGCCATCGAATGCCGAAGTTGCTTTGTTCATTTTCGGATCTGATGTCGGTGCCTTTGGTGCTGCCATTGACGATGCGTCTAGAACCAATGAAGTGTATGCAAAATCTGGTGTTATCACTGCACGACTCTATCGCCCGTGGTTGGGAGCTAAGCTTATGGAGAAGATTCCCAAGTCTGTCAAGAGAGTAGCTGTCTTGGAGCAAATCCGAAGGAAGACCACAAGATGGGGGCCTTTGCTCTTGGATTTGCTGACCACTCTGAAGTCAGGACCAGGTGGTGGAGTTGAGACAATTGTGGGATACCAGTTGGGCTACGTTGCGCCTGAGACTGTTAAGCAGGCTCTCCGTGGTATTTTCCAGAATTTGAAGTCACCGTCGCCAATTCAGAACCTTGAGATTGGCAAGGCTGATGGCCCGGAAGAAGCTTCCGAAGCTGCGTTTGATCTCAAGCAGCCAAAAGTTGAATCTGCATACATGAAGATTCTGGGTCAGATTTTTGGATCTAAGCTGCACATTGCTAACGCTCTCGGTTCAAACAACGCTGGGATTGCCGCTGACTTTGCGACCAACCCTGAATTTGGATTCGGATCTCTGCTTGCCCGACAAGAACATCGCCAGCGTTTTGTCCGTGAAGTTCAGCAAGCATCACAATCAAAAGAGTTTATCACCGAAGCACCAAAAGCCTGGCTCGCAAAGTGGGCTCAGAATGCCACTGATGAGAAGAAGTCAGACGAGCTTGCTGAGGAAGTCATTGCACGTCTAGCCACCGACGGATCCCCTCTGGCGAGTTCGTTACTTGCAAATAAGGGACTCTTCCGAAAGGAATCTCAATGGTTGATTGGATCAGATGCATGGGCTTATGATCTTGGTAACTCTGGTGTGCACCATGTCATTGCTTCTGGCGAGAACGTCAACATGCTTATCATTGATTCAACCCCGTACTCCGAGAGATCTGCCAAGGATGCTGCACGAAGAAAGAAGGATATCGGGCTGTATGCCATGAACTTTGGCAATGCTTACGTTGCTTCAGTGGCTGTCTACAGTTCTTATACGCAAGTGCTGCAAGCCATGATTGAGGCTGATCAATTCAATGGTCCTTCTGTTGTAGTCGCATATCTGCCATACTTCAAGGAGAGTGAGTCTCCATTAACCGTACTTCAGGAGACAAAGAAGGCAGTGGATCTCGGGTACTGGCCATTGTACAGATGGAACCCTGAAAATGAAGACAAGGGAGAGCCAAACTTCTCTCTGGATTCAGAGCGAATCAAATCTGAACTCAAGGATTTCTTGGCCAGAGATAACCACCTCACTCAAGTCATGAAGAGGAACCCAGAGTTCGCTTCTCACTTGTCCGAAGACTACGGAACAGAAGTACGAGCCTTGCAGAAGCGAAAGGCCAAGGATGCTTATGCATCGCTCTTGGAAGGACTTTTCGGGGCACCACTTACTGTGCTGTTTGGATCTGATAACGGCAATGCTGAATCACTCGCCAAACGTCTCGGAAACAGAGGTAAAGCTCGTGGACTTAAGACCGTTGTTATGGCCATGGAGGACTACCCTATTGAAGATTTGCCAAGTGAGCAAAACATCGTTATTCTCACTTCCACTGCCGGCCAAGGAGAGTTCCCTCAGAATGCTCGTGCGTTCTGGGATGCCGTCAAAGATAATACTGACCTTGACCTTGCTTCCGTCAACTACTCCGTTTTCGCTCTTGGTGATAGTCACTACTGGCCACGCAAGGAGGATAAACACTACTACAACAAGCCCGGAAAAGACTTGGACAGAGTTCTGTCGAATCTTGGTGCTAAAAAGCTCGCCGACATCGGGCTCGGTGATGACCAAGATCCTGACGGATATCAGACCGGATACCAAAATTGGGAACCTCAAATCTGGACAGCACTTGGTGTCGACAATGTCGAGGGTCTTCCAGAAGAGCCACCGCCAATCACCAACGAGGACATCAAGCTGGCATCAAACTTCCTAAGAGGTACCATCGAAGAGGGTCTTCAAGATACATCTACCGGTGCCATTTCTGCTGCCGATTCGCAATTGACCAAGTTCCACGGCACGTATATGCAAGACGATCGTGATCTTCGTGATGAGCGCAAAGCCCAGGGTCTCGAGCCTGCCTACTCGTTCATGATTCGGTGCAGATTGCCAGGTGGTGTCGCAACCCCCAAGCAATGGATTCAGATGGACGAAGTCAGCAATGATTTCGGAAATGAGACGATGAAGCTTACAACACGCCAAACATTCCAGTTCCACGGTGTTGTTAAGGGTAAGCTCAAGTCAGCAATGCGCGCCATCAACAAGTCTTTGATGACCACCATTGCTGCTTGCGGTGATGTTAACCGAAACGTCATGTGCAGTAGTTTGCCTAGCAAGTCAGCATATCACCGAGATGTTTACAAGTACTCCCAGATAATCTCAGATCACTTGCTACCATCAACCAGCGCATATCACGAGATCTGGCTGAAGGATGACGACGATAAGAAGACACAGATCGCTGGTGATGCTGTGCAGGATTTCGAGCCTTTGTATGGTCCTACCTACCTCCCAAGAAAGTTCAAGATCACCATCGCCATCCCACCTAACAACGATACCGATGTTTATGCACATGACATTGGCCTCATTGCCATCAAGGACAAGAAGAACCGATTGGCAGGTTTCAACTTACTCGCCGGTGGCGGTATGGGTGTCACGCATAATAACAAGAAGACCTACCCAAGAACAGGAAGTATGTTCGGGTTTGTCTCCAAAGAGCAAGTCCACATTGCCTGTGAGAAGGTCATGCTTGTTCAACGTGATCATGGCGACCGAAAGAACCGAAAGCATGCTCGTCTAAAGTATACTATCGACGATATGGGAGTTGATGTCTTCCGTGGCAAGGTTGAGGAACTTTGGGGACAAAAGTTCGACAAGCCAAGGCCTTTCAAGTTCCAGAGCAACATCGACACATTTGGATGGCAAAAGGATGAAAAGGGATTGAACCACTTCACTTTGTTCATTGAGAACGGACGTATCGAGGATACTGCTGAATTCCCAATGAAGACTGGTCTTCTTGAGATTGCAAAAGTTCATAAGGGCGAGTTCCGCTTGACTGGAAACCAGCACTTGATTTTGAGCAATGTCGACGACGCAGATCTACCTGCGATGAAGGAATTGATGGCCAAGTACAAGCTTGACAACATCCAGTTTACTGGCCTGCGTCTATCTTCATCAGCATGTGTCGCTTTCCCAACCTGTGGTCTTGCGATGGCTGAATCAGAGCGATATCTACCGGTATTGATCACCAAGCTCGAAGACTGCTTGGAGGAGAACGGACTTAGCCAAGAGAGCATCGTGATGAGGATGACTGGATGTCCCAACGGTTGTGCCCGTCCTTGGTTAGCCGAGGTTGCATTTGTCGGAAAGGCTTATGGTGCATATAACATGTATCTCGGAGGTGGATACCACGGCCAGCGATTGAACAAGCTATACCGAAGCAGTATCAAGGAGGATGAAATTCTTGCCATCATGCGACCTCTCCTCAAGAGATACTCCCAGGAAAGAGAAAAGGGAGAGCATTTTGGTGACTTCTGCATCCGCATTGGCATGATCAACGAGACCACCGAAGGAAAGACCTTCCACGATGATGTAAGCTGAGCAAATTCTTATTCTATGATTGCAAACTAATCCGAACCCAGGTCGCTGAAGCTGAATCGGACGAAGAATAATCTGGAAATGAAGCGAGTCTGAAGTTCTAGCATATCATGGGTTTTCTATTGCATGGCGTTGATGGTTATGCATGATTCATACCTCAATTCACATAAAAGAGTGGTCAAAAGGGTTTACAGGGCAATATGTGAATATTTTCTGGAAAGTGGCATCTATGCATATATTTGAGTTCAAAATACTCGATTCCAAAATGACATTTCTGGATATCTCTGACTCTGGTACTTCTTTAATCATGTGACAGTCTTCAACACTCTATCTTGGAGGGAAATGCCCTTTGTAATCTCCATGACAATTTCTATGACGGAAACCCAAGTTCTTAATCTCCAACATCATGTTCTCGCGGAATGGAAGCACAGGGGCCTCGTTCCTCTCCTTTGCAATACCTGCCCGTGGTCATTTCATTGAGAAATCATCTTCGCCATAAAAGTACACTCGACGTACAACCAATCCAAATACAGCTTTGAAAATCTGGAACAGAAGGCAGTCATCTCATTCATTCCCATACTCCAAACCCGCCTGCAAAGCAACGTGAAATCCCAGCGCCTTCAGAGTCCTCGCATCCCACCGGGCACTCCACCCAAGCAACTGATCATTCATAACCGACGGCATGGCCGCCGACTTAGCGTTCGCCGGTGCGCTGTGTCGCTTGAAAGCTAGGAGAGATAGTCCGAGTGGACTATGGGTGGCGTGCGTGCTTGTGCTCGTTCTTCGGCTCGCGTTGGTGGATGGAGAAGTGGCTGCGTAGCATAGATTAGACCATATCGCGCTGAGAGACGAGGTGCGGGCGCCTACTGCGGGGGTGGAAGGGACTGGGGATATAGGAGGAGAAGGTAAGTCTTGTGCTGGTTGAGAATGAGGGGCGCTGCTGGCGGGGGGTGTTGGGGCTGCTTCATCCATGGGTCCGATGCTGTCCCAGTTTTCGGTTTCCTCTCCCTCGGGGCTGCGGTTGTGGCTTGCGTGGTATGGATCTTGCCAGACGTGCATGGGCATCGGTATGTAGGGAGTCGGGACCGGATACTGGGTCGGGAAATATGCAGGTCCGGTTGCCCAGCCGGGCATGTTGATGTCCTGCTGCAGCAGAGGCTGCTCTGGAGGTGGGCCGGGGACAAACTGACATTGGAATCCAGGATCGGGGTAAAAGGGAAATGCTGGCGGCGGTGGTGGTGGCGGCGGGGGGAGATTGAACGGTTTGGTCTGAAACATGGCGTGTTGGTGACTTAGAAGCTGCTCGTGCTCTCGTCGCTCACTTTCCACCTGCGCCAACCGATCTTTGATCTGGATCTCGTGGGTCACTTCGCCCAGGCGTGCTAGGGTGGTCTTCTCTTGTTGCGTGCACTCTCTGAGGCGACTGCGAACCCAGCCCATCTGCTTGGTTGTTTTGCGTCGAGCTTGTCCGTTCTTCGCAACCGCTTCTTCCAGGTGGGAGAGTTGCTTCAGTAGATTGGTGGCTTTGGCATTGTGGTCTTGAAGAACTTGGAGAAGATAGGATCGTTCGGCATGCAGTTCTTCAAATGCTTTAAAGGCGGAGTTGGGAAAGAGCGTGCTCTGGTCTGGAAACCTGATGAGGGTTTGCAGCGGTCCAGGATCTGGACGTGTTGCCGCGAAGGTCTTGCGGTCTTTCTTGTTGTGCACTCTAGCATTCGGTGTTGACACTCGTCGTTCTCTTGCTTGGTGGGAATTCTGGTTCATGGAGGGTAAGGGGAATTGAGATTTGAAGAATGGGCCATGGCCAGGGCCAGCAACCGGGAGATTTGGTCTGAACATGGAATCTGGATTCGGTATTTACAACTGCTGGACAATAACAGGCCTGGTTGCTCCCGCCGTTGCGCACGCCGACGGAGATCTACTACAAGAGCTGTTATATAGGCCCGGCCTCTTGACTCCCAGCCGCCATAAAGATGTTTTGGAAGCTGCTGGATGAAGCAGTAGACATAAAGACAAGAAGAGCATAGAAGCTCCAGAGAGGCCACGAGCATTGCTGGCAGGCCTGAGACTTGTGAAGGGAGCGGCGCCATCCATGCGCACAAAGGAAGTCTGGTTCCTGGGCGACACTCGTCACCGGCCATGCACGGCAACAAAGAAAGGGCGTCTCTTCTCGTCTTTGTCATGGGAGAGAGAGAAGGAAGTCCACGGCTGGCCAGCTATTTAACGCTCTTCCAAGGCGGTCGCTTGCGGAAGAGCTGGTGGTGTAGTTGATCCAATGAAGACCGGCTCCTGTGTCATAACAGCCTTGCGCGGAAGGATGAGGCTGGAGGGGACCACGGCAGCAAAAGTGGTGCTGTCGATGTGCCATATCTGTCCCATGTCCAGTCCAGAGCACGGCGGTCGGGGCATGTGAGACGGTGCAGAGTCTGTGAGACGCAATGCACCCAGCGAATTGCGGGGGGAGTGAGGCTAGAGGACGGCATCCGAGAGAGCTCCCGGCCTGCTCTGTTGATCTCCAATAGACGAACGCCGCCGTTCACGAAGCCGAAAGCTCATCGTCAGCCTTCTTTTCTTCTGCCCTCATCTTCAGCCAACTTCCTTGGTCGCATTCGCCCCCCGGGATCATTCCGTGTTCTCAACGCCCTCCCCGATTCGCGATCAGTGCTTCTCCTTGCGAGCGCCCTAGGGTGTTCTTCCCGTCTGTCTCGCATGGCATCTGTTCTTTCGACGTGAGCTCTGGTCGAGCTGTTATGAGTTCAGCATGATTCCACCCCGACTATTTGCTGGCGACGAGGAGCTGGGCAAGAAGGATGACGACCACAAGATGAACCCCAAGAGTCCCTTTGGGATATGGCAGAGCAGCCGCCGCGCGCCGCACCGGCGGAGCATGAAGAGAGCTGCTGTTGTTGGGATCGTGTTGATTTGTCTGTATTATTTCTTCAAGAACATGCCAACCGACCTGGAGAATCCGCGCCGGCGTCCCTCTTACACCCATGGAGAATCAGATTCTGCCCCGGTCAAGTCTGGGTCCAAGACGGGTGCGGTGGCTTCGGTCGAGGCGCAAGACTTTGAGGGGCCAATTAAGTTTTATAAACTGGCTTCCACGCTGCATGCTCTGGTAAAGGTCCATGGGGACGAGCAGCGCAACGACAATGTGGTATGTGGAGTGTGCGTCTTGGGTTCGAATTTCGCTGATGGATACACGTAGCTTTTCGCGGCCGCGAGTCTCAAGAGTGCTTCGATACTGCTTCCCGTAGCCTGCGAGATGTCGCTGAAGCAGAGGAATAATGTGTTAGTGGAACCAATGAGCAAGATATGTGATGGGGCTGACGTGGCGTAAAGGCATTTTGCATTCATGTCAAGAGATGAAATATCCATGGATATCTTAAAGGCTGTAAATGGCGTTGGCGATGGCTGCGGCATATTATTTCATGGTATGAGTTCTTCTGAACCATCCCAGGCCCCTCTAACTTTGCATCAGATGCCCGACCCGACTTTGGACCTCGCAGTTCTGAATTTCGAATGGCAGTTAGCTCGTCTGCTGCACTGAACCACATCCATAATTTTATGCACCCTCAGGTTATCATCGTAAGTGTTTTGCTGCTCCACAGCCGTCATTCTACTAAGACTCTTCTAGATTGATGGGTCTGGGAATGAGGAGGCTTTCTTTCTGAAGGGCATCAGGGACCGAGCGGCCGTACTAAATCGTCCAATCATTGACCTACCAAAAGATACTGAACAGTCCCTGCTATGGATAACAGAGCTGGATTGTGTTTCGTTACAAGGTAAAATATCTCAATTCGTACTTCTATGATCTTGAACTAAACCCTATTTTAGCATGGAACAGAGTCCACTTTGACATCCTCATACACGCCCAGCCTGGTGCTTCAGGGTCGCTTATACGACTTCTCGAGTCTCTTAAGAAGGCAGACTATTTCGGAAGTCCCGTTCCACGACTAACCATCGAACTGCCGGAGAAGATCGATGATCCTACGATGCGGTATCTCGAGAATTACGACTGGCCACCTCGTAAAATAGCACCACCTGGTAGTGCAAGTCAACTTTCGTTGCACCATCGCATCCCTGAACAGGGGCTCAGCCCGGAAGAGAGCTCAATTCGCTTCCTCGAAGCTTTCTGGCCTGCTCGGGCAGATTCATCTCACATTCTCGTGCTTTCCCCTCAAGCCGAGCTTTCTCCATTATATTTCCACTACTTGAAGTTCATGACCTTGGAGTACAAGCACTCCCAGGCCCAGATTGGTGTCAATAATAACCTCCTGGGCATAAGCCTAGATCTTCCCTCAACATACCTCAACGACTCCACCCCATTCACGCCTCCACCTCAGCCAAACACAAACAAAGCCACCGATGGAGCATCACCCTTCCTCTGGCAGGCACCCAATAGCAATGCAGCCCTCTATTTTGGCGAGAGATGGGTGGAGTTGCACGAATTCGTCACCAACATACTTCTTGCTGAACGCGCTTTGCCCCCACCAGCGACGTTGGGTCAGAAGCTGGTCAGCAAGACGTTCCCGTCATGGCTGGAACATATACTGAAATTAGCACGGGTGCGCGGTTATTGGATGCTCTATCCAAATTTTGACCGAGGAGAGTCAATGGCCACGACACACAATGAATTGTATCAAATTCCGGAAGAGTTTCCCGAGGAGGCGGAGAAGTTTACTCGCATTGACGCCGATACAGAGCTTACAGCTGACCCATCACACCATCTATCCCTCAAGCATGAAGAGAAGCCATTGTCAACTGGGTCGCTGCTCAAGTTCCTGAACGGCATCCTGCCTCGAGTGCTAGAAATGCCAGTACTCAATTGGGATGGTGCCGAGGTAGCGGTCATGGACATTGCCATCAACGCGGAAGCGTACAGCAATATCTTTCGGCAAGAGATCGGCGGATGTAGCCCAGATGTCCCTGCGAAACCAAGAGTTGGCTTCTCGGCTCGCGACCTGTTCTGCTTGCACGATGTAATCGAAGCGGCGGAGAACGCGAAAGCCGCAGCTGCGGCCGGAGAAGTGAAGACGACATTTATAGCCACAGATTTGGCAGCTGTGAGACCTACGGACAAACCTGTCTTGGTTGTAGGAGCTAGTTAGGTAGATTTTATCGGCGTTCATCACATCATCAAATACCTCATTCAGCGTTTGAGAGCATTCTTGTATATTACCCAGATTTTCCTAAACAACATCCTTCAAATGCAAACTCCTTGCTATGCAAACGTGACTAAGAATTATGAGAGTATTATGACGATCGTTTGGAGTTGGTTGCTAAGAAGAGCACGCACACTACGATGATACAAAATGCAATAATGGAGAGAATCTACCGCACGTTAGCTTTACTCATATGCCAACCACCACCACTCATATATCTTCCGATGCGGAGCGGAACGAGGATCAAGCTCACCGTCTGAGTCTTCCAACCGGTCTGCACAATAGCCGCTCGACGGCTGTACTTATTCACCGTCTTGATATAGTTCCCAAAGCCCAGAGCGAGGCATGAGACGGAGAGCACCCAGAAGATAATGCCCAGCGGCTTCGCCATGCGCAACTCGAACGCGGTCGGTTGATTCTTCAGATGAAAGCTGACGACAATGGCCACGCTCACAATGGCCATGTAGACACTCAACCGTAGGTACGAGAGGAAGGTCCGCTCGTTGGCGCAGTGGTCGCGTGCATCGCTGTTGCTGTTCTCGAACAGCAGCGGTCCGAAGAAGGGCGGGACGCAGAAGATCGACTCATCTTGGTGACTGTTTCCCCCGGCCAAGATCTGTCAGTGAGGGGTTGCGCTGGTTGAGCTGCCGGTGGCATGTTCTTTGGGAGGGGGCCAACTTGGGGATTCTAGCCGGTCATGGCGACTTACTCGGGTACATTGACGGGAGGTGGGTGCAGAGGGTTGTACAGCGGTCGGTAGGTGTTGCGTAGTCGCGGCGGTGCGCCTGCCTCCTCTTCATCTCCGGGTTGGGGCATCGTTGGGAGATGCAGGAACTTGCGCGATTGCGGTCACCTCATTCTTTCCCATCCGCTGCTCGTGACATTCCTTTTTTTTGGCCCAGGCTCACTTCCCTCCACCACTTTCCTCTGCGTCTCGGGCTCCAGTCCAGCCAAGTCATGGCCGCGCCGGACCGAGAGTAATTCCGCGGCGCGCGGCGGTGCCGGTGCTTGGATCGCTCGGCTATCGTTCACTGGCGACGAGGGGACCATCTCCATCTCCATCTCATCCCATTCTGAAGTCGTCGCCGGGCCTGTCACGAATATATAGCCCATCGGCCGGTTGTTCGATGGAAACTGGTCATATCAAGTCGCAATCAGACCCCACGCGGCTGGCCATATCAGCACTGCACTGGCAAACATGGGCGGCCGCTCAGTTATCAGCCAGATTCTGGCAATATTTGGAGAGGCGCGGCGGGTTAGACCTACTCTACTGGGTTAGCGCTGCTGCCCGTGGCCGCCGGCGTGGATGGCGATTGGCCAATGGAGCAGCGCCGGCTCTGACGCACCTCTTATCTTTTTGGTAGCCTTGCTGCTGCGAAGCTCTGGTGGGGAAGTCCTCGCGATCACTCCGAAAGATTTCTCGGCCTCTCCTCTCACCTGCATCAACTTTGCCTCTCCCATTCTTTCTCCTGCGTTGCTATAAAAGTGAGATTCGGGGTGCTGCTCGCATATATACTTACTCCCCCTTCCGACTCTCCTCTCTTTTCTGTCTTGCGTGCTCTCAGAAAATTGCGACTTCTTGGGCCTCGGTGACCCGTTGTTACCCGCCAAAATGCCTACTCTTCCAAAACCCATTCAAGAGTCGTCCGCAAACCGCAGCCATTCCCTCTCGCGATCACCCTTTAGCCGATCTTTCCAGCCGTCTTCTCCCTTGGCCCAGCTCTCCATTGAGCAAGATCTTCTCGATGCCTCGGACGAGGACGAGAACGGGGCTCTAGAAGACGAGATTCCCAGTTCCGAAGATGATTCGTCTGAGGCTTCTACCGTGCGGCCGGATGCAAATTCACATTCCATGGCAAGCACGTTTCGACGGCCGAGTTTTGTAGCCTTTGGCGGACCCCGACCAGCCGTCACGCCACACGATAACGGAAGCAACTATCTGACCAAAAAAGAAAAGAAACAATCGCGCAATGAGGAGCGCAGTTTATTGCGCGACAACCACCTCGCTCCACCAAAACACCCACATCCAGACAACACCGAACAAAATGCGCTCACGCGCATGTATAAGTGGGCGTTCAGCCCCCGGAGACCCAGGTCCGAGGACGACGAAGAGAACCAAACGGCACCACTGTTCACGGCGCAGCCTTCCGAGACCTCATTATTATTACCCAATGGTCAGCGTGAATCAGCGAGAACACAACATGAGCGATTGAATCGCCAATGGGAGGAAGCTGTTGCGGCTGGGCTGATCAAGACGACTTGGCAACGCGAGGCGAAGACCCTGGTGCAATACTCGAGTCCGCTTGTCGTCACCTTTGTCTTGCAATATTCTCTTACGGTGGCCAGTATCTTCACGGTTGGACATATTGGGAAGCTTGAACTTGGTGCGGTTTCTCTGGCTTCTATGACGGCAAATATCAGTGGTTATGCAATTTACCAAGGACTGGCCACGAGCTTGGATACGCTCTGTGCTCAAGCTTATGGCTCCGGAAAGAGGCAACTTGTTGGTTTACAGTTACAACGAATGGTCTACTTCCTTTGGGCTCTCACCATTCCTATCGGCATAATCTGGCTCTTTGCAGAGAAAATCCTCGAGCATATCGTACCGGAGAAGGAATCTGCCCGGCTTGCTGGATTGTATCTGCGAATTTTGCTTCTGGGTGCTCCTGGATATGCTGCTTTCGAGAGTGGCAAGAGATTTGTGCAAGCGCAAGGATTGTTCTCTGCCACTACCTATGTTCTGCTTATCTGTGCACCACTGAACGCTTTCATGAACTGGCTTTTTGTCTGGCACTTCAACTGGGGATTCATTGGTGCCCCAATTGCGGTTGCCATCACCGACAATCTACTGCCATTATTCTTGTTCCTCTACGTCTACTATGTCGATGGAAGACAATGTTGGAATGGCTTGACAAAGAAGGCTTTCAAGAACTGGGGTAAGTCATTTTCTCGGTTGCGAATTTATATTTCCTCTTTGCTGATTTGTATTAGGGCCTATGATCAAGCTTGCTCTGCCCGGTCTTTTGATGGTTGAGGCCGAGTACCTGGCATTTGAAGTTCTCACACTTGCATCCAGCTACTTTTCAACAACCCATCTCGCGGCTCAGAGTGTTCTTAGCACCATCACTGCCTTGACCTTCCAGATCCCCTTCCCGATCTCGATTGCAGCATCAACGCGCGTGGCGAACCTCATCGGAGCAACTCTGGGCGATGCTGCCAAGACGAGTGCTAAGGTGACCTTTGTTGCTGCTATCTTTGTTGGAACATTTAACGTCATCCTACTCTCGGCTGCGCGAAATTATATCCCACAACTCTTTACCAACGACCAAGCCGTCGTCGATCTGGTTGCGCAAGTCCTTCCGATCTGTGCGGCTTTCCAGCTCTTTGATGCTATCACCGCCAATTGCAACGGGCTCCTCCGTGGCCTTGGATTCCAAGAAATTGGTGGCTACGTAAATCTGTTCTGCTATTATGTTATTGCTATGCCTATTTCTTTTGGGACGGCTTTTGGCCTTGGATGGGAGTTAGAGGGTTTGTGGAGCGGAGTTGCTATTGCTCTTGGATTGTAAGTCCAGTTATCTCTGAAACTATCTTTGCGGATGCCTAGCTAACCATCATGACAGAGTTGCAATCATCGAAGGCTATTTCATCTACACGGCCGATTGGGAAAAGGCCGTTGAAGAGGCCCAGGGACGGAATGCTGCCGGATAAAGCAGTTGGTGTCTCTATCTTCATTTGAATTCTACGTCATTTTTGAAATCTATTTAGCCTAGCTTAGTTGGATATGACTTGATGTTTACAGCGTTTGCGGGACTGTATAAAAGGAAGATATTAATGAGGCATACAAGCATATCACAGAATTGTATCACGAAAAGATTTTTTTCACGAGAAAGCATTCTCCCCATCAAAGAAACACTACTACACGTTCACGGCCAAGATGAGTCTTTGTGATATGGGTCTGGCATTACGAGGCGCTCGGCTTCTCAAAGAGTAGGTAGCTAGCACTACAATCCCCTGTGTACGATGTACCCTATGCGTTCCCCCTGTCAACATGAGCCCCAGAATCCAGACGTGACGAACGACAAGACACATGGCTTTTGCGGACAACCTTCCTCCAGCCTCTTCCCTTCCCCTTCATGCTAATTCCGCATGGCGAACCTTTGCCTTGATCACCTGAGAACTCATCATACAATAGAATCTCTTCAGCTCTTCCGCGTTGAGGATGTCGTGGAGCTTCTCCTGTAGGACGTGGAGGCGCTCGTCCATTTCCACGGCCACAGGCGGCGGGAAACTCGAGATCTCCTCCCATAAGCGCTCAACTTGGTCTTCGTAGTCTTTGAGGTCTTGGAGCTGTGCGAGGTGTGAGTTCGGGGGTATTACCACGGGTTGAGGGGAAAGAAAGGACAGGACAGCGCCGCACGGAGACCGAGCGACGTGTCTTCCAACGAGAATGGGGGATGGACTTGCCTGAGCCTTTAGCCGGTCAGAGAGAATGTTGATGAAGCATTTGATGACGATGGCTTGTGTAATTTGAATGCTAGTCTCCTGCGAAAGAAAACCTCGAAGGGCAACAAAAAAGTCAGGGTGGAGCTCAGATGGCTGGTTGCCCGCAGGCTCCGCAGCGTCATCCACGGCCATGGCGTCTCCAGCTACGACGCGCTCTTCTTCTTCGGTGTGTTAGTACTCGTATCGCTAGCTCGTGGGGCGCTCTCCCACATACCGTGTTTGGCTTGGCCAGCAGCGACGTGGCCTGGCTCTGGGGCGTTTTCACACATACCGTGCTTGGCTGGGCCAGCAGCGACGTGGGCTGGTTGTGCAGGGCGGTAGTCTGGACACTCGTAAGGCAGACCATCTTGACTCACAGTACAGTTCTCGGAAGCCCTGTTAGGTCGCGGTGAGCTTAGTCCACAATGGATAGGGCAGGGACGCATGAACACGTCGGAGCTTACAGGTTGACACTGTCGTCGTGGACAATAATTCTCTTTGGGAGATCGTACAGGTCGAACGACATGTGTGGGTAAGCCCTACGACAGCGATTTAGTATGCGGTATGTGATGGGTTTCGTAAGGAGAGAACGTATTGAGGGAACTTACATTGTGACGAAAGCACGTCGACACTGCTCGTGTCAGCTCTGAGTAGTTGAAGGTCGAAACTACGACGAAGGTGAGGTGATCTCAGCAGCATAGTCGTGACCTCCACGAGAGGAGGCTGTTTGGAGAAGCAACGTGATCTGAGGCTGGCGCGACGAGTTGAAAGCAGTGGATGCTATTGGTGCGCGAACTGGGCATCGTCGTGTAATTCTGGATTTGTTTTCCTAAGCGACGCTCGTGGCATTCAGAGAATATCTTTCTTTCGCTTTGATTCACCACTTCTGCTCAAACATCACTTCTGTTATCCGCATGAGCCACCTGATAAATCTAACGTCACTCACGCTCACTATTTGGTGCGATGTCAGAAACAGAAGCCACTGTCAAGCTGCAGCACTTAAGTAGTGTGGGCTGATCTTATCCGCTCTATCTCATTGTAGAAAGAGCTTTTTCTTTGGACACTGTCTGGGGCTTGGTGCCTCTTTCAAAGTAGTGAGAAGAGAGAAAATCTTGATGGTTGTAAATCCAGGGTCAAGAATCTAGAGTCGGTTGCCCATACAGTCTGCCAACCACATATGACAATGATGAAGACCTTGACTGGAAGCATTAAAGGATGACAAATGAGAGCAAATGGAAACATGAGCCAAGGCTCTTGAAGCAGGATCAGGAACGAAAAGAAACAAACTTATCAAGTTTTGATAATAGGAGATATTCCGAAAACTCTGGCTGCACGGCCATTGACAAAAGAAGCACGCAAGCAAACGATTTGTATTAGAGGTACTTGAAAGAAATGGCTCCTCTGCTTCGGAATCGTGTTCTGCAGATCTATTGGAACTCTCCAAATTCACCATCATCGAAGCCCAGGTCCTCCATCGTGCCAGCCTTGGGCATTTCCATATTCTGGCTCAGTCGCTTTTGTGCCTTGACTTCGGACGCACTGGGGGGAGGTGGTAAGAACGACCCCAGACCACCACCACTGACGGGCGGTGGAGGTAACGAGAAGCCTCCCGAGCCCTGGTTCGTCTCCTCGGTTTTGGGTGGATGCCTCCTGCCCATGCCTCTCCCGCCGATGCTGACCGTTATTGTCTCTCCCTCCTTCAGGCTGAAATCTTTCTTCTCGGGGACGGGC
Source organism: Coleophoma cylindrospora (assembly GCA_003369665.1). Lineage (NCBI taxonomy): Eukaryota > Fungi > Ascomycota > Leotiomycetes > Helotiales > Dermateaceae > Coleophoma > Coleophoma cylindrospora. The sequence continues at coordinate 1,175,387 of PDLM01000009.1, read as the reverse complement.
TCCGCCGGCTTGGCCGCCTTCTTACCAGAAGAAGGCATCCCGGCATTCTCCAACCCGAGCGTTTTCCTCACCTCCTGCAACGAGACACTGAAATCGAAGGCTTCACTTCTCTCCTCGAAGCCAATTCCCAAGACCGCTTTCCGTCCTCCCTCGCCTTGTACTCTGATGGCGAAAAACCTCGACGAGTCCAGAACCTGCTCGACTACCGAAGCCACGACATAGGGGGCCGCTGCAAATAGCTGCCCGTTGCTAGGATCCTCCAGCAACACATCTGTCTTTACCGACTCCTCGCCGTTGGGCTGTGGTATAGCGGTTTCGAGGATGCGAACGCGCGCGGTAAAGATCTGGCGCTTATTGTTGTCGGCCGTCCAGGTGGCTGCAACGTAACCTTTGTTGCTGGTTAGTGGTGGGATGTTGTAGACGTGCACGGAGGGCGCAATGAATAGGACGCGCTGGATGGCATCAGGTGGGAGGGGTCGTCCCGTGGAGGGGTCGATGGATTCCATGGTAAGAAGCGCAGACGATGTGAGCCTACAATGCGGAGAGCATCCAAGGTGTGGTGGAGATGGCAGAGAGGGAACCGCGCGGGGCAATGTAAGGTAGGTCTCGAAGGTGACCAGGACCGGTTACACATCCAGGCACGAGCTTCAAAAGTCAATACATTTCATCCAATGTCCAGAGCCTATCGTTATCGCACACAGCTGGGAGCTTGGTTGTGTCACGTGTGCGCAGGGAACCCTGTCTTTCCGCGACTGAACAGAGGCTGAAGTGACCTCATGCAGAGGCGGGCATTTTTATGATTCTTGTGACTCCCATGATCCAACGTGAATCCTGGTGAACGAGGACAAAGTAATTGCTACATGATGAGCGACGAAACCCCAACCCGTGAGTTCCTGCTGCCGCCTGAATAGACTTTCCAGCGCTTGTCCATCCCCTAAACCCCTAGTGCGTGGCGATCAGCCTTACTGACACGGCATGGGAAAAAAAGCAGACGCATCGCGACCCTTGACGCCCGGCGAGGAAGGCAGCACAACACCTCCACCCTTAGCAGGACATCCTCCAGCGCTGCACAGAATGGCGACCGTGGGCAACGCTCCAACCATGACCTCTACCGGCGGTGCTTTCGAGTATGTCCTCCTGCAATTGCCGGTCTACGGCTACTGACTCATCCCCAGTATCGTGGAGACCTACCACCGTCTCCTGGCGGAGGATCCCGATCTGACCATGCCTGTCGCCGCCATTGAGGCTCTGATCGAGATGCTCATGCACTCGCAGGCCGTCACGGTCATGGAAACCCTCGATCTGGTCAAAGCGCAGTCCGACTATCTGAAATCTCGCATCCCAAACTCAATCTCTTTGTCTGCCGGAACCGATCTTTTCCAGCGCTATATGATATCCTCCCTGAAGCCATCGAGCACTGGCAACTTCGAAACTGTGCGACAGCATCTCTTGAACAATGGTAGATTGTTTGTGACTAGAGCCAAGGACGCCCGGCAACGAATTGCTGCATATGGCAAGCATTTTATCCGGGACGGAAGCGTGGTTATGACACAAGGCGGATCAAGAGTGGTTGGAAACTTGCTGTCCAAGGCTGCTGAGGCTAGTGCCAGTGGGGGAAATGTGCGGTTTAAGGTTATCTACGTGATGAATGAGGGCCGCAACGCCGAGTGCAAAGCCATTGTGTCGCTGTTACGAGCCAAGGGCGTCCCAGTTGCAACCATCTCCGAAGGTGCCGTGGGATATTCCATGGGCAAAGTCGACCTCATTATTGTCGGAGCGGAAGGAGTTGTTGAAAATGGTGGCATTATTTCTCGTATGGGAACATACCAGATCGCCCAACTTGCAAAGGCTGCTGGCAAGCCATTCTATGTCACCGCCGAAAGCCACAAGTTCGTTCGGCTCTATCCACTTGGACAGTACGATCTGGGTATCGAACAGAAGGTTATTGATTTCCACACCGAGGACGATGATATCTTGTCCGCCGAGGAAAAGAAATTTGCAGACCGAACTCCTACGAAAGACGAGCGTATGGATTATTTTGAAAATACGCACATTGAAAAAACACAAACAAGCTCCGCGGCTGGGGCTGTCGATTTTACCGTGAGTTTCGTGATATCTCGTGCCGGGGATTAAGCTTACATTAGTTCAGCCTCCTGCCTTGATCTCAGCATTGATCACCGAATCTGGTGTATTGACACCAAGTGCTGTCAGCGAAGAACTTATTAGTGTCTGGTACTGAAAGGTACTCAGTTGCATATGACAAGCTTCGGAGCAGACTTTCAATGGGAAGTCGAGAGTCTACGCGCTCCTGATATTATCAGCTCCTCGCTTCATGTGCTTGCACGCCAAGGTAAACATATCAATGCAGACTTCGGTGGAGGCGAATTGGCATCAGAACTAAGCCATAAAGCTTGAGAAGGCCAGATGTGTTGAGGCGGAGCGATTGGCCGACTTCGGAACAGAGTGAGGAACAGCAAGACCATTAGCAACTATATCACTACGATCATATGTACGGCACTTATTGTGTAGCTGCTGGAGGTTATGGTATGTAGAGATTGATCCATTGAAAACACCTAAATACAGCGCAGACTCGAATTCGTTAACTCTGCAGTTGAGGAAGTGATAAAATAAGCGAGCACCCCTTTCTTTTGCCCCCCCCCCCCCCAAACCAATACATCAATTCCGAGTATAGCACAAGAACTTCAATGCCATTTAGTGCTAGGTAATGCTTTCAGCGTGAATGTTACGATGTGGAAAGGCAGCAAAGCCTTCCTGTTTTGTGTATTCGTTCTGCTGTTATGAACCAAGAAGAATTTACCTTAACCCTGTTTTTAAAAGAACTATAAATTATAAGACCGTTTTTATCTATTCACAGTACTATTCTTCAAGGATTATATTTGGTTCAGGAAAGTTCTATTTTGTATTATGTATTGATGGAAGCTATTGCAGCATAGTGGGCTCGGTAATATTTGAACATGATACATTGTCAAGCGTGCCACACAGGAAGTTTTCAATTTCAGAACTTAGTCCTACGTCCTAAGAGCAGTTGGAGTTTGACAATCTCACTTCCGCTGCAAGGCAGTGGATCACGAACGAGTATATTTTTCTCTTATGAAGCTACTCGGGAGTGTTTCGGAACATAATTTATTTCATCATCGCTGGTTCTGCAGTTGGTGGCAAAAGCCTGGAAGGAGGAGGGGGGGGGATTTGGAGAGTGGTGGGGCGCCTATGAGCCACAACCATGCCACATTTCTAAGATTTTTTAATAAAAAAAATATGTAGAGGAACTAGCATCTGTACATAAGTCAAGATTACCATCTATACAACAAGAACAGCTCAAAGCTTATGGTCGGGTGGTGTAGTTGGTTATCACGTTTCGTTAACAATCTCTGGTTTCACAGCCAGTTATTCGCGCCGAAAAGGTCCTGGGATCGAGCCCCAGCCTGATCAGTAAACAACAGCGTTGAAGTTCATTTTTTGCCGTTCTTGTCGTTGGATGCCTTTTTTTTTTTTTTTGCTAAGAACAATCTGCGTCGAGGGCAAGTCCAGATGTGGGTGGATATGCTATGGATGGAATCAATGTGCGCTTGGATGCCAAAAAAAGGGACGCTAGTTTTTCTCGCTTGGGTTCCAGTTACCGGGGGGGGGGGGGTTTGGTGTTTTTTTTAAGCGATTAGCGAGGACTCTGCCATGGAGGGCAAAATTGAAAGGCAAAATGGAGAAGAGAAATAGTCTTATTGACTTGATCATGCAAAAAGAATTGATCAGGCTGGGGCTCGATCCCAGGACCTTTTCGGCGCGAATAACTGGCTGTGAAGCCAGAGATTGTTAACGAAACGTGATAACCAACTACACCACCCGACCATAACCGACTTCATGACCCAATCGGGCGCTCGCCGATGTTTGTTATCACGAATTCGCAATTTGCGAATATATAGCAGCCATATAGGCTTCGAGCGCCTTCGAACTTGGCCTTTCTAATCCCTCAGGAGACGACTATACTAATTATTATTATAAAAGAACTTGTCGGTACGCTGGGCTTTTGACATCATCGACAGCAAGGTAATGAAGGCAGTAACTGTTTGGCAAGAAGCCACCGGTGTCAGCAGGCATCGACGTCGATGTAGACGACGTCTATGCTCGCTGGCGGTGGTGGTACTTCTATGTTTGATTAAGTATGTTACATGGTGGAAGCTCCCAGTATGTGTAGACGCTGCAGGCATGGCCATGTGACCCTGCAGCAATATACCAACAGAACTTTATTACATAAATTATATAAGCTAAATTGTATTTAACGGTTAGAGAGAAGGCCTTATCACTATGCAGGAAATCGTTATTAGCCTTGTGGCTGATGTAGGCGCAATTTTCAGCATAATTCTCCACAGTCGCTTTCGCCAGATCCCCTAGTCCGTTCTGATTGAACGTGTTTGTATTGAAATACGATGTATCTGAAATTCGTTAGTAGCCGGCGCAGCCTGAAGCTTCTTATCGCCATCTTCCTCCTCCATGACACTAATACTACTATTTGCTGCTATTGCTACTACTGTGTAAGAAGAAAAATAGGGATAATGAAACCAGAGCCACACTGTCATTATCGTCTTCGTCTCTCCCCAGGTCAGGATCAGACCTACAAAAGAAATCTCCCTCCTCATCCTCGTCCAATGTTGTGGTCTAAAAAATTGTAAGCTCAACATCATCAACACAACCGCTACCTCCACTGCGCACCATGCTACCGAGCAACAACTTCGATGACATATTTTTGAGATAAATTGAATATCAACGACATAAAAGCCTAATGCAGTAGGCAAATAATGTCAATCGAAGTAGGCTTCAAACGCCAAGCTCTCGAGATCGACCTCCCTGCCACCGCCATTCTTAACAGCCTCTTTGCGGAAGTAAATTCGCTTTCCCCATTTCCAGGCTTCGCAGCCGGCGAAGAAGAGGATGGATTCAATAAAGACGATGCCCCATTCCCAAGTGATTCCCGTGTGCTTGAATACCTTGTGGTTGATGACCGGGATATACAGGGTTGGAAACACTGTAACAAAACCAGCGATGACAGCCCAGAATAGGAATTGGTTCTTCCACACATCGCGAGCCCATTGCGTGAAGGGGTATTGAGTCTTGGGTTGCATGCGGAAGAAGGAGCGTCGCATGTTGACCATTTCCCAGGCGAGGAAGAGCGCGAACCAGGTGAGGCAGACGAAGGTAGTGGCACGGGCGCGGAAAACCGTGTCACAACCGGCGTTGTAGTGGTCGTTGCAGCCGTCTGAGAGGTCGCCGTCACCGAAACCGAACATGACGAGGGAGAAGGCCGAGAGGCAGAGAGCCGCCATCCAGAGCCCGTAGATAAGCATGTCGAGTAGTACTTCATTTGTGAAGACGCCGACACGGAGGGGTTGCGGTGGGCGGGACATGATGTCTGGTGCTGGGGCTTCAAAACCGAGTCCCATGTCTGGCATGCCGGAAGTGATCATGATGACCCAAAGGATCTCAACTGGAGCGAGGGGGAAGACGGAGAGTGACGAGTTGTCTTTGAAGGCCAAACCGATGAGGAGAGTGCATGCTTGAGCAATGTTTTCCGCAAGTAAATGAAGGATGAACTTTTGGATATTATCGAACATGCGGCGGCCTTCTTCAACAGCGTTAAGAATAGATGCGAAGTTATCATCAGTGAGTACGATATCAGATGCATCCTTTGCCACATCTGAGCCAGCTAGACCCATGGCAATTCCAACATCGGCGCGTTTAAGAGACGGAGAGTCATTTACACCGTCGCCTGTCATTGCGGCGAATTTTCCACGTCGATGTAGCGCTTCAATCATATTGACCTTGGTGGTAGGAGAGCAGCGAGCGATCACGAGGGGAAGGAGTTGCAGAGCATCGATTTCATCCTCGGAGAGTTGGTCAAATTGAGAGGCTGTCATAACCATTGTGTCGAGCTTATCTTGGGCGATGGATGTCATGTTTGATGGTAATATTCCGACTTGAAGAGCGATAGCACGAGCAGTTGAAGGATGGTCACCTGTCAACATGTGAACGGCAATTCCACTTGCGTGGCATTCTCGCACAGCACCGGCGGTTTCAGGACGAGGGGGGTCATAAAGACCAATGAGTCCACGGAAAACGAGATCTCTTTCAACATCTTCACGTCCAGGGGGTTTGAGTTGGTTGATCTTGTCAGGCAGTTGTTTGCTCGCCAGGGCAAGAACACGAAGTCCTTGACTGGCGAGTGCTTCCATGTTTTCGAGAATGAAGGCTTTCATTGTTTCGGTCAATTCGACATCTCCGTCAGTACCGGAAACTGTAAAGCATGATTCTAAGACTCGTTCCACAGCACCTTTGGTGAAAAGCATCGATTCAGACTCAGTCTCAAAGATGACGGACATCTTCTTGATACTAGAGTCGAAAGGATATTCGGCCATTTGAGTCCAGACTGGATTTGTCTCAGAAGTCCAGCGCGTTCGGTTCCAATTGAATCGAGACGCAAAAACTTGGATGGCGATATCCGTTGGGTCACCCCGAGCCTTCCACCCTTCTGGAGTTTCATGAACCGATGCAAGATTAGCAAGAGATGCGATGTTCAAGAATTGTTCCAGGCCGTCAATATCTCTTAGGAGGTCCTCGAAACTTGCAAAGACTTCCTCCTCCTCCCCGGTCTCATCCCGGGGGGCAATTTCATTGTGAGAAAGAACTTGAATAGTTGGATCGATTGGGTTGCTTGTCGTGCCGACGGAAATTGTGCCTTTGCCAGGAATCCAAGCCTTTTTGACAACCATCTTTCCTTGAGTCAGAGTACCGGTTTTGTCTGAACAGATGTCTTTAGGATATTAGCAAGGGACATCGCATGAGATTGAGTTGAGACTTGCCTGTTACTCCACCAAGTGCTTCGAGAGAGTCCAGCTTTCGGACCACAACATTTCGCTTCACCATTCTTTTCGTACCCGCAGCCATAGTAATAGTCAAAACCACAATGAGAGAAGCAGGAATCATGGAAAGACCAGTGGCAACAGCATAGATAATGACCTCTCTGTTGTTAGAGAACTTGTTGGCTCCCAGAACAATGATTGCACAGACAATGGCAACACCAAGCAGCAACATGGCCAATTTGGAGAGTTTGCGTTGCAAAGGTGTACCAACATTAACACCGAGGAACGTTCCGACGGAGTCAATAAAGGTCATAGCCCCAGCTTCAACATATCGATGAGGTTTGGCCGAACCATCCTCCTTGCGCTTAACACGACGTCTTCGGGATGTTGTGCCACGAAGAGCGGCAGCAATACTTCCAATCTCGGTTTTCATACCCGTAGCGAATACTACGCCACGACCACGGCCTTTGGTTACGGTCGAAGAGCTGTAGACAACGTTTAGGCGATCGCCTGGTCCAGTGTTGGTTGCAAATGTTGACTGGGCGTCCTTTGAAACAGGCAGAGATTCTCCAGTGAGCAAAGCTTCGTCTGATTCGAAGTTCATAGTTTCGACGAGACTGAAAGTGTCAGCAATCTTCCATAATGATTAAACGGGAACCATACCGAATATCAGCAGGAATGGTATCTCCCACTTTCATCTCGACCAAATCACCATAAACCAGTTGAGCAGTTGGAACAACGAGGATGTCACCATTTCTTACCACTGTAGCCGTGGGAGAACTCAATGATCGCAGCGAGTTCATCGTCTTCTCAGCACTATACTCCTGGAAGAAACCTACAATGATATTCAAGGCAATGACCGCAGAAATAACACCACCCTCAATATAAGAGCCAATGCCAAAACTGACAGCCATGGCCAGGATCAGGACCTGAAAAGTTGGATCAGAAAATCTGTGTCTGCAAAAGGACATGTGGTACGCTTAACTAGAGTCATTGAATTTGCAACCTGTCGAACCAGGATTTTGACGGGTGAAACACCTGGGCCATCATCTAGTTCGTTGCTGCCATATTTTTGAAGACGGGTTTCCGCTTCGACGCTGGTGAGGCCATCGTTGAGATCTGCTCTGATTTCTGTGGCGGCTTGGTCGATAGAGAGGGTGTGGGGGAGACCGGAGAGCGGTTCCATTGCCTGGCCCGAGACGTGCGCGGAGAGGACGTCATTTACCGCCTTTGTGGGTGACTTTTCATTTCTTGCCATGATATCGAGATGCCAAGAGCAGCAATCAATCGCTTGATCTAAGGTTGCAAATGTCTAAGAGAACAAAATGACTCTCAATGGGCAGAGTAGCAGCAAATTTGGTGATGGCTAATTGGCAGAATGGTATTGTTTCGTCATTACTATAAGGACGCAGGCAAAGACGAGAGCGGAGGAAGGCCTTATAAGACCAAAATTCCACCCCAATGCCAAGAGGCCAAGGCAAAATTTTCTTGTATGACGAGTCCCAAGAGTTAAGCCCAGCCAAAGAAGAACTTGGCGTGATTCACGGCTACTTACAATGTACGTGTATCGTGCCGTCAAACTCTATCTCATTCGCACCCGACAATAGAGTCACAAAAAGCCGGCCAAATGGTTTGTAACTACGGAATCGCCGCTTAAATAATCCGCGGTTGCCACGTTAATTAGGCCGCTAAGCTTTTCCGAGAAGAACAAATCGCATGTGATTTCTTTCCTCCATGACTGGTTGCGTTTCCATTGCCGGAAACTGCCCGCTTCCCGACATCGTCCGACAAGCAAGATGTGGCAGCCAGCAACCACCACTTCCGGCTGCTCACTTCTGGCTTTTCCTTCAAACTAATTGTGCTCTGCTTGAACGACGAGGAACCGCCTCGGTTTCTGCCCTATTCCTTGCAATCTAACCATTTTGGCCAGGTTCTCATTTGCTAATGGGATCGCCATACATCTCTCGTGCCGTTTATAGTTTTGAGCCTTGAAGCCAAATTAAGCGACGTGGATTTGCTCGACCACATATTTGATAGAGTTACAGAAGACCTTTTGGCGACGAAAGAGGGCAATCTATACGGCTCGAGATCAGAATTGTACCTCATTATGGGTCGTGCGGGCAATGCTAAGCTGGCTGTTCAGTCTATCTTGCGGCTGCAATGATATGTGTCTACTGAGAATTATCACTTCTGGATTCTTTCGGCGGAATCAACCCTATCCAAAGCACTAACGAGCACAACAGGCACGACAACGAGCGCAATAATGACTGCAAGAGCAATCATACCTATGGCCCCCACATCTTGAAAGGCTCGTTCCGTGGCTACCTCGAACCTGGAGCGGTGGTCGTTCGCGAAACACTTCCACTTTGCGACGACTTCTTCCTATAGCCTTCGGATGGGATCATGTGGAGCGATTCTGTTTCAAGGAATCTTACTTATGAATGTTCGTTGACAGGAAGAACGAGCCAGTTGTTACTCTTCAAGTCTTTCAAAGCTGCCTGAGGAGTGAGTATAATCGGGCTGGGGTATCGATGGTCTTGCTTTAGGGAATTCTCTCCAATGTGCGATGTCATCAGAGCATTTGGAAATTTCTTTGTGACGCATTGACAAAGGCTTACTTTAATTTCATCGAAGTACGTTCTTGTTCATATCACTTTTGAAAAGCTTTTAACGTTCCTACGTGGCGAGGAATCCACCGTGTTGAGAAATCCCACCAGCACTTTGACTTCATAGTAATCACAACTCTACACAAATTTCTATATTCCTATACTCCTAAATACCATGCGCACTAGCTATTTCTAAAGTCTTCTGGCCTCCTGATCTGAAAAATTACGTTCAATTGGCCACTTGCTTGTCTAACACGTAGAGAGTCTCCTGATTGCCAATCAAGAGCACATCCAATTCGTACAAGTTGGTATCACCACACAAGCGACACCACTTCAAATGTCCTTCTTGCTTTTCTCCTTTACCGCAACCTTCTTCCCAATCCATTCAGAATCTTCCTTCTCCAAGTCCTCAGCTAGAAATTCGGCAACAGCTTCATACCGCGTCTCATAGTGCACAAGGATCATATAGAATGGGTTCAAGTACACGCCAATCAAAGGTATTCTTTCCACCCAAGTCCGTTCCCAGCCCGGGGGCGAATTCGCCTTCACCAGAAGATCATGAGGAATCGGTGCATCGAGCGGCTCAAACTGTCCTTGCTTGCGATTTGAATACATCCACGCGCTACCATATAAGGACCACTTAAGATTACTTAAAGGGATTGCTTTAACAACATCACGTGTTCCGGTGTGTTGATTTACGCCCGTTCTGGGCATACTGTAAACATTATCATCACATTCCAGTCTCGGCATAAGAAGATTTTATCTTACTAGTCACTAAAGAGATAGCCAGTCCCAGGATATTCCAGAATCAAGATCGCGGAAGTAATCCACGCTCTCAACGGTTTCCCTCTCTGCTTCCCCACAGCAACAGCGGCATGCGTCACGGCTCTCGCAATCTTGGGCATTAATGGTTCTTGCCACGGGGGTACAATGTTGCCTGCTACATCAATGATGCCTTCGATGTCGTGGTCGAGCATCGCTTTCTCCAGGGCTGCGGAATCGGTTGCGTCGGCCTCTACGATGGCGTGAATTTGTTCCAGCAACGCGGGAGCCATCATGGATTGAAGCTTGGGCACATTGCGAACGACAACTGTGACAGTGTGCTTGTGGGCAATGAGGGCTTGAAGACAGCGACTGCCCAGGTTCCCTGTCGTGCCAACGAGGAGAACTCGCATCGCGGTTGTGTGATTTCTTCAAGTGTTACAATGCTGATTGTGCCGTGATGTACTTTTTATGAAGTGGGAGCGCTCACCACATAAGTTGGTGTTAAGTATTCCCACTGGGGCCTAGTGCCTTATTATGTAATGTCATCTATCACCCACGCTCATAATGTGCTATTATTTATACAAGAAGAGAAAGAATAACAGCAGTCTAAAGGGGGATCTAGATATAAGGTTCCAGATGGTACTTAGGTAGGTCAGCCATAGGTTAGATGCCAGTGGTGCCTGGGATCTCAGGGATCCCAGGGATGCATGGTATGTATGGCATCCATAAGATCCTATAGATCTCAAAGGTCTCAGGTCTGGGGGGAATCTGGCAAATCTCCAGGTCATGTAATATCAGGTGACTACTGTTAGGTGACAGTGCCAAGTTACAGTACAAGCTGTAACAAGTTCCTAGGATACTAAGTTTGTGCTCGACTTAATATTATTATTAGTAAGCTACGCTTGGCTCACTAGAATAGTTTGTACGGACGTTAGACGTGCTATGATGCTTAGGTCACCCTTTCTGTGAAGGTAATCCAAGCGTATTATAGCCATTGTCTATAATATCTGTCCTCCTCAAGAGAGACATCTGTGCTAGCTAAATATACTTGAATCACCTCTTATTTCCCTTATCTGGCTGAATGAGGAAGGTCTGTACAGATCTCTTATTTACATATCTATAACTTGCTCGGACCCTATTACTTTTCCTGAGACTGTTACAGCCTGAGTTATAAGCTGGCACTGTCACCTAACAGTAGTATTACACACACAAACACATAGAAATATTCTACCTTCCTCAAAATAAGTGGCATTTTAGCCCTATATAGTACGCAAATTAGAACTAGCTATTTCTAAAGTCTTGGGACCTCCTGATCTGAAAAACCACGGTCGGTTGGCCACTTGCTTGTCTAACACGTGGAGAGCCTCCACAGAGCAAAGTTAGGCGGACAGTGGTTAATGACTTGCAAGCTTCAATACCCATCTTCAAGTCCAAGCGTCTTATTCAATATACCCTAAATCACGGAATGCTCTTTCTAGGATCTCATGAATCGTATTATCTTTCCGTTGGGTATAATCCATCATCGAATCTCCAGCCACAGCCGTTTGTTCAGCCGCTTCGCGTTTCACTTTGGCATACAGTTCTAGATCGGCCGGCGTCTTGCGCAACCAGTCACGAAAGATACGATGCCGGGCGGCTTCAGGCGAGTCGGAACCCCACACGTGGAGATTGACGTGGTAGGCTTTGGGCCAATCCTCCACGAAGAACCGGTGCTGGTGCCATGCCGGCTCGCGCAAGATGAACCGAAATCCTGCTTCCTCCAGAGGCTTCACATAGGATGCTTCATCCGTGACATCTTGCAGTGTCAGATCAACATCGATGATGTCTTTCGCTGGTAGGCCAGGAACACTGGTAGAGCCGGTATGAGCGATCTCCAAGATAAAGGCCCCGAGGGCGTTTTGAATCCGCTCTTTGACTTCTTCGAACCGTTGCGGCCATTCTGGGTTGGGCTCAAGTATGGTAATGGAAGGTTCTACCTTTCGTGAGGCTATACGCTCCACGAGCTCCGGGTTGTCCTCGCAAGGCGCGAGAATCTGCGCAACTGTAGCGGGCATCGTAGGAGTGATGGTAGTTGACTCTGAGCTGATGGTGGAGAAAGGAAAGGAAATCAAAGACGTGAATGGATAGAGTTCTATATCGGTAGACACTGATCGGTCCCTGGATTTATCATACATATCCCTTACTGGCTGGGTGGCCAACCAGAGGAAAGCCAGGCGGCTTAGCGATATGGCGGCCCGGGCTTAATTGAGCACCGTCAGAAACGGTTCACGGCGAGGGAGGTCGCGGCGTACAGTCACAAGACTACAAGGGTCTATCCCAGACCCCTGCAAATAACTCATGGGTGCACTTGTTCTACGTATTCATGTTATTTCTATGCTTTTACCCACGGTCTTACCGATCAGGATTCCTAGGTTTCTTCTTGCCTAGCTCAATAGCATTAAGATCTGGGGGATTAGGCACCGATTAAGCCGCTAACCTCCCTAGGAGGCAAAAGTACTATGCTGGATTTAATGGGCATGTAGGGCAGTATTGTCCTGTGCGATAGTATCTGGGCCTCTCTTTCTTATATTCAAGAACAAATAGAAGTAGCTTTACCTCCAGAATACATCTGTAATATCGGTACCAGTCGATACCTCCCTTGGAATCCGGGTCAAGCTTCCTCTTCTTCTGATTCCAGCTCCAGGTTTGCTTCCGACAAGGCTCATTTCGAAGGCCGAGTCGTCGTAGGCTTGTTTCTAGCTCCCAGTGCTCCCGATATATAAGTTCCAATTCCTGGTTCTTTTGTTTCAGCCAGGCCTCTGCCTCTGTCGTCTCTTTTGGAGTTTCTTCCTCATATATGTGGCAGGGCTCCTTCTTGTTATACGAAAAACAACCCGAGAACATAGATTCTTTAAACCACTTCCATCGGCGTCGAATATAGTGCTTCTGGTATGCCTACGATGACCTCTACCAGATCATAACTCCCTCTCGCTACTCTCTCATATCTACAGACAATCCATCAGACCAAATAACATTTTAGAGGGGTCAACAAAGATTAGGTGTTATAGTCTGTATTCTAAAACTATCAGAACTGGCACCCTGCGTTATACCAACCATTTCTTGGGTACAGGATTTCTGAAGCACTAGGCACGGCAAAACATACAGTCTCGATCCTTGAACTGAGATAGGCTCCGAGGCCATAGGCTCAAAGGACTGAGTTGTTAGTATTGCTTTTGCAAATATCATTTCCATCCATTGAGAAAAGCATATTTGGATCATTACTTCGGAAGTCTCTCGAGCTCTAGACAACAATCGATAAACCATATTACAGATTCCGGCATAAGCTTACAACCAACGAAATACGCTTCTATGATTGTTGTAGTAAAATGTTATGATTAACATGACGGGCTGGAGTATGACTCATATACTCAGATACCGTCTTGATATGCAATCCCAGGCCGAAGTCTTCTATGCTTGAACCTTGGAAACCCCATGCGAGGGCTTTTACTGTTCTCAGCCGACCTTCCAAGCTCCACAGTGGACATTATTTCTTACGATCAGTATGGAACGTCATATGGTTGAAGATACTTTGAGACATATGCTTCATTCGGCTCGCAGCTGTAAGATCCACCGGCGTGCTCCTGCTGCATGTTCAAACAGCTGTGAGAACGGAACATGTAGGTTGCAGTCCGTGGTGCTGAGTTTGTAACACCCAGCATTATGACGCTAGTAACTTGCCAGGAAGCAAAGTATCCCATCACCTGATTATACAGCTTAGGTCCGCTTCAAATGCTGTCGGATTGTGTTGGATTGTGCCAGACCAACAAGGATGGGCTGCGACTAAAATTGCGCAAGAGACCTCGGCCGTGGAGGCATTGCCTCCCCATACTGTAGGTTGGTTAGTATCTTGATCCCAGGCAACTTATCAGTGGACAACTGTAATCATAGCGTCCTCGCCCTGGTTGGTTTCGGTTGCTGGATCTTGGTCCCTCACAAAGTAATACCGATTACATTCCTGTTTAACCTATAAACATCAATTGAACCACGAGATACAAAGTTTTCAAATGTTTCTAGGAAGGAACGAAGGAGATTTTGCACGCAAATACAAAGGCACACAAGTATTGCTTACCCAAACATCTCCTCGCACCCAGTTTAAAATATAAAGATGAAAGAGTTGTTAAAGGCAACCGTAAGCGACTTAGTAGATATCTAGAGCCTGGAAGACAATAGAACAACCAAACTCATCATAGATTACGGCCGATAGTAACTAACAGTCTCAAACACAAACACCTATTCGCGAAGTATCAGAAAATATAGCCTAGAAATTAGGTGATAATTGGAGCAAGATTTGTAAATTCCGACTTATGTATAATACAATAATACCTTCTTAACGATGTAGGTACTAGCTAAATTTAAGGAAAATAAGACGACCGTCTCTATATGCAAGTATTACAAGATTTTCTCTACTAGTACAGAGTGTAGGATGACAATAGTAATTGGGAAGGTGGAGAACACCACGGTTGTTTCGAGTTATCCACGACCGGTCACCATTTAGAGCATAGAATAGAGGTCTCCCCTCTGATAGGAACGAGTCAAGCAAGTTCTGTCCTTGGGAATCCAAAGTGAGATCTTTCAGCTTATGCTTGCATGCGCCTGTCGCCGGATCCCATACCCTCGCCGTGCGGTCAGAAGACCACGACGCCAGCAGCCCGTCCGACGAGAAGGCGACGGTGTAGACAGTACCGCTGTGGCCCTTCAGCTCGTGCTTGCATGCGCCTGTCGCCGGATCCC